>PDHP01000055.1:0-40970 GCA_003339455.1 Ophiocordyceps camponoti-leonardi (nom. inval.)
TATCCCCCCCCCCGCCGCCCCCACCACGGCCCGCCCCCCCCCCCCGGCACCCCCCCCCCCCCCCCCCCCCCCCCCCCCCCCCCCCCCCCCCCCCCCCCCCCCCCCCCCGGTTCTCCTCTCCCGGTCTTTATGATTCCCGTTCCCCTCGCAGCGGGCGGCGAAACAGCGTCGCCCCCCTTATTGCCGACCCGCTCGCTACCACTGATCTAGCCGCGGGCCCTCCCTGAAAGAGCCGCCCCAACGGCGGAACACGGCGGTAGACACGCGGCCAGCCCTGTGCTCTCTTCGCCGCGGTCGTTTGTCCTGCCCGCACCGACAGCCCGACCGGATTAGCGAGATCATCTACTGTCGCCGACAATGATGCTGGCCCAACGCAGCCCGACAACCCCCTTTCGGCTTCTGGCCTTGGCCCGAGGGAAAAGGACCCCTAGACCCATCTGGCCATGGCGGGGGGACCGGCTTCGCCCACGAGAGGAAGACAAAAGGACCCTTGTTGTCGTACCGGGTTTGCTATCCCGGCTCACGTTTCCTTGCTCCGGTGTCATCCGCTTCATCGCCGGTGCTCCGCATCGGCTGGTCGCGTCCTCGCAACCCTTTGCGAATACAAATTCAGCCATCGTCCCTCTCTCCTTGATGTGGTCTCTGCCAGTTTAGAAATCCGTCTCGCTTCTTGCCACTTGATTGGCCACTTCACCAAGTAGCCAGAATCAGCTGCAATCACTACTCCATCTGACTCAAACAGACCACACGTCACTCTACATAACGCTCTCGTGTGCACCAAAAAGTATGAAGCTTCATTGAAGGCTGCACGTATCATGTATCGTCATGTTCTAATCATGCTCTATCTTCCTCGCAGGCGACAGCATTTGCCCCTCACGTCACCGCTTCACTATGAACTCTTCCCATGATCCGCGCTTCTCCATGAGCACCGAGGCTGGCCCATCTAGATGTCACATGGAGTCATCATTCTATAGCATCTTACATTCATCTGGATTCGCAGAATGGGCGGCTCGCGCCGAGTCTCAAAATTCAAGACTGAGAGCCGGCGGCAAGTTAGACGGCGAGAACAGCTTATGTCAAGGCTTCAATGGCAAGCAGGGCGACGACTCATCCTCTCCCGTTCGCTCGCGGCGCGCATCGGGCGACGGAGCGGAGCCGCGGACAGAGCAGGCTAGCAAAGAGAGCTCTCCAGATTCAGCGCCAAGACTTTCAGAGGAAGCGGCCAACGAGGCCGAACAGTCGGATGATGGTTGTCACATTGAAAATTTCACCTGGCACTATTCCAACTACAGCTCGATGGACGCAGAGCTCATGATCCTCAAGAAACACTTGATGAAGCGCACACGCTACTGATGATATTCGATGTCCAACATAACACCCGTCACCCCCTCGTCATTGAACGGGAATCCAGAGAACAGGATGCCTCACGGCAAGCGATGCCGGCAAAAGCAGCCTCGCCGCGGACCTGGCAGCGCGCGGAAAGACGTGTTTGATTTTGACGAAGACGTAATGACGGGATGCTACGATACGAGCATGCAAGAAGCAAACCCATGAACAGCCCGAAACAACGTACATATGTGCCGCAACTTTCTCCGAAGCAATCAACGACTGCGCTGCATGTACAGTAGATAGCCAGACAGTGCAGCAGTGGGTAGGTAGGCAGGCAGGTAGGTAGGTAGGTAGTCAGAGTTGTGGCGTCCAGTATGAAGCTTGAAGGAGATTATTACGGATAAAAGGGCCGAAATGAACACGGTGGCTTGCAAGATGTGCCTTGGCCCCTGCGAGCTGAAGGATGTCTGCTGAAATACCTATCCGTAGCCGATGCTGCCAACGGATGAACCTACAACCTACTGCTACTATAAACTGAATGTACGAAAAAGTATGAATATCGAGGCCATCTGACGACTGAGGAATCTGGCGATCAGGGACGGACAAATCACGATAAGGAGCGAAGAGGACGATGTCAGTCAAAAGTGCAGCAGACAAACGTACTTCCATGAGTTGGCCATGCGAGGTTGTATCACTGGTATGTAGGTAGCTCAGCCCAGCCAGGGGGGTGGAAGGGGGCTGGGGGATGAGGATGCCGGGGTGGTGACAGGGGGGGGGGGGGTGTGACTGATTCACACAACTCTCACCATGGTATCCGTACGGATACCTAGAGGTAAGAAGGTAGGTAGTACGGATATACGGATACAAGCACAGTGATCCGTATCCGTACGTTCTGAATACCAGTACTATGTTTGTAGTATACTGCAAGCCTCGAAGCGTCTATTGGGCAGACAGCTCGCTCGATGCCCACGACTTCAGCCCGGGCTTCGTCTCGCCATGGATCTGGCACAGCAACATCACGAAACCTCTGAACTGGGGCTCGGGGCTGTCGATGGAGATACTGGGCTTCGCTGACGCCTCTTTCATCTCCGTTCACGCCCATCGAGGTGCTATACCCCCCATATCCCCGACACTGTTCAGAGTCTCCGCGAGATGCAGCCGCTTCATAAAGGCCTTAAAGTCTCGGTTCGTGCCACGTCATTGGATATCCGGAGTCATGTGCCGTCTATGGCTCGTTAGGGCCGAGAATTCACGTCCCGGCAGCCACATTCAAACCCAGGGACGAAGAGGCTGGTTTCCATTTTCCACCCGGTTACGACCCAGAAGCGTCATTATGTATCTCCTTAGCTGAGAAGCGTTACCAGTGAGGATATCTTGACTGGTGTTGGATAAGGACTTTTTCAACTTCGCGGGATAGACTACAGCATACCAATGGATCCATTATGGGAAGCTGAAGAATGGTCGACGTTTTGAAATAATATTTGGATGGTTGAAGAATGTGCAGCGTCATGGGGAGGACGAAGTTCACGTCTTAACCTTTTATCGTCGATTCAAAGCATCCGAATCGTATCTCTTTTTGGAACAACTTGTTTGCCTCGCTGCTCACTTGCTTTATTCTCATCATACTCTATTCATGAACATCGCTCCCTTACTCCCCGTGGACATCATTGATGTAGAGACCATGGACAGAAACCTCTAGAATGCCCTGCTTTCTTGCCTCCGACCTTTAGCTCCCAATCCCTATCGAAGCTTTTCCCCGTTGGCTGTCGACAGCAAAGTAGAGCACTGATATCACCAAGTTAGCAGGGAGACCAGGACAGAGGTGTTTTCTCCGGGACTCAAGAGCTCACCCTTTCGAGGTCTGCTTCAGGGTTTTTCATAAGGGCAAAGACCCGCGTCGTGCGGCGGAGAAGGAGGAGGAGAAGGCGGCGGCGGAGGATGGGGCGTTGGCAGAGGCGGCGACGGGGACGGAGATGGCGGCATTGGCGGCTCCGGGTGCCCGATGGGGTGCGAGATGACCTGCTTGTAGTATCTATATATCGTCCAGGTTAGATTGCATGTATCGAGGGATGGTCGACTGGTGGAAGAATCAGTTGAAACTTGCATGGCCATGTTGAAAAGTGATAGTTCAGAAAGCTGGCTTTCCGTTGATCGAGAGATGGATGCCGGAAAAGGGCAAGTCTGAGAGGTGAGTGAAAAGAGAGAGCAATGTTGTGAGCGAATGAGCGGGAGAGGCCAAGTCTGAGAGAGTGTAGTGAGGAAGAGCAGGTCAAGAAACGAGAATAAAGGAGACCAGAGTCTTGAATTTATAGTCGAACAAAGCTGGGTGACAGGGTTGAGGATGATCAAAGGACTAAGGGAATTGGCAAACGGCCGTTGTCGTCGACATGTACGATATCAGATGAGTCCTGTGCCACCATGATGGACTGAGGTCCGGGGGTTGTGAAGAGCAAGGGTCTCAAGGAGAAGGCCAGTGAAGAGGATATACCGTCTTTGTTCTTTTTCAGCATCGTCGTTTCGGAAATAGTCAAACGCATGTTCTCCGTCTATGAATATGACACCTCTGACTATTGCCTGGCGCCCTGTGAAGTTGTCCATGATCAAGATACAAACGGAAGGCCATGAGCAAGAACCGAGACTTGGGGCCGGTGACGTTTCTCGCGAGCATTGCTCCAAGTAGCATCCGCACAGCTGTAGGTCAGAACTACAAACATGGCGCCTAGGGACAAAGGAGATGGAAGGCAACGGCCGCTTCCGAGACTTGTTCTTGTTGATCCGAGGTCACAGGGCGGCTGTAGCTTTGGGGGAAAGGGGAAGCTCATCAACCCTGTTGGCGTCAAAGATTGGTCATGGGAACTGCAATCAGGATTTTGTTCTTGCCCAAGTCCAGAGAGTGTCTATAGTGGTCATCTAGGATGAGAACTTATTCCTATCTACGGCGTGTGCTTCTTTTTGACGAGGCGAACCCCTTTTAGTTGATAAACGCTCAGCTTTGGTAATCTATCCGAGAAAATCCGCTGACCCGACTCGGATGCTCCTGGGGCACTCATAGAGCGTCTTCTCGAGACTAATCCACGGAATCCTCTCGGGACTGAAAGTTTCCTCGGGCTTCACCAACCGCCGAGGGCTTGTCCATGTGAATACGTAGTCTTTAGTCAACTACTTGTTCAACTCGGAATTTTTCAAGGGGATATTTCGTCTCTCCTTTTGCTGTAGTATGTCATGAGAATTCTCCCCGTCACAGACAACTTGCTTCCAGAAATTCCGTCCGGTATTTTCATAAGCTGACGGCTACGGAGGCATGGAAAACTCGGCTGGCCCGGGCCCCCTGGTGCATGAACTCTGTTAACAACGGAGGAGGGAGCCTCTTTCATGACCACGGTTCTGAGGACTTGTGCGTTTGTCGATCTCACCGTTTTGACATTTCATCACTCTTACGGAATGCCAACGCACTTTGCGGTCTTCCTGGCCATACGTGTATGGCATGCACGTTAACTGACCGTTGCGGACCGTTCAGGTCTGGAGAGCTGCCTTGTTCCGTTCCGTGAACGGAGTAATCAGGACATGAAGACCGGCGTAATTACAAGTGGTTTGTGTTCCAAAGGGGTGGGTTGAAGCATGTGTGAAGTCTTCTTGGTAGCGGTATGATCGATGTCGAACATCATGGCGGTTATGGGTATTGGGTATTATAAGGACATCGCTCTCGCCTTACTCGTAATTTTCCACCTCTCCTCATCCTACCTTTGTATCAATCACACTCGCTACTAGTATTGATATTAGACACCAACTATCATTATAGCCAGATTCACTCCCGGGGTCATTCGTTATTATAGACGGAGAAATACGGCTCCACCAACATTTAGGCTTAGACAGTCATGATTTCCTTTCCCATCACTTTACTCACTGCCTCATCTTGGATGTACAACTGTGACTACGTCCAATGGACAACAAGCTCGCCACGGCTACCTTATTTGCCCAGCCCGATGAATGTGGGCAGGCACATAGACTGGGGCAGCCATCTGTTGAAACATCTTCCCTGGCAACTTTTTCATGGGAATACAAGCCATGACATTCCCTTCGACCTTGACATATTTCGTAAATCGATCAACGAAATCTCCAAGGGTGGGAAGCAGAAGGAAGACCTTGAACAGCTTGCAGAATGGATCTTGGAGCACCACAGCCAGGATAAGCGCATATGCTGGCCCAAGCATGAGATGTGGGAGATTCTCACCTCTTACAAGAACATGCTGGATGGCCTGCATAACCTGTTCGTCAGTGAGCAGTCCCTTCGGTACGATATCTCGGCTACCTTTGCCAGGGAAGAGCCTAAGCCTATCGACCGTAACAAACCGTATTGTATCAATGCCTCATCGCCATACTACACGGACATAACAAGGGTTATAGCGACGGCCGCAGAAAAGGACCTGGGTTCTTACAAGATGCAGAATTATCTGAATGTCTTTCAGCACCCCTTTCTGCATGCTCTGGCCGCTGCTTCTCGGGATGAGTACGAATGCAGCTTTACGGATGGCTGTACGTCGCATCTGAGTTACAGCCAGCCTATGCTCCCCGACTCCTTTGATCACTTTTGGGCCGCGATTGTCCAAGCATTCGCATTCAAGCTGCCGCTGTGTTTGATTTTCTCTGCCGTGCCGGACCTTGATCCTGATTATGTCTATGTGATGGGGGGAACAACCGCATAGACTTGAAGGGGGGGGTGGATCGTGTAACTACCTAGCTAGGTTCATGTAGAGATCATGGTGGGCAGTATCATGGACTTGTTCGATTTCCTATCAGTTATGCGTGTATTTAAACATGTAGGATATGCATGTGAAGGAATTTATAGAGATTGGGAAGTATGGTATTCATGCTCGAAAGAACCAGAAAGGGCATGGTCTAGAGAGGCGAAGGCCCCAATGCCCAATCGTGGAGCCGAATTATGCCACATGTGATGAAGACGGAGAGTTGATATCCACAGATAGGTAGTTGATGCCAGAGGAGAGAGGAGGTTGATGATTGGAAGACGAAACTGGGGTTTACCTTCACATACATACCTAATGTGTACACAGCCAAGCAGCAAGCTCCGAGGAACAGTTGTAGGAGTATCCGTAGACATATGCAGACGGATAGATGCATAAACACGTAAGGATATCCGTATCCGTTCCCAATATCGACATTGTCTATCCGTAATTCACAGCTACAAAGCTGTTCGTGATGCGCGGACCGGACCAGGGCCGGGGTCCGGATAGTTAGAGGGTTCTTAAGCGTGCTATTTTTAGAGCCTGCAGACGATGACTCAGCGGATCACCGTAGCATCTATCTTGTGCTGCGTGTTTTTGTATGAAAGTCTTTCATAGGCCGATGAAACACAGCCGTTTCGTGGCGTTGGATCTGCGATGCGCCTGGACGGCCCCCCCTCCTAGTAGAGGCACTCCAGAGATCTTCTTCCCCCTCTGGAGGTGAAGCCGGAGGTCAACCGGAGAGGAGCCAGACGCATGCAACTGAAAATAGACTGACGCCACGTGGGATCTATGCCCGTAGGGCTGGCGGATAACAGCGAGCAGTGCTTGGTGGTTTATAAACGGTAGGCATATTACTCCGTAAATCGTACTATGTATGCATGCACAGCTGCTGTCCGTGTAGGTAGTACGGATGGATATCTGCGATCTGTTTGGGAGGTTCTACTTGAATATGAACACAGCCAGATGAACATCGTCATCCATACCTAGCCTACGACCTAGTGTGTAGACGCAGGTAGGAAGGAATCGGACCTCTGACGTCAAGTTTGAGAACATCCGTAGATACAGACATGATCCGTGAAGACATATGTACTAACACCTAGGACCTACATGCTTACTACGTATCCGTACAATCGCGCACACTCACGAATGCATACTGGTTTGCATGAGCCAGGCGAACTTGAGATTCGGGCAATAACAGTTGTGGTAGTAGCATAGGGAGTATAGGTAGGTAGGAAGCGTGAGGAACGGTTAGCTCGAGGAACAGGACAAATAGAAAACGAAAGAATATGTATATGTAAAAAGACGCCTCAGAAGGAGGGAAAAGGGAAGTAGAAGTAGAGGTCGAAGCAGAAAGAAAAAGAATAAGGAGATTATCAGAAGCAAAAGAAGAAGCAGAAACAGCCACGATAATATTTGTTCTACAGCAACATGTTTTAGTAGGTACCTAGAAGAAGAAAAAAAGGGAGGAGCGATTATCCACCAATCGCCCCTTCCCCACCCAACCTTACCTCCCCCCCCCCCCCCCCCCCCCCCCCCCCCCCCCCCCCCCCCCCCCCCCCCCCCCCTTTCCTTCCCTTGCAATGATGCCCCTCCTCTTTTTTCCTGCCTTCTTCTTCTTCTTCTCCTTCTCCTTCTTCTCCATTCCCGCCCTCCGCCCCTTCCCTTTTTCTTCTGATTTTTTATTTTCTTTTGATTTTTTATAAGAGTATTGTTATTTTCCATACCCTATCCATCTAGTCACTATACCCTAATCCAAATCAGGATACTAACTTCCCCACCTTATTACGCGCCCCCGCGCTAGTCTACGCTACCTATCCACGGTATAAGGCCCTAGTAATCTCGTAAGTCGCTCGTAGTCCTAGAAGTACCTTTTTTTCGCTATTACTAAGGGGATATTACTCCGGTAACGTCTACCCTTATTAGCTACTACTATATTTTTATCGCCTCGCTACCTTACTACCCTTACTACCTCGCTACCTTACTACTCTCGCTACTATTACTACCTTATTATTATCGCTACCTCGCTACCTTATTACTCTCGCTACTATCGCTACCTTACTACTATTGCTACCTCGCTACCTTACTACTCTTATTACTATTATTACCTTACTACTATCGCTGCCTTACTACTCTCGCTCTCCTCGCTCTCCTCGCTACTCTTACCGCTTTCCTCGTTTTCCTCGTTTTCCTCGTTTTCCTCGTTTTCCTCGTTTTCCTCGTTTTCCTCGTTTTCCTCGTTTTCCTCGTTTTCCTCGCTCTCCTTACCCTTTCTACCTACCCTTACGATAGACTATTTTACTATTAATAAACCTATAGAGATCCTGCCGCCGCCGTTATTACTATTATTTAACTCGTTTAACGATTTATATTCCTTTCTCTAGGGCTTTTTCCGAGAGAATAGTACTACCCTTATAAAGTAATAATCCGGTCGAAAGCGAGATTTTAATAGGTATTAGCTTCCTTTTTACTATAATCTTTAGTATAATCGTAGCCCGGGTAAAGCCTCTATAAGTATAGGGCTATATAATACCTCGACGTAAAAAGTCGATTACCCTTTTAAGATTAAGGCCTTAGCCTTTCTAATAACTAAGTAGAAATAGACTTATCGAATTAGCAAAGGTAGTAGCTATTATAACTATCCTCCTTCGATAGATTTATCCGTATATAATATCTATTATCGCTATATATCTACGTAGAAAGACCTCGAAAAAAACCTATTAAAGTATAGGGCTTTATATCCCTATAAGCTCGATACTATCCTTAGGGATTAGTTAGAGCCTTTAAGACGGTATTTTTATTAGCGAGATATTTATAATAATCGATAACTTATCCGATAAGAAGTATTAGGCGGTATAATAACCACCTAAGCCTTTATATCCTATCTCTAAGTAGGGGATATTAAGTATATAGTTAAGCTCGACGACGATAATAAGGTTAAAGGGGTTTTCTAGACCTACTCTTAGTACGAGGAGATATAGTATCGTTTTCCTAAGGTTCTTAGTATAAATAATACGTATAATACTAATCGCTTTAAGCTATACCTCTTCTAAGTCGTAAGTATTATAGATTAGAAGAGCCTAGCGAACTTCGCCTAGGGCCTTATTAATACGAAGAAAAGGGAGGGATTCGACTAGCTCTATAAAAAGCTAGAGAACCTCTATCGCTAGATTTACGCGAGTCGACCTCGTATAATTATTATAAATAAGGAGATAGCCCTTAAAAACGCCCTCTCGTTTATATTCGTTAACGTATAATAATAGTTTTATATCTTTTATATTAATAGTAATATTCGGGCGAGAATTAGGAAGTACTAGAAACGACCTAGTACTATTAACGAAAACGACGAAGACGATATATACGAGAACGATAGCTCCCGAGATACTATATAGAATAAAGCCGAGTATAGTAATCCTCCCTAAGGCCCTAATAATAACCCTAATAGCCGTAAAGGTATATTTTCCGCGTAAAAGACTATTATTTACGCTAAATTAGAAAAAGCCTTTTACGTAGTTTAGAAAACGTTCGATAATACCTATAGAGAATACTAAGTATTAATCGTTAAATATATCTCGAAAGAATATATACTATAGAGGGAGTAGTAGGCTACTTATTATATCTTACGATATAGAAACTTCGGTTAAAGGGTTAATAGCCCTATAGAAATAGCCTATAAGGATATTAAAACCTACTTTTTAACCGGCGTTAATAACCTTCTATACCTCTATAAAGCTATTCTTTAGATAATCGCTAATAAAAAATAACGCTACCTAGAGAGGGCTACCGAATAGTAGGTTAAATAGCGTTAATTATATCTTAGCTAGGCCTAATTAGGTAAGTTACCTATTAAAATCTCGTACGCGGTAATTAATCTACTTACCTATTAGTATTATTTTACTAAGGCTATAATACCCTTATAAAAATAGGAGACTATTCCTCTAGAGCCCTATATAGGCCGTTTTATATAATAATACGGTTTTCCCTATACCTATACGATTTTATAGCGCCTCCGGGATTAGATTCCCCTTCTTTAGCCTAATTACTACTTACGATAATAGCTTAAGAAGCCTTTAGTAGGTTATCCTTAATTCTTCCCTTCGGAGTACTTATTAACTTGCTTATATAGGATCTCGAAGAGCTATTACTTCGAATCCAAGATCCCGATATCGTCTAGAACCTTCGTAATCGGCCTAGAATCTCGATAAATAGCCCTTTGCTTATACCTCCGACCCTTTAACCCTCCCGAATTCCCGATAATAATAATAATAATAACGAAATACGATTATCCCGAGGCGGTAGTAGCGGTAGCTACGCCTATAAGCGTAGGTAGTATTAATTACCGCGATTATTATAAGTAAGCTCTTAACTACTCTCGTAGAGTATATAGAGGATAACTTTAAAAGACGAGGATAAGGTACCGCGATTAAGATTATTATAAGGACCTATAAGGGGAGGAAGAGGAGGAAAAGGAAGGGGAAGAGGAAGAGGAAGAGGGGGGGGGGGAGCGGTAGAATAGTACTTTTACCGGAGGTATTACGATTAGCCTTAACTCTATAGTAGGAAGAGCTATTAGTAGGTCCTCCGTAGGAGGTATTACTACCGGCCTTACCTACGCTTTAATAGGTGCCTTAGTAGCCTTAAGAAGGCCGCGGCCTTATATATAAGGATTATAGCCGGCGTTAACGCCGGTACTATAGTAAGTACCTCCCTCGTAGGTATTGCTAACTACCTCCCTCGTAGGAATTATAGCTAGCGCTACCTATATAGAGAGATTACGGCCGGCGTTAATACTACGCCTAGGATTATAGCTATAACCCGCTGCCTATATATATAGATTAACGGCCTTAATACTAGTACGCTATATATAAGGATTATAGTACGGCCGGCCTTAATGCCGCTACCTAGGATTACGGCCTTAACGCCGCTGCCTCGTATATAAAGATAGAAAAAGAGAGTAATTACTGCCGGCGCTACCTATATAAAGTAATCCGGCCGGCCTTACTACCGCTGCCTACATAGAAAGATCACGGCCGGCCCTGCCTTACAGAGAGGGATTAGGCCAGCCCTGCCTTACAGAGAGGGATCACGGCCGGCCTTACTGCCGCTGCCTGCACAGAGAGATCACGGCCGGCCCTGCCTTGCAGAGAGGGATCAGGCTGGCCCTGCCTTACAGAGAGGGATCACGGCCGGCCCTGCCTTGTAGAGAGGGATTACGGCCGGCCCTGCCTTGCAGAGAGGGATCAGGCCGGCGCTGCCCGCACAGAGTGATCCGGCCGGCCCTGCCTTGCAGAGAGGGATCAGGCCGGCGCTGCCCGCATAGAGTGATCCGGCCGGCCCTGCCTTACAGAGAGGGATCAGGCCGGCGCTACCCGCACAGAGTGATCCGGCCGGCCCTACCTTGCAGAGAGGGATTAGGCCGGCGCTACCCGCATAGAGAGATTACGGCCGGCCTTACTACCGCTACCTTGTATATATTATAGATAGACGGATTAATTAACGGGCCGCGAATTCGCGGCGAATCTCGCAAGATCTCTTTTTATACGTTTTTTGAACGAATTAACCGCTAGCCGTATTTTTGAACGAATTAGCCGCCGGCCATTAATTATAAGATCGGTATTAATAAAAAGGTACCTGGGTACTACGAGTAACTTCTAAGGCTACTAGGACTTTATACCGTAGATGGGTGGCGTAGGCTAGCGCGGGGTCGTCTACCCGGTCGGGTGGCGGGTACCCCCGATTTGGATTGGGGTATGGTAACTAGATGGATGGGGTGTGGAAAATAACAATACTCTTTTATAATCTTCTTATCAATTTAAATTTTTATACTATTCCCCCCCCCCCCTCCGCTTTTTTACTTACCTCCTACGCCGCTACGGATACTTCTCTTTCCCCCCCAATCCTCGGGCCCCAAACTCGATCGTGGTCCTATTATTAGAAACTTTCAACGCCAGATTCAGCCTCGGTCTGCGCCCTACAACCGCCGCCGCCATTCGCTGATCCTCGTCGGCTTCGTTGTCGTCGTTTTTTTCTTCTCAACATCATCGTCAATCTGGCTGCTGCAGCCCTGCAACCGTTTTGTTCTTTTTGCTGTGCACCGGAAAGTATCGCGACCGTTGGGAGAGACTGCCGTCGCCGACGCCTCACCCCCCCTCCCCTCCCCCTCCCCTCCCCCCCCTCCTCTCCTCTCCTCTCCCCGTCTGCCCCGTCTTTCCGGAGGGCCAAAATACGGCACCTCGTTTAAAGAAATAAAAGAAGAAAAAAAAAAACACGAAGGGAACTGGGGGATTCAGAAAGAAAAAAAAACACGCACACATTGATACGACAATCAAAACCCGAACCGCGCCGCCTCAAAGACGCCCTTTTTCCTTGCCTCATTTCTCTCAACCCTTGGTCCAATACCTACCTCCCTTGTGCCGTGGCATACATACCTTCTGGGTAGTGTTTCAATTGTCGCCACCTGCGTTTCCTCGCTGGCGCAGACAAAACCAGTCTCTGAGACGCGCCCTCCTCTCGTCTCCCGACATCCTACCTACCTACGACGAGGCTTCGCGACCGCGATTGTCCGCTGCTGTCGTCTGTTTTTGCCCTTCTCAATTCCGTCGTCATGGGGCGCAGAAAGATCGAGATCAAGGCCATCAAAGATGACCGCAATCGCTCCGTGTAAGCTTTTTTTTTCTCCTTGCCTCTTCTCCCGCTTCTCGTCCGTCACATCGTCGGCTGACCCGAAGAAAAGCACATTTTTGAAGCGAAAAGGAGGTCTTTTCAAAAAGGCCCACGAACTGTCTGTCCTCTGTTCCGTCGACGTGGCCGTCTTCATCTTCGGCAACAACAAGAAGCTCTACGAGTATTCGTCGTCGGACATGCGCGACCTCATACAACGATATCAGACGGTTTGTCGGATCCCTTCTCCCGAGCTTGAATCCTTGCTTACCTGTCTACTGTTTAGCACGGCACCATCAACGAACACAAGGGCCCAGCCGATTTCAATGGCGGCAATGATGACGACGATGACGACGATGCCGACGGAAGCCCCCCTCGCGGCTCCGACGTCCCGATGATGGCGCCCCAATTTGCTCCCGGCCAGCACCCTCCTTTCTCCCAGATCCTTCGCCACCACGCGCCCTCGGCCTCACCGCCCATCGCACATGGTGTCCCCTATCAGCCACATCAGCCTCACCCTCGCGGTCCCACGCCACAGCCGGTCATGGGCCCGCGCCCGGGCTCTAGCAACGACGTCCGTCGGCTGGGACCCGGTGTGCCCGCATCCGGCCCTCACGCCGCGCATTCGGGCATCGCGTACATGCCTACGCCGCCCATCTACAACCCGGCCGGCAATCAGGTCGGCATGATGCCCTCCCAGCACGCCGGCCAGTATTCGTATCCGCCACAGTCATACGTCGAGGAACGTCGTCCGTCGGCGCCCCCGGCTTATGCCACCCAGCATCCGCCGCCGCCGCCGCCGCCTCCGCCACCATCCGCACATGCTGCCACCGCTCGCCCCGAGCCTTCGCCTCCTCTCCATAAACATGCGCTTCCCCGGTCTGCATCGTTGACCTCCGTCTCCGCTGCGCAACCGAGCGGTGAGCGGCGTCCTCAGGATGCTCAGCCTCCTGCGCCCGTCGATATCAAGGCCGAATCGTCGGAGCGACCACAGCCGCCACTAGTAAATACGGACTCCGCCATCAAGAAGATGCCTCAGCGCAAATCCCACAGCATCTTCACGCCCATCGAGGAGAACCGGTCGATCCTCTACCTGCACGCTGCGTCGTTTGCCTCCGACTCCCAGGCGGTCAAGAGCGAACCGGGCCAGCCGGCCTCGGAGGCGGCGGAGGCGGCGGAGGCGGCAACGGCAACGGCAACGGCAACGGCAACGGCAACGGCAACGGCAACGGCAACGGCAACGGCAACGGCTCCTCCTCCCCCTCCCCCTCCTCCTCCTCCTCCTCCGCCTCCTCCGCCGCCGCCGCCCGTGAAGCGCTCTCCGTCGGCCGACGGTACTCCCTCTCGCGACGATGCGGCACCGCCGTCGCCTCGGATGAAAAGGTCGAGCACTCAGAGCAGCCTCGATAGGCCGCACAATTCTTCGGTCTCGTCAGCCCCGGAAACGGCGGCGCCCACACCGCCGTCTCGAGCCAACAGCAACCTCGGCGGGGCAGCACCGGGCGGGTCGCGGCCAAGGGGCCCGCGGCTGACGGTGCAGATTCCGGACGGCGAATCGGAGCCTGGCAGCGGCACTGGGGAGTCCAACTCACCTCACAACCCGGCCATGACGCCGACGCAGGCGCCGCAGCGGAGCAATTCGCACTCGTCCGTCGTTCTGCCGCCTCCTTCGCCGTCAGCCTCGACGCTGCTGTCGGCCGGCGCCACGGGTCCGCCGAACCCCTTTGCCCGGCCTCCGCCCCAGCAACCTGTCAATGGCGACACGCCGGCTTCGGCGCTGCCGTCGCGCTTCCTCAACGAGCAGCTGCTGCCCAGCCCCAGCAGCTTCTACCCGGATTGGAACTTTCGCGCCAGCGACAACAACACGCTGCCCAGTCCCCTCAACTTTGCCACGCCCGTCGTCGGGGCCGGACCGAGCTTTCTCAGGGACGACGGCCACGCGGCCGGCGGCAGTTCGGCTACGGGACCCGGCCAGGTGGCCTCGCACATGTCGTCGGGCCTCGGCAAGCGGAAATCGCCCGATTACGGCATCGGTGGCCACGGCGAGGGTCACGCGCCGCACAGCGAACCGAAACGGGTAAAGGTCGAATACGCGTGAGGGTCTCACTTGAACTCACTTGGAAGAGACAATTCAATCGCCGGCGTTGGATCCAGTTTCCCTGTTAAATCCCTCTCCCTTTTCTTTAGTCGATTCGTCATTTGGACCCGTCATGCAGTCATGATGCGCATGTTCTTTGATACCCCTCAACTCATGGCGCTGGTGGTATATGCTGTTGCACCACCTAGGTTGTCGTCAATTCTCTTCTAGTTGTCTATACGTTTTTTTTTTCATTTGCCGAACAGGCCGATCATTTTATCACGGGCATATCGAGCGCTGTGGGATCATTGGGGGCGGCGTTTGGTCTTGTGTGTTGACTGCTCGACGGCAATTTTACCTGTCACTTACTTTACTTCGCTATAGTACGTCTGCTGTCTAGTACAATTTGTTTACGAATGGCCAAGGTTTAGAGAGGTACTTTTTTTTTTCTTCTTGCCAACTACGATATAGCCAACGACCTCTCAGTCACAGGTGTTGGAAGTGCGCCACGAATTATTGTCGTTAACTGAGACTGAGTACGCCCTTCAGTAGCCAGATCTCGCCATTGGAAGCGCGGGCAGCAACGCGATCAACCTGGACGCGATCCGGCATAATGAGACGAGAAGAGCCATCGGAGCCGAGTTCCCACCAAAGCTCACGGCCGGCCCGGGAGCGGACACGGGTATTCTGGGGCCAAGGGCTCCGGGGGACGAGATGGGCGTCGACGAAGCGAGCGAGGTTACGGTCTGCGCGCTGGCGACCTTGATCACCCTCGTAGGCGTTGGAGCCGAGCGATTCGTAGTCGGCGGCGTCTTCCCACGGCTTGCGGGGGAGGGAGTCGAGGGCTGAGTTGAGGGGGGCGAGGACGGTCGTCGCGTCCGATTCGGAGGCGAGGACTGAGGAGGTTGACGATTGGAGGCGGGTCAGGTTCGAGAAGGTTGTCAAGGAGCGATTTGAGTTGAGGAGGTCGGCGAGGGGGGCCGGTTTCGGGTCGGGGGCGGGGCCGGAGGAGGCGGGTGTGGGGGCGGGGGCTGTTGACGTTGGAGTGGGCGGCATCTTGAATGGAGACGTGAGATGGGAGATGGGAAGTATGGAGGGGGGAGGGGGGAAGGCCTTTGAAATGTGGCGATGAGGGTTAGAACTTTGAAAGGAGAGAGAAATTCAACCTAACAGAAAAAGAATGGGAACATGGGCATCGTCGAAGAATGGCGGCGAGAAGGCAAATTCTTTGGTCAAACCGTATGTGGTAAGGGGCGGCGGCGAGAGGGCGGCGGAGGCGAGTCACGGGATGTGCATGGATGGATCATGGATATACATATGTACATATGTATGCACTGTATGATGTATCCGTGGCCTGTAGCCTGAAGGGATATCCGTACCTTTATTGAGTTGTATCCGTAAGGAGAATCCGGTCACGCGTGCGCGGTTTCCTTTCTCATGTGAGATAGGTGGCCAATAGAGTGTAAGGAATTCGGGCTGACTTGAAAGGAGGGGAAGGGGGAGGAAGTGGAACGACATTTGGCATGTGAATATTTGGACGATACATGAATATGATACATGCTCTACGGATGATGGGAGACTTTTGGGGGGAGCTATGGCCTATTCTTCTTCGCCACCGCCTATTCTATTTCGTTGACCGTTTATACTTTAGTACGAATCCGATACTCTAACATGGGGAATTATAAGGGCAAGGGAAAAAGAAGCCCTTCTTTTTTGTCATCTTGTTATGGGAAAGGCAGAGAGACAGAGAAGAAAAGGGAAGGGGACCGAGCGGCCGCTCTTCGCCCCAAGGGTTCCAGTGGCGAAATGCCGGAGTTCGTAGAGGGGTGATATCGTCGGGTACAAGCGCTGGTGCGGGGACCTAGCGGCTACCGCGACGTAGCGGCTGCTAAAACGGCTTGCGAAATTCGGACCTCGGCATACGAAAGGACGGATACTACTAGAAGTCTAGGCGTGACCATTTCCCTCCCCCTCCCCCCCCTTCTCTAGGATCCCCCCCCCCTTAAACTCTTTCGACAGGCGTTGCTTAAAAAGACTCAATCCTTTCTCTTTCTTCATCCCTTGAATCATCTTTATCTTTCCTGCTTCCTGTGTCCTTTTCACACACACTCTCTCTCCCTCCCCCTCTCTATATCTTCCCGTCATTGGACTTGCTTGGAGTTCACACCTCATCTCCTAACTGTGGTGGTCTTTTTTTTTCTCCTTTTCTGCCTTGTTTCCCAGCCATGGCTCCTAGAGTCATTGTCGTTGGTGGTGGCCGTGAGTCGAGAATCAGGCCTTCTTGTTGATCTGCAAACCTGCTGACCACTGATCCTCTCTCTGCAGTCTCTGGCTTGAGCGCTGCCCATACCATCTACCTAGCCGGCGGTAATGTTGTCGTCCTCGACAAGCAAGGTAAATACTTTCCCATCTCCCTGTCTTCCTTACTGTCACCGGCTGACGCGCGCGATTCAGGCTTCTTCGGCGGTAACTCGACAAAGGCCACGTCAGGCATCAATGGCGCCCTGACCCGGACGCAGGTCGACCACCAGATTGGCGACAGCGTGAAGCAGTTCTACGATGACACACTCAAGTCGGCCCGTGACAAGGCCCGGCCCGATCTCATCAAGGTCCTCACCTACAAGTCTGCCGCCGCCGTCGAGTGGCTGCAGGATGTGTTTAATCTGGATTTGACGCTGGTCTCTCGCTTAGGGTGAGTGATATTACTCATGTTGGCGTTTTTTTTTTTGTGTACCCTCCTCGCTGACAACCGTTTAGTGGCCACTCGCAGCCGCGAACCCACCGCGGGCACGACGCCAAGTTCCCCGGCATGGCCATCACGTACGCCCTGATGCAACGCCTCGAGGAGCTGGCTGAGAACGAGCCGCATCGAGTCGAGATCATCAAGAAGGCTCGCGTCACCGACCTCAATAAGGAGGGCAACACCATCACCGGTGTCAAGTACGAATGCGACGGCCAGACCGCCACTGTCGACGGGCCTGTCGTTCTCGCCACTGGTGGATACGCCGCCGACTTTGGCGATACTTCCTTGCTGAAGAAGCATCGGCCCGATACCTTTGGCCTCGCCACCACAAACGGCACCCACGCCACCGGCGACGGCCAGAAGATGGTCATGGCCATTGGCGGTAACGGCATCGACATGGACAAGGTCCAGGTTCATCCTACCGGCCTGGTCGACCCCAAGGACCCCGGTTCTAAGTGGAAGTTCCTGGCGGCCGAGGCCCTCCGCGGCGAAGGCGGCCTGCTGCTCAACGGTGACGGCGACCGCTTCTGCGACGAGCTCGGTCACCGCGACTACGTTTCGGGCATGATGTGGAAGGAAAAGGACAAGGGCAAGTTCCCCGTCCGCCTGATCCTCAACTCCAAGGCGTCCAATGTCCTCGACTTCCATACCCGTCACTACTCGGGTCGCGGTCTCATGCGCAAGATGACGGGCAAGGAGCTGGCTCGGGAGATTGGCTGCTCGCCCGAACACCTGCAGAAGACGTTTACCACGTACAACGCCATCGCCGAGGGCAAGCAAAAGGATCCTTGGGGCAAGCGCTTCTTCCACAACATGCCCCTCGACATCAACGACGACTTCCACGTCTCGTTGATGGAGCCGGTTCTGCACTTCACCATGGGCGGTATCGAGATCAACGACAAGGCTCAGGTGCTGAACAGCGAGCAGAAGCCGTTTGACGGTCTCTTCGCCTGCGGTGAGTTGGCTGGCGGCGTGCACGGTGCCAATCGGTTGGGTGGTTCGTCTCTGTTGGGCTGCGTCGTCTACGGTCGCGTCGCCGGTGACACGGCCAGCAACTATCTCTTCCAGCATGCGCTCTCGGGAAGTGGCGGTTCGGCCGCTCAGAGGCTTGGTCAGATTTCTCTGCACCTCGACCCTTCGGTGCCGGGGCGGGTGACGGTTGAGTGGAGCAACAGCGGCTCTTCCTCGTCGTCGTCGTCATCGGCGCAGCCAGTGGCGACCAGCTCGTCTGCCGTGGGCGCCCCCGCGACAGGCGGCTCCAAGGCGTCGAAGCCCAACGATCCCAAGTCCTTTGTCGTTCCGGAGAAGGAGTTTACGATGGAAGAGGTGGCCAAGCACAACAAGAAGGAGGACCTCTGGGTTGTAGTCAAGGGCGTGGTGATGGACCTCAGCGACTGGCTCGACGAGCACCCGGGCGGGCCGCAGGCGATCATGAACTTTATGGGCCGGGACGCGACGGAGGAGTTTGAGATGCTTCACGACGACGAGGTGATTCCCAAGTATGCGCCTCGGCAGGTGATTGGACGGGTGAAGGGGCAGACTCCCAGTCTTGAGCTGTGATTTTTTTTTGGAGAAGAGAAGATGAAGTTGAAAAAAAGCAAGAAAAAAAGGGAATCAAGAGGAGGAGGAAGAAGAAGAGTATTGGTGAATGAAGGCGCTTTGGTGGATGGGGTTTATTTTTTGTCTGGATATAAGGCAAGGCGACTTTCAGGCGCACGAGGGGTTTTTTTATCATCTTTTTCTCGGGGTTTTTATCTGATTTTTCTTTTTTTATTATTCTAAGAATCGTAAATATATTGTATTGTATTCCTCATCTATCCATCTTTTCATCTGTGACGTCGTGATTTAAGAGGAACTTATCATACATGCCGTGGGTAAGGGTGATCGAGGTGAAGATGGTCATGCTCTACTCCCTGGTGATCAGCCGAAGATGACAGGGTTGAGACGGGGTTGGGGGTCGGGTTTGGGATCGGATCATCGTGTCATGGTACGGATCTTGGTGTATCCGTAGAAGAGGTTGTAGACTTTTGAGGGGGGCAACTGAAGAGCCGGTGAGCTGGGTCAAGGATGACGGCTGTATGTATCCGTATCCGTACATACTACGTATCTAGATGGTAGGAACTAAGGTAGATGTTTGGTCCGGGTTTCTGCGGAGAGGATCTGTATCTTTTTGCTTGCTGGGAGTGGGAGTGGGAGTGGGATGATGGAGAGGGGGAGGGAAAGGAAGGGAGATGGAAAGGGTGAGGAAAGATGAGGGAGACGATGGGAGGAGGGTGGAGAAAGGGGAGGTGAAGAAGAAATCAGGGGAGGGAAAAGAGTAGAGGAACAGGTAGGAGAGAAGAGGTTGATAGAGGCTAGGAGATGCATGAGGCTGTATTTGGCGTGTAAGCATGCTACCTACCTAGTAGGCGTAGAGTATATACAGATACGATGACTATATTCGGAACCGTACATGTCGATGGATATACGGGCTAGTTGGTAATAGAGATTCGGATAGGAACTAGGAAGGAGATGCGTTTGTTCTATGTATGAACTTGGAGGATAGGCACATAGTATAATAAACAAATTAGTTAGAAGAGGGATAAACAAAGATAGTTAGTTCTCTAGATATTAGAAAACAATAGGGATAGTCATAGGAGGACCTCAAGAAATACATAGAACGGGGTTCGGAAGGTGAAAGGCATAGGGTAGGTTCGTCCAGATTAGGTAATATCGACTTACCCCGTACGGACACAATGCCGTTGTAGCCTTGTAGGCGGCGCGGCCCACCCCCGCACAAGCAAGCAAGCCCCCCCCCCCCCCCCCACCGCCCCCAGCGCAGCGCGTCAGCCCCTCCCTCTCCGTCTCCGCCTTCGTCCGATTTCCCTACTACTAGAGGGGTGTACCTTTATCATAGGTGTACTACATTCGTACACCCTTTAGAGAGATGGGCTTCTTGATGATTTTTTTTTCTCCTCTTCCCTCCCTTTCTCTTCCCTCCTCATCGTCATCATCTTCTCTCGCTCACTCACTCTCTCACTTACTCACTCACGTATCGTCGTCGTCGTCGTCGTCGTCGATATCCATCGTCGCCTTTATCCTTCGCCATCCTTCTAAGCGAATCCATCCTACCTACCTACCTATACGACAGACGACGGAGAGATAAGAAGAGAAAAAAAAGAGAGAGAGAAAAGAGAAATAGGAACGAGGAACAGAAGAGAGAAAAGATTCACGAGCCATGGCGGGCTGGCATAAGCCAGATCACGTCGCTGGCTCGTCCGCCCCGGCCGTCATGGTCGGCCTCTTCGTCGCTTCCGGAGGGCTGCTCTTCGGCTACGATACTGGGTTCAGACTCTTGCCCTCCCCTTACAAAGGAAGAAGGAAGAAGCATCTAGCTAATCATATACGTATACATACATACGTATACAGAGCCATCAATGGCATCCTCGCCATGCCCGAGTTTAAGCGTCGCTTCGCCACCAGCTGCGAGCCGGAGCTGTGTACGAGGGAGATTTCCATCATCGTCTCGATACTCAGCGCCGGCACCGTCGTCGGCGCCTTGCTCTCCGCCCCCGCGGGGGACTCGCTCGGTCGTCGGATCACGCTTCTCGTTGCCGTTGCCGTCTTCTGTCTCGGTTCCGTCTGTCAGGTTTGCGCCGATGCCATTCCGCTTCTGCTGGTCGGACGGTACGTCTTCTTGTCTACCCACATGGATACCTACCTATTTCCTGCTCTCTCTATCATCCTCCTCTCTCTGCACATTTCTTTGCTGACCGGAGTCGTTATTTATGGAACCAGCGCCTTGGCTGGCGTCGGCGTCGGAGCCATCTCCGTCCTCGTCCCCCTATATCAGTCCGAAATGGCTCCTAAATGGGTCCGCGGCACCCTCGTATGCGCCTATCAGCTCTCCATCACCATCGGCCTCCTGACGGCATCGGTCATCAACATCCTCACCTCGCCCCTCACCGACTCTTCGGCCTATCGCATCCCTCTCGGCCTCCAGATCGTGCCCGCCCTCGTCCTCACCGTCGGCCTCCTCCTCTTGCCGGAAACGCCGCGCTTCCTCGTCAAGAAGGGCCGCAACGAGGCGGCCGGCCTGTCCCTCAGCAGGCTGCGGAGGCTCGACATGACCCACCCGGCCCTGATCGAGGAGCTGCGGGAGATGATGGCCAACCACCAGTACGAGCTGACTCTAGGCCCGGACACGTACCGCGACGTCTTCGTCGGCACCCCGCATCTCGGCCGTCGCACCTTTACCGGCTGCGGCCTCCAGATGCTCCAGCAGCTGACGGGCATCAACTTCATCATGTACTTTAGCACCATCTTCTTCAGCCGCGTCGGGGTCGCGAGCCCGCACGCCAAGTCGACCATCATCAACGTCATCAACGTCGTATCCACCATCCCCGGCCTGCTGGTCATCGAGTCCTGGGGCCGCCGGCGGCTGCTCATGGTCGGCGCCCTTGGCATGGCCGTGTGCCAGCTGCTGATGGCCTCGTTCAGCGCGGCGTCGGCCGGCCGGCTCGACCTGGCGCACGTGTCGCAGACCATGGTCGTCGTCTTCTGCTCCTTCAACATCTTCTTCTTCGCCGCCTCGTGGGGCCCCGTCGTCTGGGTGGTGACGTCAGAGATTTACCCGCTCAAGGTGCGGGCCAAGGCCATGTCGCTTTCGACGGCCTCCAACTGGATGCTCAACTTTGCCATCGCCTACAGCACGCCGTTTATGGTCGTGGGCGACGCCGGCTTCGGCGCCAAGATCTTTTTTATATGGGGCGCCTTTTGCATCATGGCCGTCGTCTTCGTCTGGTGCATGGTCTACGAGACGAGCAAGATGAGCCTGGAGCAGATTGACGAGATGTACGAGCGGGTGGGACACGCCTGGGACAGCACCGGTTTCGAGCCCAGTTGGAGTTTCCAGCAGCTGGTGGACGACCAGGGATGGGGTGCGGTGCCGCCGCCGACGTCGTCGTCGTCGTCGCACGAGCTGCAATCTACGCCGACGCACTCGAGCGCCGATACCGCCGTTGGAGGGGTAGGTCCGGCGTCTTCGAATTCGTCGATGACGATGCGCGAGAGTGAAAGGGGGGGGAGTAGCGGTGGTGGTACTGGTGCTGCACAAGTGTCGGTGGTGACGACGGAGGACAAGTCGATGCCAGCCATGGCGGCGGTTGACTTTAGTTATTGACCGTTGGCCGGATTTTTTGTTCATGATGATGATGACGATGGATGAATGTTGGGGGTTTCGGAGAGGGATGGAGGCATGACGATTTTGGACTCTAGCGAACTTTTTTTTTCCCCTTTTTTTGTTCTTGTGGTGTCTATGAGCCTTGCGTTTGGAGTTTTCATTTTGACTGGCTGGGATTCTTGATTTTGTTGATTATGATTCCCTATGATTGGATATTGCTTTGACTGAGACGTCTGAGGCTTGTCAGTTGTAGTATTTCAGTTCGTCTATATTCATAGTAGATACCGCTCGATTCTATATTCAAGAAAGTTGAAGCCTTATTCACCATAGGCATTCACTTAAAGGTTGAATATTCACTCATCCCTATAACAAGGTCGATTCCTTTACATCGTAACTGCGCTATAAGGCATTTCCTCTTATATTGTAACTACGCTATAAGGCCGATTCTTTTATATCGTAACTGCTGCAACTTGGGTATATTCCTCACCAATATAATAAACATCACCGGTAAAGATGACTAGATAAGAACGCTCTTACTTCCTCACCTATTGGTATTTCCACTCCCCATCCCCCCTTTTTCCTTCAAACGTGCCCCCTTCTCTACCAGACTCTAAGAAAAAAACGAAAAAGAATATGGAACGAAAAGAAAAGAGTAGCAATCAGGTATAAAGAAAACTCACCACCACCACCACCAATCTCATCTCATCTCATCTCATCTCAACTCGCACCGGGCGATCCAGCCGTCCCCGTCCGGGCATTGTAGTTACCAAACCCGCCGTGCTCGGCCGTGCCGCCATCCGCCTTCATCGTCCCGTTGAGCAGAGGACATAGCCTATACGGGAGAAGAAAAACACATTAGCAAGCAGTCTTTTTCTTTTTCGTTTTTGTTTTCGAGATAGAAAATGAAAGAGAGAATGGAAAATGAAGACGGAAAATAAAAAAGAGAGAGACGACTCTTCATCTCCTCTCCTCCCTTCTCCGTCTCGCAGCCTCCATCTTCTCCTCTCGTCTCCTCTCTCGCCGCTCTTCAGCCTCTCGAGCCCTCCTCGCTCGTCTGGCTTCCTTCTCCGCTTCTTTCACCGCGGCCTTCTCCCGCGCGGCTCGACTCCTGTCCGCCTCTCGCATCAGACGAGCCAGCACCCCCTTGGCCCGTTTCTTCTTCTTCTTCTCCTTTTTCTTCCTCTCGCCACCGCCAGCATCACCATCATCACCATCACCATCATCACCATCACCATCACCATCACCATCATCACCATCATCATCGGTCTCTTCCAGTGCACGCCAGAAATCAAAAGCATCGCGCGGGGGTGGGGACACCGTACTTTTTGTTTGTCTTGATGTGTCCGACTTGTCCACAATTGGCACACTTTCGCGTCGTCCCCGTAGACAGCTTGTCGCCTCCGCCTCCGCCGCTGCCGCCGTTGCCGCCGCCGCCGCTGCTGGGCCCCGGGGATCCCGCATCGCCAATGTTGGCCTTTTGGTGGAGCTCCTTTTGCTGCTCTCGGGCTTGTCGTCGGGCCTTGTTCTTCTCCAGTCGCTCCAATTCCTTCTTGATCCTGTTTTCCCTTTTTGTGAGCCTCACCAACAAGGGTACCTTTGAAAAAAAAAAACATCCAAGACGTGTAAAGAAAAAGGGGGGAGGGGACATACCTAATGTTTGCAAGACGGTCATGGTCGGCATTGCCCGTAGGACGGGAGCTGTAGATGCTGTAGAGAGATAGACGTAAGCAGGCAGTCTGAGCTCCAAGCCCACGCCGTCCGCCACCGATCCGGCCGCTACTGGTCCTCCGGGAGTCTCCCGTCCACGGAACGCCGTCCACCTCAGCAGCCGTCGGACTCCCGTTGGCAGTCGCTTCCAGATCGGGGGCGGACTCCTCGCGCGGTGGGGGAAACGAAGGGTGTGGTCAACGTACTCTCGTAGTTCCAAGTCCGCCTCGGTCCGCCGCTTCATGTACTGCGAGATGACGACCGGATCGTGAACGACCTCGGTCCGCGTCTGCGTCGACCCGTCCAGCGTCTGCACCTCGCGCGTGATCCGTATCGCTCGCTTCGGATGCCGGCTCGACGACGTGAGCCCGCTGATCTGGCTGACGCCCTCGTCGAACTGCGCCGGCGTCGCCGCCGCGTTGACGTTGAACCGGTCGTCCTCGTCTTCCGTCATCGCCACGTCCCCGTCGTCGTGCTCTTGCGCGTCCGACAGCGTCGTCCTCTGCTTCTCCCAAATCTCCCGGATGCCCTCCTCGTACATGGCCTGCTGCCGCTTGACGTTGTACGCGTGCCCGCCGTTAGCGCGCTTCTCGCGTTCCATCGCGTCCGCCGAGGTCGCCAGGGGCCCCTGAACGGCCTCGATGTAACCGCCCTTCATCGAGGTGCGGATGAAGCTGAAGCCGAGACCGTGGCCCGTCGGATCGCCCTCGCCGTGCAGCTGAAGCATCGCCTTTTGCGCGCAGGCGTCGATGAACGCCTTCGTCGTCTTCCATGGTGCCATCTTGTCCGCGAGAGTCTCCTCCTGCTTCTCCGCCGCCTTCTTGTTGCCGCCCTTGGTCAGCTTGCTGCCTCCGTCGTCGTCCATCTCGTCGTCGTCACCACCAGCACCACCGCCGCCGCCAACACCGCCGACGCCGCCGACACCGCCGACTACGCCCCCTCCCCCGCCATCGACGTCCGCCATCTGCTCGTCGTCAATGTTCGCATTGCGGGGGTCGTAGCCGGCATCCTCCAGCTCCTTGATGCCCAGCTGCATGGCGTCCAGCAGGCTGACGTCCTCGGGCTTGATCATCGTCCGGATCGCGTTCTCGTCCGGCAGCATCTCCCCCGGCTTCAGCCGCCACATGCCCTTCTCGCCGCTGTCCCGGTCGTACTGTAGGAATTCCTTGAGCTTCTGCCGGTTCTGCGCATCCGTCGAATCGGCGATGTGCTTCGTTATGTCCGACAGCTGGCAGTTGTCGCCCGCGCTGTGGCGTATGAGGCGGAAGGCCAGCATCTTCATCCTGCTCTTCGACGCGTTCGTCACCTTCCTGCTGTGGGGGCCGGGCACCTCGACCGAGGGAAACGTCTGTCCGGCGACGAACAGGTGATCGATCTTGTGGAGGAACCACCTCGACCCCTCGACGCCCGTCGTGCTCCGGACGACGAGGAAGTCGGTCGCCCTCGGCGCGTGTCTGAAGACGGGCGCCCGGAACATCTCGTTGTGCAGCGTCGGCACCGTCTCGCCCTCGTCGACGGTGCCGAAGAGCGAGAACGGGGACCGGTCCTCGGGCAGCAGCATGCGGTGTTCGCCCAGCTCCGGCTTCGGCGGCGGCGGCTGCTGGTCCTCGTCCTTGTGGTCCTTCCGCCTGAAGTAGTGGATGAGCTTGTTCCCCATGCCAAAGTTGCTCAGCACCCGAGGCCGGGGCTCGCAATACTCGAACAGCACCGCCGCCGCGTTGTCGCATATGCAGAGGTCCTTGGACCGCACGAAGACCTCGTAGGCCTTGCCCCTCATGTTCTTGCGCTTGTGATGCAGCGGCTTCTCGAACTTGATGGAGTGGCCGGCGAACTTCTTGTAGCGGAAGCGGGGCCGGTGGTACTCGTCCGTGGTGCCCGTCAGCTTGACCTTGTAGTAGGGCCAGGTGAGCTTGATGGCCGGCATGCTGTGCTCGACCGAGATGTTGCCGAGCGTCGCCCGCACCTTGCTCTGGTGGTTCTCCTTGAGGAGCTCGTACGACTCGTCGTTTGAGAGGTTGAAGCGCTGCGACAGATCGCGTCCCGCCCTTCCGAGCGTCTTGCGCTTCGCCGGCGGCTGGTTCGTCGGCTCCGTCTCGATCAGGAGACGGGGGTCCGACATGTCGAGCACGACGCGCTTGGCCCCGAGGCGCGTCACCTCCTCGAAGTTATCAAACGAGGGCGCCGTCCATCGGGGGATCTCGGGAAGACCAAACTCGACCCGTCGCCTCTTGGCTCTCGGCTGCGGGTCGTCGTCGGCGTCGAGGAACTCGGCATCCCACTCGTCATCGTCATCATCCTGCTCGTCCTCGAGCGACCGCTTGCGAGACTGCAGCTCCTTTTCCGCGGCGGCGAGAAACTCGGCCTCGGCAGCCTCGATGCGCGCGCCCCAGTCCTCGCACACCATCTCGATATCCCGCAGCGTGAAACCGTTGACGGTCTCGGAGTCCGAAGCGACGTCGGGGTTTATCATCTCGACATCTTTATCTTCGTCCTCGTTCGGAGGCCCGCAGAGGACGAGACCAGCACCGTGGACAGAGTCCCCGCCGGTCCTGGCCTTGGCCGGTCCGGGAATGCGAAACTGCTTCTCCTTGTCAGGCGCCAAGTCGAGCGTCAACTTGCTGGTGACCAGCCGCTTAGGCCTCTTGACGGGCTTCTTTTCTTTCCACACCGACTTTTTCGGTGGCAGTAGTTCGCTCCAGGTGAGGACGTGGCCTCTATCGAAGGCCGGCCAGGCGGCCCTGAGGAGGTCCTCGACCGTCTCGGCGGCGGAGGGGATGTCCGGGTCTTGGTTGGCAGCGCCGTGTAGGTGGGGATCAGGATCGAAGTTGATGCTGGCAAAGCTGAGGCCCGCATCCGCAGGCTGTGTATCGACGTCATCGCGGACCTGAGGCGCAGGCGACGCCGGGCCGGGGACGGGGTCGATGGGCGAGGAAGGGCCCTCGCCAAACAGGTCGTCGGCATCGTTGCTCGTTCCACCGTCGTCGGTAAGGCCAGGCATCTCGGCCACGTTGCCGGCGCTGGGGCCCTCCTCCTCCTCGGGCAAATCATCGTCGCTGATGTCCTCGAAATCCTGGGCGTCATCCGCCTTGTTGGTCTGATCAAAGGGCGTATCGTCGAGGGTAAGGCCGCCATTAGCGCCTTCCTGACTCTGCTCTAGCAGACGCGCGATCTCGCGCTCGTCGGCGGCATCTTGGGCCTTCCATTCGTTTTCGTCGAAAGAGGAAAACTCCGCCTCGGCCATGGTGATGCGTGAGGCGGATATCGGGGCGGCGCGGCGCTCGACGGGTCCGCGTGCGCCCGCGGAACCATTCCACGAGGCCTTCGATCTCCGAACCAAGGGACAGCCAAGGGACTCGTTTTATTCGTAGGCGGCGGAGGCGAGCGTCGCTGCGCTGCGCGGATGAAGGTTAGGCGAAGGGAAATCGGGGAAGGGCCTCAAGCGAGGCGGCGTCACAGGCGATGAGTCAGCAGCCGCGCTGTCAAACTTAGAGATGATGTTGAAAACACGTGATCGACGTTGCGATGATGCTTTTGAAGGTGAATCACGGTCGGAGATGAGATGCGAGAAAGATAACAGATGAGATGTTTGAAGTCCAGCTTCAAAGAGGATGTAGAGAGATGGAAAGAAGAAGGAAAAGGGTCTACCGAGAATACTGGGAGTTGGAAAAGAAAAGGTCTCACTGATCAGTTCTTCAAGGACTGAGATGAGATCAATAGCCTAATAGCAACAACAATAGAAACGATGAGCTATTCTCCTCTCCTGCCCTTATTGTTCCTCGCTGACGCATACAAAGTGAAAGAAGTCCCATGTGACCTGAAGATTAACGCCATTTCCCTGGGGTATTGTCCATGGCCGAGACGTGAATCATGACTCGTGATAACAAAAAAAAAACACACAAAAAGGTCATCGAGAAAGGATAGCCTTCACAGGAGAACCAGGGCCACAAGAATGGTGGCGACAACCGTCCACAGGGCTGTGGCTACGGCCGTAAAGCTCGACGCAGCCGAGTCGGGACCGTCGACTGTGGTTCCATTTGGCAAGGTGCCGTTGAGCAAGAGCGTCTTCTCACCCTTGAATTCTCCCACGTCGATGACGCTCTTGTTGAGAGCAGCATAACTTCCATTACCGATGAGACCGTCGTAAAAGACCCGATCGTTGTTCTCGTCGCAACTGCACTCCTCAAACTGATCGCAACCGCACAAGACTTTGGCCGTCTCGTTACGGCCGGACGACTCGTTGCGGTATTGATGCACGTAGGAGTACGGATACAGGTGGGCGCCGTGAAGCCAGATTCCGGGCCAGAAGGCGAGAGAGGCGCCGATGAGGAGGAAAGGCGCGATGCCCAACGGGCTGGTGGCGCCGGCTCGGTAGGGCACCCGGCCTCCGCCGCCGAAGAATCGGCCGCCGCCAAAGGCTGGTTTTGGACCGGAGCCTCCTCGGGACGTGCCGCCTATGTTGGAAGTAGGAGCCGTGTTTGTGCGTCTGTTATTTAATGTCAGTGAGGGGGAATGCAACGGCTGCTGATGGTGATGGCAGCGATATGGGCTCACAGAGCGCCTCTTCCTCCCCGAAGTCTTTCCCCCCGAAGCCTTGGTCCTGCTCCTGGGCGTACTCTTCTTTGGCGGCTGCCGTATTTCGGTCCAGTCCAACGCTGAACCCCAGGGCGGGGTTTCAGGGTTGACAACAGAGATTGCCTCACGAAATCAGACGATGGGGGGGAAAGTAAAGGCGATTGACTCACGAGGGAGCCCCTCCTCCTCCTCCTCCTCCTCCTCCTCCTCTGCCGCTGCTGCTACCTCCCCTTCCACCGCCTCCTCTTGCACCTCCGCCTCTGCGTTTGAAGAGTTGAGTCTCGCTAGTGTCACCGTCACCGGTCACGGCGACGCGAGCGATGGCGTCACCGAGACATAGCGCGAGCAACAACGCCAAGTTGGCCCGCATGGCAGATTGTGAGATGGAAGTCGGTGGCTGCCTTGATAGGTAGGTATGTATGAGAGGGACAGGGAAGAAAAATAAGGCTGGCAGTATCTGTAGGGGAGTAAGACGTCCGATGAAAGACGCTGATGTTGGTCAGAGTCTGCTTTGGAAACAAGCGAAGAGAGAGATGAGACTGACTCTGATGCACTGTTTATATCTGTATGTATGTGGACACACTTCAGAACTGTGGAGCCTCTTTAATAGAAGCAAGAAGCCCGCCTCCCTGTGCAACTCAAAAAGTCTATGTCATCACTCATCGAGTCATCACTCATCAGGCTTGGATGCCAAGACGGCATCTTTATAGTCCGTCCCAAACGCCAGTCATTGCCTGTTTCCCTTGCGTGCGACATCCCCGTCCGAGAACACATGACACATGATCTGTTCCTGCTGCGGTCACTGAGAAACGAGGGGGGGGGGGGGGGGGGGGGGTTCTTCTTGCATTAGTCTCTAGCAATAGCATGCATGCATTACCCGATGGGTCGTTTCTGCGGATAGAACAGAAGGCATTTGGAAGTCTGTAGAGAAGGGAGAGGGCCCAGGGGGAAGAGGCAGGCAGGACAATGGTTTGTTTACTCGCTTGATTATGTCATTCTTGGCAATTGGCACCGACCCAGTGGTTTAGGACTCAGGACTCTCTAGACTCCCTAGCCGCTAGAGGATAGGCGTGGGCTTCGAACGGAGAATACCAGGACACAACAGCAAACATCGAACACACAAAACTACGTCCCAAGAACCAAGCATGGCTGTGTTCTGTAGGCGTTCTCATAGCGTTCAAGTCAAAGTCTGCATCAGTGACGGCTCCTAACTCGAACGAAACTTCACCATTGGAAAAAAAGGGGGCGGAGTTCCCTTCTGTTCGCCACGAACTGTTTGCCACGAACACGTTCGTGTATTACAAATGTACATATGTATGGCCAAGAAGTGAAGAAACACCATGCAGCGGGAACTGCCGCAAAGAACCTGGTCATAGGACCGTACTAGGTCAGGTCGCTGGTAATGATGAAGGCTGGACTCTCATGTCTACCCTTTCACAAACGCAACTACCATCCCATTCTACTGACCTAGACATGTCTACTTCTTTCTAAAAAGCTAAGCCGACGTCGTCTAAGCCACTTCAACAGCCGACGACCACCGCCATCAACACCCAGCCTCGTCGGCTAAAACCAGAGGGCATCGTCCCCCTCTGTACGGAGTACCAAAACTTACGATACCTCTTCACAGCCCCCTTCTCGTCCTTCCTCTCCAATCGTTTAAGCCACTCCTCGTCCGGCCCCTCCAGCCGATGGCTATCCGGCGTCACCCCTTGACAAAGGAGAACCCGAACCATATCCCAGCTACCCCTCATAACAGTCGCGTTCAAGAGACTCCCGTACTCGTTACCGTCGGCGTTGCCGTCCGCGCCCTTGCTCAGCTGGGAGACGACAGCATGCCAGGCGCCATCGTAGTAGCACCCTCGGACATCAAGGTTGACACCATGCTGAAGCAGTAGTCGTACGGCGTATGCCTTCTGGCTTTAGTGTGTTGCCGTACCGAAGTGTCCGCCCTCGAAATCAACACGAGCACCGTAAACGAGTAGCAAGTCGATCAAGTCGACGTTGCCCTGGCTCTCGGCTATCTGTAAAGCAGTGCCACGGCGGCCTCCCCTGGCATTGACGTCGACGCCTCCGCTGGGTAGAAGCTACATGATTGTCATCTTATCGTCGAGGCTCGACTCACAGCCAGCTGCTTGCAAAGCGCTATCCAAAGGCTCGATATTGGAGCGCCTTAATCGAGTAACGAGTTGACGAATTCAACATCTTCCCCTTTCGTAGCCAAGTACGTGGAACGCAGTACTATAGTAGACCCCCGCGTCGACGTCGGCACCTTTACTGAGCAGCAGCTGGACCATGGCCACCTTTGCCTTGCCCAGTCAGATGGCCATTGATTACCATCTCACCAGCGCGCAGTCCAAGTCTTTAAAGTCGGATGCTCGTCTGTGTAAACGCTACCAAGTCGGCCGCGTACTTGGCAAGCGTGAACGAGGTGCTCATCTCCCCAGCAGAGCTTCTGTAGAGATGGTAAGCGTGTGTAATGTGAAGATGTGAGCTGCTTTCAACGAACGATAATTACTTGACAAGCTGTCGGCAATGCGGCTTGATATAAACGACAAGCCTTTGAAGCATGCTCCTGAATCGGGGCAGTGAACTTGGCTCAGTGTTCAGTTGTACCCTCTTGCACATTTCGTCTTGTCCATTCAGGAGATCTTCCAAGGCTCCCTGAAAGGAGTGAACATTCGAGACTTTGCCAAGTACGTTCAAGCTGGCGAGAGACGTCCTAGAACCTTGACGACATGACTATCATAAGGACGTGAAAAAACCAAACTTCTTCATACTACTTATGTGCCATCCGCTTTCTCGAGTAATATATCTCTTGCTAGTTGCCTTTCTTTAATATCTTGAACCCGAGAATTTAGAATCTTAAACGCCAGAGTCGAACGAAAATAAAGATCAGTATCTATCTCCGTCGAGTACGTAGCGCTCAGCCGTTAGATTATTTTCGGCGAAAGAATACTTAGACACAGGGGAGATATCATCCATTGCCTTGGCTATAGTCAGCTCCCGCCGACTCGTGCAGAAGATATACAGATTCTTAATGTGATGGAGAACGTCTAAGAGCTTCTTCCTCTCCCCCTCAAGCTGGGGTCATCGATCGCGGCTATCGATGATAATAAAGTCGTGGGGAAAAGCCACTGGCCGTAGCGATCAAAGCTTCGAGCTTGTCAGTGCCTCGGAAGTGGCACTCTCTCCTTGTCTTCTCCAAGGCATGCGATGAAGTGAGGAGCATCGACGCATGACTGCTTGATCAGCATGACATTGACCTCCTGCTTTCCCACGTCGCCGGAGCTAAAGACCAAGTACACAGTTTTCTGTTTCGGGACCAAGAGTATCATGAAGATGCTGTAATACGGACGAATACATAGGCATCATGGATCCCTTCTCCTCACCATGAGCCAGAGTCGGTCTACGCTAGGAAGCACCCCCTTTTACTTCCAGCTTGCGGATCTTGGCAACAAGGTCCAACCTCTCGTCTCCGTGCTGAGGCTCGTGAGTCCTAAATAACAGGCACAAGGGGCGTCGGATCTGCATCTCAGTCTCTAAGTTGACCTATGCCCGACTTCATCTTTAATCGTGTAGATAAATATATATACGGATATACGGATAGAAAGGACCACTTTTCTTCTCTTCCTCCTTGCTCCCAATGGAAAATCAACAAGCAGACAATTTTATTCCCCTCCTTCCCGCCTACAACCCTCATCAGCGCCAATCGAAGCACTCACCACCGCACAAACACCCGCGACTCAGATCCAGCGGCGCGTCCCCCCCTCCCGTCGTCGTCGTCGTCTTCACCCGCCGACGAAACATCGCGGCACGACGACGCATCGCCCCGCACATGGCTCGGGCCACAGCCGCGTACGCATCCTGAAGCTTCCGGTGGGCGGCGGCGGCGGCGTGGACGTCGGAGGAGGCAAGCGCCATGGTAGCATCGGCGTAGACGCGCTCGCGGCTCTCGTGCTCTTCGAGATGATGGCCCCCGTCGTCGTCATCGCTCTTGTCGACGACGGGCCGGGGCGGAAGTACGGTCTGGCGTGATCGGAGGGCATCGCGAAGACGGGTGAGGGCGACGGCGTCGGATCGCGACAGACGACGGTCGCCGCTCACGCGCGCGAGCACCGTCATAGCCTCGCAGTCGTCCGCCGCGCAGGCGCATAGCCGTCCTCCCGTACGCTCAAAGGTTGCGCAGCCGCTGCCGGCGACGAGGCCTACGTCGATGGCGCCGCGGGTGTCGCGCAGGACGACGGCCTCGAGCGCGTCGCAGACGACGTCCAGACAGGCGGCGACGCCCTCCCAGCCGCTGTGGGCGGCCACGGCAAGCAGGCTGTTGTCGGCGCAGCCTCGGCGCGTGTCGCTGCACAGGTCGCCGGCGTCGTGGCCGAGGACGGCGCCGACGTAGATGCTCCGCGGCAGCTTTTCTTCACAGTCGGATGATCCGCTGCCAAGCAGCTCATAGTGCATGACGACGTCCCAGTGGGCGGCGTAGACCCAGCCTCTCAGCTCGAGTCCGCGCATGAGACCGAGCGTCGCGAGGCACCCGCCGTGCCAGTCCATGATACCGGGCCAGCGTCGGAGCAGCTCATCGGCGGCAATCACCCAGCGGCCGAGGCTGGCGTGACGGGCCACGTCGGCGGCGAAGGAGGTGAAGTCTCCGTCCCGGACGCGGCCATGGTCCAGGGCGGCGAGGTAGGTACCGAGCAGCAGGAGCTCGAGCCCGTCGGTGAGGGTGGCGACGTGGTTGTTCATGAAGAGGTAGTGAAGCAGGACGGTCTCGACCGAGCCCCTCGCCCCCTTGACGACCTCTCGGCTGACCTTGCCGCTCGCCTCGGCGATCTGTCTCCGTCCCGGACCGGCCAGCCAGAGGGCATCGGCCATGATTTGCGGCGTGGCGCCCGTCCAGGTGCCCCTCTCGTAGGCGAACTCCAACTGCTCGCCGGTGGTGGCGTCGTCCGGGAGGAGGAGGAGGAGACGGTCGGCCGGAAGCTTGCCGACGGCGACCTCGGACGATAGCGAGAGCGTCTGAGCCGAAGATTCGAGTTTCTGGTTATCGCAAGAGCACCAGTCCGCCGTCATCTGTCCGCCGTCGTCCTCGGCTCTCCGCTGTCTACTCCGATAATGGGTGTCATCGTCCGGCCGCGGTCCCGTCCCGGGCTCGAGGAGTTCCCTGGCAGCGGCTTGAAGACCCCATGCGGCCCAGCCGTGCTTGAAGGCGTACAGGGTCAAGACGTCGCACATGTCAGCCCTACGAGCCTTGTCGTCACACGTGGGAGGTCGGTCCGTCGAGCCGCCGCCGCCGCCGCCGCCGCCGCCGCGATATACGACCCTGCCTTTCCCGTTGAGCCAACGGAGGAAGACGGTGTCGTCTCGTCGGGCGAGTTCGTCTCGGAGCCGGGTGAGGAATTCACTGGAGAGAGTCCGCGGGGTGCCTGACTTGCAGCCGGGGCAGAGGTGGACGTTGCCTCCCTCGCCGTGGACGACGCTCATCTTGCATGCCTGGCAGAGCTTGATGCCGACGCCGCGGTCGATTGTTCTGGCATGGTCGGAACGGGGGAGTCTTTTGTGTCTGGAGCTGTGTTTGTTTTGCCTCATGGTTTTTTAAACGGATGAGGTGTAGATGATTTCTTGTTGAGTGGCCCTGCTTGATATCGACGTGTTGCAGTTGATAGAAGAGACTGTCATATGGGAAGGTATGGATCTTTTGTATGAGCAGGTATGTATGTACAGTAGTATGGATGTATGTGTGTATGAGTGTAATAGGCAGTAATGTGATGAGAGTTGTTGAGGGAAAAGGAAAGGAAAGAGAGTTTGAAAAGATCTTGACAGACTGATGAAGGATGTGACTGGTGAAGCAAAGAAGACGAGGGAGACGAACCTTTTATTCCACCTACCTACATAGGTACCTATACGGATAGGCTGTCTGTGATACCGTAGCAGTAGGTAGTAGGTATTAACATTCAACACAGACTCAGAGTTCTTGGAGGCTCACCACGCATAGATATATGCCGTAGGTCCTTGGGCTCGGACGAGTCAATACGGATACTACTACCATGATCAAGGGTCTACTTACGGCATATGGATTGCCTACTACCGAGTACATATGTACATACATACGGATAGAAGGGGAAAGGAAAAAGAAGTTTCGTCGATGAACAGCAGATTACATAAATCTCTTGTATAAGATGCAAGATGCAGATGCTATCGAATCAGTATCACCACCACTATCCGTACCTAGTTTGCTGCTCTATCCGTAATCCGCGTGTCACTGCGGATACTAGACGATAGCAAGGTAGGTAGTTTCTGTCCATCAAAGACAAGATGGCTGAGATGAATGAGTAAACGGATGAACAGATGAAGGGGATAGAATCAGCATACCGATGAAAGGAATTCCCCCCTCTTCTCTCCTCTCCTCTCTTCTCTTCTCCTCTCCTATCCCAAGTTACCGCAGCCCTCGTACATACTACATATGCACAATCACATATCCGTACTCTGATACTGAAAGACTGCAGTGCTACCTACAAAGACAAGGGGGGATAAAATCAAAAAAGGGGATCAGTGGCGTCTCTCAACCGTCTTGGCTTTTCCCAGCGACCAGGTTTTCTCCTCCCCCCCTCTCATCTCCCATCTTTCATCACCCTCCTCTCTCCAAACAGGCAAAAGAAAAGGGCACCAAACCACCTAACCCCCCATGCTAGACACACTTTCCTCCCCCCTCCACCTCTCCCCCATCCAAGGCTTCGGTTCACGCCAACACGTGGCGATCATCGATTGAGTCCCGATGACGAAACGGAAAACAATAGTCTCTCTTTCTCTCTCTCTCTCTCTTTATCTTTGAATTTATTTGTTTCTTCTCAGCTTCTTCTACTCCTTCTTTCGCCGGGGGTTTTCAATCCTTGCTTTTTTTTCCCTTCTCCCCTTCGTCTTATCCACTGCCGAGTGAAAATTCCCAGTGGCCAATGGCATATTACACAGATTATTCACCCCTACGGAAAGCCTTGCTTTTTTTCCCTCCTTTTTGTTTCTCCCGGTTTCATCTCTTCATCTCTTCATCACTTCACTTCACCTCTTCCTCTCCCTCTGTACGACAAACACCAATATCAAATGTACCATGCACGCAAAAGCGCCGTCAAAATCAAAACCGTCATTGAAAGAAGAACGCTCTCGGTGTGGGAAAGAGCAAAACAAAAGGACAGAGAAATCTGACGGACAGCAATGTGTGAGAGAGCGGTCTGCAGAGATGATTTCTATAAGTGGCCGGCCGCCTCTCCTGCGGGCATCGTCGACCGTAGAAAATTTCTTTCGACATATTTCAAAAGGGGAGAGAGAAGAGAAGAGAAGAGAGAAGAAGAAGAAAAGGAAAAAGAAGAACAACTTCGACGCCACGCCGAGACTCGACGGCGCCAATCAAGTCGACCTTCGTGACCGATTCTACCTCGTAGGTAGTAGGTAGGTATGTGTGTATCTTATTCTTCCGTACGGAGTTTGCTTTCCCTGCTTCCCCCCCCCCCAAGAAACACCTTGCCACCCCCTCAAAACCCGCCATCCGCACGTCGAGATCGACACGAGGCTTGCTACGCATCCAGGTATCCCTATCGACCAAGGAAAAGACGAGAGAGTACTAGGATACGACGCCCGCACTACGGATTCATACCTGCTCGATAAGAGCCCGTCTTCTACTCCGTATTCAGGTGGCAAGCCACTAGTTTTTCACCCCCCTCAAACCACTTCTCTTCTCTTCTCATACCCGGTCTAAAGAAGGCTTGCCATCGAGATCCTTTTCCCCTCCGTCCCCGCGTCACATGCCGCTCTCAACCCTGGCAAAGACCCTGACGGCACCCCGTCTGGTGAAGCCCATGTTCATATCTCTGACGATGCGCACATCCTCAGGACCAGTGTCGTATAGCTCCAGGTCGAACCGGCGACCAAGGTGGGCAATGGTAAGGAAGAGCTCCATGTAAGCCAGGCTATCATCTTTCTTAGCAATCACCGGCCGAGAAAGGGACAAGGGGAGCTTAGCACTTTATGCCGATGCAGGACCTGCTGCCTTTGGAAAACGAGGTGAGATATCGCTTAAGATGATCTCCCTTGTTGGACGCCCGAACCCATCTCTCAGGGTCGTACTTCTCGGGATCGGGAAAGATGGAGGCGTCGCGGTGTATGATGTAGCTGGAACTGCTCACCGGCGTCTGATCGAGGTACCACATTAACATCAACGTGCCGTCAGCGTTGGGGGGAGAAAAAACGGCTTAGACGCACACCGGGAGGGATAACAAATCCCTTGTACTGGAGCGCCTCGGTCGGCGCGACTCTTGGAAGACGTCCAGTCAGGCCGTACGCTAGGCGTAGAGACTCGTGAACGACGCCGCTCTGGTAACGTCGTGTCAGCTCGATGGTCCCGATGAACAAAAGCTCCTAGAGCGAACCAGATAGGGCAACTGCTCGAGTTCGGCCCAAGACGCCGTGCTGTCGACCTCGGGCAAGACGGTACAAAGCTCAGCCCGAAGCTTGCGGGCAACGTCGGGGTTGCGGCCGAGGTGATACGCGGCGACGGTGAGAACACGGGCCGTCGTCTCCGTCCCGGCACCGACAATGGCCCAGGTCTCGTCTCGCAGGCGGCTGACGCTGCGCTCGTGGGGTGGAAGGATCGGGTCGGTGAGGGCGGTGATGACGGTGTCGCTCGACCCAGGCGCATCCCGGGACGTGCCCCGGACGTGGTCGAAGATGGCCTCCAGATGGCGAAACAGGGCGGCCTTGGCAGGCATAAGCAGCGCCATGGCACGCGGAGAGACGAGGCGCGGCAGGGCGACGAGGTACGGGGCGAAGCGGCTGATGTGGGCGAACCGCATCACGTCGGCGGTGGCGCGGCAGACCTCGCTCCCGAAGTGCTCGTCGTCGAGGGAGCCCCAGTGACGACCGCAGGCGTAGGCGGTGATGACGTCCGACGCCATGGCGGTGAAGGCCTCGTCGAGGCTCACCACCGTCCCGGCATCGCGCGCCTCGGCCAGTCGTTGCATCAGGCGGTCCACGCGCTCGGCGACCAGGCCTGAGCGCTCGACTACCGCCCGGCGCGAGAAGAGGTCGCTGAGGGCCGCGCGCCGGACCCGGTGCTGATCGTGGCTCACCGCCGCCACCATGGCATCGGGCAGGCCATACGTGGGCACGAACTGAGGGTCCTTGTCCCGCCGACGACGACCCGAGGCGTAGATGACGTGGTAGAAGGCCGGGTCGCTGACGTGGACTTCACGAGGGTTGATGCGCACGATGGGGCCATACTTGCGGTGCATGGCCTCGATCTCGAACAGGAAGACGCCCGGTTGGACGACATTGTAGAGGAACTCGTACAGATGCGTCGCCGCCGTCAGACGAGGACCGGGAATGTCGGCCAGGGGGTGGAAGCGCAGTCGATAGACGGTGCGAACCAAGAGATAGACGGCCAGCGCGCCGAGAGCAAGCCACAGTGCCATGATGACGATGATGATGATGCATGTGGCCGTTGGGAAGAAGAAGAAGAGGAGGAGAGAGAGAGGATGGTTCAAGGTCCGTCCGGTTTATACATACCGACATACATGCATGTCGGCGCGCTAAGGCCGGAAGCTTCGACGGCAAAAGCCCCGTCGGATGGATGATGGCGTTTAGTGCCATTGTGATGAGAGTGACGACTCAGCGTCAGCTGCACGTCAAGGGACGAGCGTAGGTAGGTAGGTAGGCTTCATGGGTTCGTCTCTCTCTTATCCGTTTGTCCGGCAAGGGAGGAGGTGGGAGGGGGGGAGGGATGAAGAGCTTGGGCCACCTTGCCCTGGGAGCCGTGATGGACAAGCTGCGAGGGTGGAGGATCGTGATGCTTGACGATGAAAAATGAGATTGATGAAGGCGGAAGCTGGTCACGTGGACTGGCTGGGGGTTAAGCCACTTGTGCTCTCTGGTCGAGGCCAACCCATACAATATATCCGTACTCCTTTCATCAAGTTGCTCGTCTGAGTACCGATTCACAAGTGGTGATACTACATTTGTTACGGATGGCCTGCCGCAGAAGCATCGTATGTGTCTCCTCATCGCCTCCCTTCTCGCTCATAACCTACAGTCTCCCGGCTTCCTCCCCCAGACGACATACACGGGCATCCAGGCGTGTATAGTCGGATCGGAAAGCTCTCGCCGCACATCCACCAGACTGACCTCGATCTGGGCCGCCGTCCGGTCATAGGCGCGGTTGAATAGCTGAAAGGAGAAGCCGCTGAGCCCCTGCAAAAAGTTCCTCTCCCACAGCCGACCCAACTCCTTCAACCGCTCATCCCTCGCCCAACCGTTGGTGGGCATCTTAAAGATGTGCTCGTGGACGTCGACGAAGCCGACTCGCTCGTACACCTCGCGGAGCGAATGGCCCAGGTTCGCGGGCCGGTTCAGCCTCTCGGCCGCCGTGGCCACCTCCTGGAACCAGCGGTGCATGGCGCTATCCGCCGCCAGGCTGTCGTCGTCTGAGAAGACTAGGCCGTCAATCTCCTGCGACTCGAACCAGCCGCCGGGCTCGAGCGCGGCGAACGCCGGCTCGGCAATCTCCTTCTCGAAGGACGCCCAACAGCCTCCGGTGAGGCGGGTATGTACGTAGCCAAAGGGCTGATCGTGACACCACGGATCGGTCCTACATTGGACTTGGATTTGAGACACAGCTTACCGGACAGACAGGAAGAAAAAAGACATCCAACTCACGCGTCATCGACGAAAAAGCTGACGTTCGGAGGCACAATGTCCGGCTGTATGGGCGATAGATCGGTGCCAATCACCTGACTGCCGGGAAACAGATCGCCCATCTCAATCGCCCAGTCGCCGACACCGGTCGCCACGTCGAGGATCACGCCCGGCGGCCTGATCGGGTCGAGAGGCGCAAAGTGCAGCCGGTCACCGAAGAGGCGCTTGATGATGCTGCTCTGCAGCGCCAGTCTCTCTTGCTCCGGAACGTCGTTGGGGAAAGCATATGCTAGGAAACGTCAGCCGTCATCAGCCGCCCGGGGGGGAACATCGGCCTGGACGTACAGCCTGCCCGGTAGGCGTGATATGTGCGGCCGAACTCTTGGGGGAAATCGAGAACGCTCTCCGAGAGCGAAGCCGAGTCGAAGCTACACTCGCCGGGCTGCTTGTCAGAAACGAGAAAGTTCGAGTCGTCAGGTAAAGACGCAAGTTCTCTCACAAGGGGTCGACGCCAGAATCGAGCTGTCGAGAACAGTCAGATCCGTCATCGCCAGAAAAGGTGACAAGGGTTGCCTTTACCGATATATCCGGTTCGATATAGGCTTCAGCCGTCTGGTCGTCGTCAAAGTGAAAGCGCATGCTTCGTTGATGTCGACCGTCGTTTTGCATTTGTACCGGAGCTTCTGCCCGTCGCTTCTAACGTCTGCTGGAACGACTTTTCCTAGCAGGTCCTCTCCCCCCGAGGCAAGGCGAGGCGACGGGTACGTGACGGCGTCCCGTCGCCAGCAAGTTCAGCTTCCTCTTTCTCTCTCTCTCTTCCTCTCTATCTCTCTAACGCGCACTCTCTGCAACGTCAGAGTCAAACCAATGGTTCGAGAACGGATCAGCCATTCGCTGCCGCCGCCGCCGCCGTCGCTGCTTCTAACCATAACCTCGGGCTAGTCCCAGCAGAATGGTTCAGCTACTGCTTCCTTCGGTCCAAGTAGCGCTGCAGGAGGGCAGCCACCAAGTGCCGATGTGGGTAGAGCCGGGGGGGGGGGGTAAGAGGATTGGGACAACACAAGACGAAACATGGTCCTCGTCTCGCCCTGCTAATATATAAAGGGGTGAGGCGGGAACCGCTGCTTTTCCAACGGGCAACGGGGGCTTCTAGGACATAGGATATATTGCAGGAGCGTTGCCTGACTGCAAAGAAAAGGGGACGGCCGCATAGGGGGGGGGGGGGGGGGGGCCGGGGGGGGGGCCGGGACTTGCTCGGGCTTTGTTTTTTTTTTTTCCTCCCGGGGTTTTCTTTTCCCCCCCCCC
>PDHP01000055.1:40980-164159 GCA_003339455.1 Ophiocordyceps camponoti-leonardi (nom. inval.)
CAGTCGCGCCCGCGGCGGGTCGCCGCCAAGGCGCGGCCGCGAGCGCTCCCGCCGCGCCCGGAACGAGCAAGGGGGGGGGGGGGGGGGGGGGGGGGGGGGGGGGGGGGGGACTCGGGACGTGGCCGGACATTGTCTCTGCTTTGCTTTCTTTTTTCCTGGCCGAGGTTTCATTTTCCCACCCCCCCCCCAGCAAGAACTGATGTTTCTCCCCCTTTGCTTCTTTCACCTTGACGTCGCATCAGCCAACAGCCAGGACAGTTTGAAGTGCAGCATCTTGTTGGGAGGGGAAAGGACTTGCGATCTATCTTCCTTCTCCTTTGCCATGGACAGGTCAGCTTGGTCCATCACGGTTGGACATGTCGTTGAAGTTGTACGGATACAGAGACAACATCTCTTGCTTGAACCGCGGCAACTTTTCCCGGCTACGATACCTGCAGGCCGGGTCGAAACTACGCTCAAAGGGGGATGCCAAAACTGTGCATGCACGCACTTCGGTGTTTGATGCCCAATCTGGTGTCCGATACGGAGTACTAGGTCAGGCCGTGCCTAGGGGAAAAAAAGCCCAGTCTTCAGCTTGTCAGCAACATCGTCAGCAACCGAGACCAATCACGGATGAGGATACGGACACAACGACACACGGTGCGTCGTGGCTGTGGCCGGGGTTCGGTCTATCGAATGCAGTCCATCGAATTGGACCAACCGCCCCCTTGGGTTGTTTCTGCCCAGCATCTCTGCGGGGATGCTGCATGTGTGTGGTGGTAGTCGATCGAGCTCATGAACGCACACCTGCACCAGATTAGTGCTGCTCTCTTTGACTCTGTGGCCGCACAGGTCTTCCTAGATGAGGATCACTGCTACACCGTGAGACAACTCATCCAGCCATCAACGAGAGAACACCACCTTCAACACGCAAAGGGCTTCGACAGCATCGTCCTGCAAGAGTATCCCACATGTTAAACTCCAAAATGAACATACGGAGCCCACAGCGGTTCCTTGAACACTTTCTCGCTGGTCAGCGTCACATCTCGTCTCGAGGCCTCTGCCCTCTCCTCCGACAGCCACTTCTGTCGAAGTTCCCTAGTAGCCTGATGCAGAGCTAGACCGACAGACGCGTCGTCAAGACCGTTCGCACCCAACGACTCGTAGACTATCCTGGCCATATCGACACATAGATGGTCGTCTACCTCCCATAGGGTTCCGATAACGTGCCGAAACCCCGTTAGTTGGAAAACGCTGGTGAGATGGATACTTTCGTCTGCCGAGCGGCGGTCGGGGTTATTGCCCGTGCCGCACGCCGAGAGATAGGCGAGGAAAGGCGAGCTCGAGCTGAGATCTGTTTCGATGAGGCCTTTTACTGTCAGGGGCTTGTTTTCCCAGTCTTGAAGACATAGACGGCTTTGAAGGGGGTCTGCCTCCGCGTTTCCATGCCCGGCGAAGTGAAAGATGCCGCAGGTCTTTAAAGCTGCTAGTGTCTCGTCCCGGTAAGGTTGCGGTGAGATAACTGATAGGCTTAGGGGTGCTGAGGAGCATAGTGCTCGTATGGTGCTGATCTCGTCGTCTGTGTGTATAAGGGGGTTCAGACTGGGCGTGTCTTTCATCGAGACGACGGCGACGGACCCGTCCGTCTTTAGGCTTGGATTCCAGCTTGGCCGGCGACGCGTTCTCATGATGGTCCTAACCGATGAGCTATAGGAGGACACGACCCGGTCGAGAGCCGTCCTGTGGCCGCCGCTTAGATGATATCCTGCAGCGTGCAGAGGAAATCTGCTAAGAGGCCCGGTCGGAATCCACCAGATGTGAGGCCAGGATCCTTCAGAAGGGGGGCCGGTGAAACCCAGTGCCTCGAGTATCGGATCAACGACATCGTCCCAGAGCCATTCCAGAACCTCGACGGACCGTAGTTTCTGTACCCGATCCATGATGGCTTTGAGAGTCAGGTTATGAAGCTTCAGTGCTCTTATGCCCGACTCTTCGATGATGAGCGCATCGCACCTATGGACGCTCACGTTGATGATCACTATTGGACCCGAAGCAGCTGCTTCATTCCACCCGTCGTCGAAGATGGGAGGCATTAAGAATTTTTTAAACCCATCCTTCGTGCGGATACGGCGTAGAAGCTTGGGCATCTGACGGGCAGCGAAGTGGCGCTGGTCCGTCTCAGACGAGGATCCAACGATGCCGGAGATAAATTCCGAGGTCGGGGCATCGAGACGGCGTTGGAATTCGTTGAAGAGATCGGCCAGCGTCGGGTGCTTCTTCTGCAGCTCCGAGATATCGGTGCGTAGGTCGCTGATGCTACTGCCGAGGATCCCACGGCCCGTCTCCAGTAGTTGGACGGCTGCCAATGGGCCCTTGTCGTAGTGTAGAGCGGACGCGGCGGCGTTAGACGCGATTCCCATGGCCTGTGAGAGCATGAACTTCATGTCTGGGGCGGAGATGATGTCGTAGGCAGCAGTGGGAATCAGCATAACGGCCACGACTGCGTTTTCGTATGACTGAGGGCCATGCTGGAGGATGTTCTGACTAGATAATAGCCGGCGGCCGGCGGAGATGCGAGGTTCAAGTCCTTCGAGGCCTCCGGAGTACAGGGCCAGCTTGTAACAGGACATAGATCGGTGGTGGTCTTCTATGACTTGCGTGCGGGAGAAGCGTCTGATGAGGAAGTCTCCCAGGTACCCATACAGGCGCGATTGGAGGGGCGAGTCGGGCTCGCTCTCTGAAGCGGCCTGTCTCGTCAAGTCGATGGCCTCGTCCAAGTGCTTCAAGTCACCCGTGTGCTCGTGATAGTCGGCTAAACATTGCGCAAGGGAGCCCGTGGCGGAGGCGACAAAGGCCCGACGCAGTTGATCGTTCGGGCCAGGCGCGGCAACGGCTTGCCGACCCATCTCAACGGCCTCATCCAAGTCCTCAATCTCTCCGGTGCGGGAGAAGCGCCAAGAGAGGGCATTTACGAGAAACCATAGATGCATCGGAGGCTCAGACTGAACACCTGATGGAGCCGCCTTGACGGACTGTCTAAGCAGATCGACAGCCTCGTCCACGTCCTTCATCACCCTAGCCCGATTGTATCGGATTGCTAGTTGATGACCCAGGTTGCATAACACATTCCACCGGTCCGGATGGTCGAGGGGGTAACCGGCGAGGGCCTCCCTGGTCATGACGATGGCCTGTTCCAAGTCTTCCATTGCAGCTCTGACGCTGAACCGCACCGTTAGAGCATATCCGAGCTCGTGCAACCATTGAGCACGGTTCGGATGGTCGAGTGGCGTGGCATCGATAGCGCGTCTGCTCTCGTAGATGGCTTTCTCATATTTATCTGGTCTCCCCGATCCCAGGGCCTCGAACAGTCTCTGTCGAAATAGGGGGTTCGCCGGGTCGTCACCGACTTCGCATTGTCTTCTCAGACTAGACTCTTCTTCCGGTCCGACCGATCTCGTGGTAGTGAGATATCTGCTGCTTCTTCGTAGCGTTGTGATTCCGTCACCACAGACAGTTTGCCAGCCATCGTCGTCCTTGCAAGGCTTCATCTGGACCTCCATCTTCCATACTGAATTCTCCCAGAGGCCCTCCGCCGCGGCAAAGATTCCTACCTCTCTGCTCGGTTCCTGCGTTAGAGATTCAAGAAACTCTTTAAACTGGTCCGTCTCATCGTCTTCGTCTTCTTCTTCGATCGGGACGCCGATCTTCCACTCGCTGGTGAGGCATTGCAGCGACGACGAGCCGCGGACGTTGGTCACAAGCCTGTACATGCCCTTGCAAGACCTCGTGATCTCTTGACCCTGAATCGTCTTCTCGATAGGGCCGAAGCCAAAGTACGTCGAAAAGTTGGTATAATCGTCGTTTGTAACGTTGAACCCGAACTCGCTGCCGCCTGCAAACCCCCTAAGTAACTGCTTCGGGTGCCTTTCAGTCATCATCTATTCTTCGACGTACCTTGAGATTCATGTGACCATATCTTGACGATTAGATGCTGTGGCTTCCCCGGTGTTGTCGTGAAGATGATGTAGGGATCAGGTGGGGTAGACGCATCGAGTCTCTGGAGGCATGTTCTGGAGAAGAGACGGGGCTCGTTGGGCTGCATCTCGGCAACCGGCTCACTCAGCGAGGAGTCGATTAAGTCGTCAGTCATTGTGATGGACTCTCTTTTGATTTATGAACTGCTTTCCGATCCTCAGGGTATCAAAGAGCGAAGCTAGCAAGTCGACTTGAGGTGCAAGAGAGACTCGACGACTTGATATATACCCCAACTCCTAGCTGCTACGTCTTTATCGAGGCAGGGTCATCAGAGGCTGAGGTTGCCTAGCGCTGATGGTTGACGAAGACATGCCTCGTACAGCCTCCATGTCCCATGTAAGGCAATAGGACTCAGCTTCAGAGCGTCAGCCAATACGGAGTAGACGCCGCGGCGATTGGTCGATACTTGAATCTTCAGTGAGTGTCGATGAAGATATATACATACATGTAGTAGACAGTTGACCCCGCGGGACATTGCGTACACGATACAACCCATGAGCCAGCTCGACGTTGTTGAAGAGGCGAAGCGGCGGCGGAGCAACGACAGGGCTGAGGAGGGAGACATCGCCAGCTGCCGTATAACATCTGTCAGAAAGAAAGGCCAGCATAGCGTCACGTTATCACACTTGTAGGTTACAGGTCTCATCCACGATGTCTGACGGAAGGCGAGCTTGACAGGATTTAGTATTTCCGCCCCCGATTTCATATATAGGCCTTGCTTCATACTATGGGAATATTCCTAGGTACTAAGGAATGTATGTAGTCGTGATATCTTCAGACGTGATTCCCGTCTCAACTCCCAAGACGTGCATTTCGAACTATGCATACCTCACATGTGTGAACAGTATACGGACATGCATTGCATATTACCTACCATCGTGGCTTGTGGACGTGTACTCACTTAGGGTTTAAACAATCAGGCGCACAGCCAAGAGGCCACACGCAGATATACTGTTCTCCAAGTTCTCACCTCGCCTCAGCATATTCTTCTAGCTCTCTCTGTTGGATCAATCGCAGGTATCCCAAAACCTCTCTGAGCTACCCTCTCTGTTTTGGCACAGCTTGAGCCTTATAAGGCTGTAAACGAGGCCGACAGACGTCCTCTTCATCGACAATTGCCCCGTTCGAATCATGATGAGTGACACCGGTGACGGCGGCAGCGGCAGCGGCAGCGGCAGCCATCCGCTCAAGAACATACAACCGCCCTTCGTGACGCTGGAAAGCCACGAGAATCTCATTAGATGGCGTTTAAGCATTACGCTCTGCCTTCGTCAGGTCAGACTGTTGCCTCACATCGAGGCTGCCGATGGCGGTAGGCCCGTTTCAGGTTCACTGGATGTCTGGGCCAGCGATGACGAGATGGTAAAGAGGTTCTTGACCTCGCACGTAACCAATCATGTCCAGGCCGAGCTGGAGGCCTCCGGATGGACGTCTGAGAAATCTGCACAAGAGACATTCGAAGCTCTGAAGAAAGTCTGCCGAGTCCCGCCCAATGCACCCATCACCTTCTATGTGAAGGAGTTCTTTCAACTCAAGGCGTCCAACTTTGCTACTTTGGACGGATATATCAAACGCCTCTTGGAATACTGGGAACAGATCGTCGCCTGGTCACCGTTACCCGAACAGCTCTTCGTGGTTAACGCGATCAACGGGATCGAGACGACTCACCCGCATTTGCATTGCCGTTGGACGTTTGCGGTCGGTGATGACTCCTTACCTTCGAAATCTGAGGTGCTCAAACATCTCTCCGGTCTTGCCAGTCTCGAGAGGTACGAAAGAGAGAGGGCTAGGTGTAAGTGAGTAGTACTGGATGTCTACACATAGTATGCGGCGTATTAGCTTGACGTATCAGATAATACCCTTCCTCATACCATCTTAACCTCCATGTTATTACCTACCATCGTCAGTTATAGTATGCAATGCAAGATTTCCTATCCGTACTTGTAGATCTTTAACTGCCTATCTCGCGAATCCTCGATATGATGTGATATCTGATGGGTATGAAATCAATAGTAGAAGGCAATCGACAGCTCGATTGACCCTTTGACCACAGGAGTCTATTGGCCTTACCATTATCCTGGGCCAATTTCCTCTATTCTGCGGACATGGATGATCTCATACTCGTATTACACGTCACTCTGTAAATAATGAGACACGAGGGACGATGCTGCGCTACCTGGGCTCGCCATCAGTTGAGCCCGTATGTAATATACGAAGTTGTCGACCGTCTAGATTCCGACCTTTATATATGAAAGTTAATACGTCTACATCTCCCAACACCCATTCCCTCTTTTCCTTCCTCCCTCTCCCTCGTCTTCTCTTCCATCACTCCGCAGAGCAGTTGAAAACATGCGGCCTACCCAGATAGTAGCCAGCATCGGCATAGCCCTCATCAGCCTCCCCGCCAACGTCGCCGGCATCTGTCAACGAAAAGGCGAAACATGTCGATGGCTCGGGACCGCGCCTCTCTGTTACAACGTCTCTCCGAACCTCAGCATCAACCAGATCATCGCCGACCCGGAGAATAGAAAATCCCTGGTGCAGGTCGTCTCGTGGACCAAGGACGAGTCCATCGGTAATCTATGCTCGACGCCGATTAACGACGAGATATATCCCGGCTTCGACTGCTGCAATGACTATGGCGTGCATTGTATGCTTCAGAATTACAAGATCTTGGTCTGTAATGTGTAGGTGGCACTGAGATGGGTGAAGGGTGTTTATTTGGGTCAGGCGTCGAGAAGAGTCTCCAACAGGAACAGCGAAAGAATGGCCAAAGTCTCATCCAATTTTTCGATCAATGGGAACTATCAAAGCTCGCATCGAGATCTTCTTCTTCTCCTTCTATCATCTAATTTATATTTTTGACGCCCCCCCCCCGGATAAACACGAAACGCCTCTATTCGCGCCGCAACTCAATAATGTAGTATTCCTCCGTAATTCCCTTGCCAATCGATCGCGTTCCCTGCTTGATGACATTATGAGAGAAGCCGTTGGCGGTATAGATGTCCTCCATGGCCTTCAAGTCGGCATAGGCACTCGTCCCCAGCAGGACGGACCCTTCAGGCTCGAGGTGATCCTTGGCCTGGGAGATGAATCGCTTCAGCAGCCGATAGCCCTGATCGAACGTCTTCTCCGACTTGAGCTCCTTGGGTACGGAACCGTCCACCTGCCACGGGTGATTCCAGAAGATGAAGTCGAACTTTCCCGAGACGTTGTCGAAGACGTCGCTTACGAGAAAGGTCCCCTTTTGCCCGTTGGACTCGAAGTTCTTGCGGGCCACCTCGACGGCGTGAGGGTTGATGTCGACGCCCGTCACCGTCGAGCCCGAGGCGGCGACGCAGAGAGAGATGAGGCCGGAGCCGATGCCGACTTCAAGGAATGACCTTCCTCGGACGATCGGTGGGAGGTTCTCGCCGTACCAGAGCGTCTCGGGGAAGTATTTGGGGGAGTAGACGGTTGGGTGGATGTGGACGGTGTAGCCGCCGATCTGTTCCGAGTATGTCGACTCGTGCTTCTTAGACTCGTTGATGAGCTCTGAGATGCGTCCTTCCCAATCAGCACGCGAGGAAGCCATGTTGAATAATAAAGAATAAGAAGATTCTTTAAGGTTATAATCCTTCAAGGACTATCAATTGATGTATAAGACAAAGATATATGAGACTAAAGAAGACAATTATAGGCTAGTTGAACAGAGGGAAGGGCGGTGAGTTAAGAGACATAAAAGACGTGGAAGCAGACCAGGATCTTTTATAAATGCCTACTACATACGGACGTACATGGTTGACTCAATGGCTGCAGACGCCATTCGAGCCCGATGAAGCTCCTTCTGTTCTACCACCAACCAGCTTCTCTTCTCTCTTCTCCCCTTTTTCGACGTTGCCCCTGGATTCACTAGGTATCCATCCTCCACCCCCTCCGGAAGGCTTGCCGGGGTCTGAATCGCTGCCTTCTTGTAATGTGTAACGGAGCGAGTTTAAAAGGGGGGAAAAGCTGCTGCTGTTTAACAAAGGGGGGATTTGTAACCAGCGTTCTCTACCTTACTCTGACAGCAGTCTCTCTCTATACATATGGATTAGGAGTTCTAGGAGGTAGGTTAGGACAGTTACTAACTGTCAACCACGGCGCGTCACAGCATTTTTATCTCTCACAACTGTTTTATTTCCAGATTGGAATTTAAGCTGAGCAGGGACGTCTTTTGTTTGATTTTTGTCAACAGCTTTGCATTGTTGCAACTCTGATGCACATTTGGGACTCATCACTAAAGGTAAACCGTCTGACAATGCTTGCATATTCATGTGCGTCCTGTCTTTCCTACATGCATGTCTGTATGTACGAAGAAGTGATAGTCATGAAGGGTATAGGCCTCACCGAAAACAAGGGTTCGAAAACATACCTAGGAACTACATTGAAGGCATGGAGCACTACATTCAAAGTTGAGACAGACAGACAGAAAGGAAGCATGAGCAAGACGCACATGGATTCTTGAGTTGTTTGCCCGTTGTCAGTTGATGACCAGACGCCAAGCTCGGAGGTGCAGAAGTGCAGACACCAGGTAGGTTGGCGGTCTAGGTTCTAGACCCTGCTTTCTCCGTACCTAGCTAGGACTTATATCTAGGAGAAATACGGATAGGCAAGTTTTTATCCGTAGTATACTCTTCCCTAGTATCAGGTATGCAGACAAACAGGTGCGTGCGCAAAGGAAATCGGATAGAAATCATGGGATGATGGATAGATGAGAAAAATAACCGGTGACGTCATTTCTATCAACTCCATCATCCCATCCACTTCACGGCAATTTCAACAGTCAGAAAGACACACGACACACAATCCTAATCTAATCCACCTATCCGTATCCATACATACTACATACATACAAAGTAATCGCATGGCAGACGACATCGACAGGTCGCTTCTAGACCGCCTCCAGGCGCTGCGAGGCACCACCAACAAGGCGGCTCCTCCTATAATAAAGGTAGCGACGACGGCAGCAGACGGGGCCGAGACACCGTCGCGCGAAGACGCGCTAGCTGCTCGTCTTAAGCAGTTGCGCCTCCGGGATGCGGCCAGGGATTCGGATGGAGAGCGGAAGTCGGCGGTAGAGATTGGCGATAAAGATGGAAGAGACGACGAGGAAGTGGCAGATGCTTTGCTTCGGACTGACGACGATACGCTTGAGCACCTCGTTGGGCTTGAAGACGATGACGACGACGACGACGACGACGACGACGACGACGACGACGACGTCGAAGAAGAGCAGGTCCAGGCCCTGCTGAGAGAGCTATCCGTCGAGCCCCCTACAGACCCTACCCAATCAAAAGACGACGACCAACAAGGACCAGGGCAGCCACGAGTCAAGACCACACCCTCTCCACCGTCCAACCCAGACGAAGCCTCCCTCCCGTCCCTCCCCCCAAGCCTTACCCCCCTCCCGTCCGGCCCCTCCCCTCCATCCTCCGACATGGCCACCCGTCTCGCAGCCCTGCGCGAGACCTCGACCCCCCCTCCCACGACACTACCATCCGTCCCGTCCGCCCAGCCTTCCTCCGTCGACAAGAAGGGGTCCCGCCTGAGAAGTCGCTACGGCTACAGCGACGACGACGTCGACTCCTGGTGCACCGTCTGTCTTGAAGACGCGTCCCTGCGCTGTCTGGGCTGCGACGGCGATCCCTACTGCCCTCGTTGCTGGCGGGAGATGCATCGCGGGCCGTACGCTGCCTTTGACGATCGCTCTCACAGGGCTGTACAGTTTACGGGGCGCTCAGAAGGGAAAAAGGTAGCCGTCGGTGCTTCGTGAGAGGATCGTCGACGAAACGTCTACCAGAGAAGACAAGACATACATATAAAAAACGAAACGGATATAATAGAGAAAAACAACGCTTTGTACGAACATACATACATGCGTATGTATAGAGATATTCCTTGCTCCCACACCAAAGGCATTGTAAAACAAAGAACAGGCGTGTAAACAATAACATCGAAAGAGCTCAGTCTTGGCGAGACGTGAAATCGAAACGCGTCCGTTCCCTGACATGCGCCGTTTTGAACAACACCCGTATTCCCGCTCCCTCCATCGCAGGGACAGGGCTCTTCAAGGCTCGGAAAAGCATCACACCACACCAGCGAAGGCCCGGAATTGCGACACCCCCTTTTCCGGCCTTTCAAGATGCCTCTCCAGCCTCTCTCCCGCCCGTCCTGCCTCGAACATCCTCCCACGTCGCACCGAATCGCCTGCCCGTCGTCGCCAGCAGACTCTCCTCCTCGTCCGCCTCGGCATCCTCGTCCAGCTCGGCCACGTTGGTCCTCGGCGGGCGGAAGAGGGCGGTGACGAAGACGACGAGGAAGACGGCCAGCATGCCAAACTGCGCCCAGAAGCTGATGTCGCCGAAGACGGGCCACGTGATGTTGATGCGGTTGACAAACGTGGACATGACCGACGGCGTGCAGACGTCGCGGGCGTGGTGTTCGTGCAAGACCTCGGAGCAGGGCCGGATCTGGTCCGAGCCGGGACTGCAGACGGGCTGCTCGCCGGCCCGGTCCGGCTCGTTGATGCAGACCGTCTGCGTGCCGTACGTGGCGTACTGCGGCGCGACGAGCATGGCGACGCTGTAGTTGATGGCCAGGATGGTCAGCGCCATCATGACCGTGGCCATGAGCAACGCTTGGGGCGCCGTCCGGCCGCGTCGCATTTGGAAGACGCGGATCCAGAGGAAGCGGATGCCGACGGCGGCGATGCCCGACACGGAGCAGCTGAAGAGGAACAGCACGAGGAGAGCCATCAGCACGTAGTCGACGGGGAACACGCGCGCCGTCTGGACCATGATCCAGTTGATGGGCTGGAAGACGTGTGTGTGACCGAGAATGTAACCGCATCGTCGCTTGCAGATGGAGTTGACGGCCTTGTCGACGCCGCTGACGAAAATGGATACCCAAAGGAGGAGCGACAGGAGCAGGAGGACGATGCCGCCAATCATCTTCACGGGTCGCAGGAGAGCGCAAAGCTTGAGCCAGGCTTGATAGACACGGCTGCGGCCCTCGCCTTGGGCTTCGGCGGCCAGACGCGCGCGCCGGACAAGCGTCTGCTCTTCGCGCACGAGAGCCTCGAGCTCACGCCTCTCTTTGCGCGGCATCTCCCCCTCCTGACGGCCGGCGTTGCGCATCTCGATCTGCCGCTGGCGCGCCCGGTTCTGTTCCAGCTGCGAGGCCGTCGTGGCCGACAGCTGTGGCGCCGAGATGGCGGGCGCCGACTTGATCAGGGAGACGGGCATGAGGGCGAGGCCGGAGCCGGTGTACACCACGTACAGCAGGGTGCCGAGCGTCATGAGCAGGCCGAGGGTAAACGTCAGCGCCTTTTCGCCGTTGTTCTGCGCCACCAAGCGCTTGAAGTAGTCGAGGTCCCAGTGAGCCTCGCGCGAGTCTCCGGCGGGGGGCACGAAGAAGCCAAGCAGGAAGAGGGCGACGACGAGGGCGACGAAGAAGAGCGTGTACTTGGCCGCGGCGGCGAGCCGGCTGACCCAAGTGCGACCCTCTTCCTCGAACTCGATCTCGTCATATTCCTCGTACCAAAAGTATGCGAACGGGATGACGATGAGGCAAAGCAGGGCGTCGAGGCTGTAGAGCGAATAGTAGACGATCTTGAGCGATTGCAGGATGCCGCGCACGCGATCGGGGGTGGCCCAGTCCTTTTTCGCGCCGAGCGAGGGCGACGCCGTGGCGGACACGAGGGCGATGTCGACGGGGAGAAGCAGTACGGTCGCGAGGAGAGCCGTCAGGGAGACGATGGCGACGATGCTGACGACGGCAGAGCGCTCGCGGGGCGTCTGCCACGTGAAGGTGGTGATGATGGCCACCAGCAGGCAGCATCCGACGGCGACGGCATAGGCGATCCAGATGAGACTGGTATGCACGAGGCCAGCGTCGGCCATTGTGAGAGAGTGGAAGGGCTGAAGGGATATTTCAAGGCGATGATGACAGGCGAGAGCTGGAGGCGGAGTTGATGACGGAGAGGGGGAAGGGAGAGAAAAAGGGCCTGTTTTGTTTCAGGCCATTTCAGCAGCAGGACAGCGCGCGTGATGACGCAGCTATTGCAGCGGTCGATGACGATGCAGTGACGGATGCATTTGAGGCTTCTGAATGTCTCGGGAACCTAGGCCTCGTAGCTTCTCCTTGCGTTCTTATACGCAGGGAAGCTAAAAGTAAGGTATTAGGTTCTTAGTTAATTAACTATTCTAGGTATCTATTATACGTAGTATATATACGAGGTTATATAACCAGGGAGGGCGCGGGCCCTATAGACCGGGCTATAGGGATCCTTATTATTCCTTTCCTTAGATTAATATTCGTATTAATTAATATATATATAGAAGGAAATAGTAATTAAAGAATAATAAAGTTAGGGAAGGCTAGTAATAGCGTAGAGGTATTTATAATCCTACTCTAGAAGGGTCCTACTATCGTATTAAAGGCTATAGACCGGGTAGCTATTTATTATATAGGCTAGGAAGAGATTCGTTCTATTATAGTAGTTAGGTAGTATAAAGCCTCCGGGCGATATAATCGTATAGGTATTACCGGGGTAGTAGGCTATAATAGCCTAAGGGTTATTATAGTATAACTCCTATTTCTTTATATATTATTATACTCGAAGTACTTAATCTCCGGTATTAAATATATAGATTAGGCCTTTTTTCTTCTATAGATACGTATAGGTATATACTCTAATAGCCTTAATACTTATAATATAGGAATACGTAATCGGCGCCTAATACTTATTAGCTAATTCCCTTACCTATAATATATCCTCGTTATTTATAGGATTTCGAACGTATACTATAAAGGAAGGATCGGGTACTAAGTTATCTAATAGTCGGTAGTATACTTAGGGCTAGATTAAGATAATATAAGAGTAATAATTCTCCTCCGTACTTTATATACGGAGAGTATGCCCTAATAGGCAGTTATAAGCCCTATAACTAAGGGCGACTATATTATATAATCCTTCCCTTCCCGATACCTTTATACGCTTATACGTATATTCTCCTACGGCTTCCGTATATTCTAACGAATATATATTATAGTACCGCGCTTTGAAGATTACTATCCGTAATAATCCTATATATATTATCCTATTAATCTATTCCTAATATATAAGGAAAACGAACGAGAAGGAAAAGTAAGAAAAAGGAAGAATACGAGGGAAAGGGCTAATTATTTTACTCGCTAATTATAGCGGGATTAGCGTATAGTAAAAGCCTACCGCGCTTTAAAAGCGTCGATTACTCCTTATAAAATAATAGTAGTATTAACCTACTAATCGTTATTAGCTCCTTAACCTTTTTAGTAGACTAGATACTACTAATAAGGCTTACCCCGTCTAAAGCGTCGGTTTCTAACGCGTATAATATAGTTAATCTTATAGTATATATCTCTTTTACTAATAGCCTCCGGTAGATCCTATACGGCCTTTATAGCCCTAGGCTCCTCGTCTTTAAAGTAGCCCTTATAAGCGGGTCGAAGGTACTTAATAGATATTACCGGGTAGATACGGGCGTATATAGGTAGATCGAGCTTTATAGCTAAGGGGTTAATTATCCGCTTAATAATATACGGACCCTTATACTATTATAATTATTTTTTAAAGGGTTATTTAAGCGTATAATATCCTTTATAAAGCCTAAGGTAAACCTTCTACCTAGGCTCTAGAAAAATTAGCTAGTATTTTATATTATACTACCGTTTAGCCCTTATTATAACTAGGTTTATTACGAAGTTCGTTTAGTAACGAATAGCCTCCTATAGGTATAGGATATTATCTACCGAGGTATTATTAGCGGACTCCGTAGGCGTACGTAGTAAATACCCGAATAAATAGGTATAAGCTATTATCTTAGTCCCTAAATTATACGTAGAATTTAAGTTCTATTATAAGGCGGGTACTAGTAACTTCTAATCGATTATCGGCTCTTTAATATACGATAAGTAGAAGGTAGTCTTAATAGTCTAATTATAGCGCTTAGATAAGCCGTTAGCCTATAGATAATATACTATAGTTATAGTAATCTTAGTTCCGAATACCGATTAAAGCTTACGCTATATATCCGAATTAAATTTACGGTTATAATCGCTAATAATAACTAATAGTATACCCTAGTTATAAAGAAAAAACTACCTACTTAGCGTTTATCCCTAATCTATAGCGCTATACGTCGAATAGCTAGGAATTAGTAATATTCTTTTACTAGAGAGGTATATAACTATTAAAAGGAAGTTAAACGTATTAAAGCCTTTTATAGCCTAGGGAGAATCTATAGAATCTATCGGAGGAAGGTTAATAATAAAGTTTATTATAATACTTTTTATAAGGACTCTAAGGGCTTTAATTAGCGTATAAATCCTAGCGGTAGGCTATTAGTCTATTTACCTAAGGTAATAGGCTTTATAGGCGGTAATATATTTTTTTACGCGCTTTATTATATCCCGGATTATATACGCCTTAAGGTTTTAGAGTATATAGACCTCTCTAAAGTAATTCCGCTAATCGTATACTACTATAATAATCTTATTAGCCTTATAGTATAGTATATATAAATACTCGTATCCTATCGAAGTCTAATAATATAATAGACTATCTTATAAGAAAAAGGGGATACCCTACCTCTTAGCCTTTGCGATTTAAGGGGCCTAAAAAGAAGTAATAGTATCCTTATAGCTTTTAAGTATATTAATAATCTTAGAGAAATATATATTCGAATAATAGCCTATAGAGAATACTTTTTTAATAGTAGGATTTATAATCGCCTTAAAAACGATAAAGGTATAGTCGAGTATTTAGAAGTCGGGGTAATATATATTCGTTAGAATATACGGAGGCCGTAGGAGAATATGCGTATAAGCGTATAGAGGTATTAGGAAGGGAAGGATTATATAATATAGTCGCCCTTAGTTATAGGGCTTATAGCCGCCTATTAGGGCATACTCTCCGTATATAGAGTATAGAGGAGAATTATTACTCTTATATTATCTTAATCTAGCCCTAAGTATACTATATAATAGTAATTCTACTTTACTTATAATAATAACTTTACGATTATTTTAATCGGATAATTAGATAGGCTTCTCGTTAATCCTTATAATTAGATAAGCCTTATACTAGTCCTTATAATCGGATAGGCCTATAAGCTAGTCCTTATAAATTATAAATTATACGACCCTTTATAGTAATAGTATCGTATCCTCTTAAAACCTATAGTACTTTTATAATACTATAGACTACTTATTACGTTCTCCGCCTATTTAATTTACGGAGAACCTAGATAATATCTTAGGTTCTATAGGTATAATAGACTAATTAAGGAGACTCGGTAAGATAATAAGCCTTATTAAAATAAAATATATTATAGCTAAGGATACCTCCGCCCCCGTAGGAAAGGGGAAGGGACCCGTATAGAAAGAGGGGGAGCCTAGCTCTTGGATAAGCTTTCGTATAGGCGAGCCTAGTACTAGTATAAGGGAGCCTAGCTCTCGTACTATAAATAAGGTAGACTTTAACCCGGAAGATAAGGGCGTTATTATTAGGGAGATATCCCCGGAGCCTATAGGAAATAAGGGGTATTAAAGGTCCGTATTTATTAACTCGGATAACCTAGTCGAGTATATAAAGGAGTTATATTAGGGTATTTAGATAGATAATAAGTTCTAACTTATAATTATATAGGCCTTATACTTCCATAAGTTTCTTATTAAACGACCTACTATAATTACTCTAGACTTATTTACGAATTATAATCTAGATTATATAAACGCCTATTATATAGCTATTTATCGTCTTAAGCGTACTTATCCTAGAATATATTATAAAATACTCTAGTATAAAAGTACGAGGGATAAGTACTTCGATATAATAGGGATTATTTAAGCCTATCTTAAAAAGTATTATACGGATAATATCCTTAAGCCTAAGGTCTTCTTATACGACCTTTTCGTACCTATTAATAAAGGAGAGTCGGAGGAATTATATCCTATTAATTATAAGCCTTTATAAATACTCTTATAATAAGCTTTAGTCTAGCCCTTTATTGAAAAATATATTATTATTAATAAAGGACCCGCTCGTTTTACTATAGAAGCTATTATCTTTTAATAGATACTATAGGGTAAATACTAATAGTAGTTTATATCTTTCGATAGCTCCGACTTCGAATCTAAGTTAGATTTTACGGAGTATAGACGTTATCGATAAGATTTTTCAATAGATTTAACTATCGATAAGGCCTCCGAAGAAGCTATTAGTAAGAGGCTAAAAAAAGATAATATTAATACCTTTTATCCGGATTACCTAAACCCTAATAGAATAGGTATTATTATTAATAAGGATAAAAAGGTTACTTTTATTAATATTAATTTCTTCTATAAACGCCTTTGCGTTTATAAATCTAATAATACTTATACTTTTTACTTATTTTACCTTTTATTTTTTATAGGCGTTATACTTATATAGTATATAGCCGAGTTAAACTTTAAATAGCGTTAAAAGCTTACTTTTAATACCCTTAACTATTTTATAAAGCGTTTTTAAAAACGATTCTACTATTTAATTATATAAGTTTAATAAGAACTTTATAGTATTAAATATACTATCGATATATAGGTTAATAAAATAATATTTTTAATTTATTAACTATAGTATAAGGTTTTTCTCGCCTAGTAGCTTTATATTACGATTAATAAGGCAATTCTCGAGATTATTTTCCCTTTTATCGTTATCGAGATTACGAAGAAATTCGAGCCTTTAAAGAGTCGTATAGTCCTAATTTATTAGATCCGAAATATCGAGTCCTATAAAGAGTATATTAATAAGTACCTTAAATAGTATTTTAAGTTTAATAAAATACTTATTACTAAATCCCTATAGGAAGACTATAAATCTAGCGGTAATCGCGGGGATTAATAACCCTTTTTAGGGGGGGAGAAGTACGAAAAAAAACGTAATTACGACTAAGGATATTATTATAATAATAACTAAGGATATTATTATAATAACGATTAAGGAGGGTATTATAACTATAGGAACTAAAACGTATATAACTATAATAATTCCTAGTACTATAGTAATAATTCCTATTATTATAGCCGTATTAACCGTATTAAAGAGAAGAAAAAGAAGAAAGTATATTTTAAGGATAAATACTAAGTCGATAAACCTAGTACTAGTAAAGGGGAAAACGAGCTATTATCCGCTTTATCCGTTTTATCCGAGGAGGATACCCCCGAAAAAAACACGGGATATACTTTCCTTATTAAGGCCCGAGAAGGTAACCCTTAAGGAGCCTATTAATATAGTAAATATAGCCGACGATTTTCTATTACTATTGCCCTAGATAAGTATATTATCGTAAAGGATTATATTAGCCCGAAAAGAATCTACTAGGAGACTAAGTAAAGCCCTAAGGCTTATAAGTATTCTTATTATTATTACGAGTTTCCTTTAGGAAATAGCTTATATAAGTACTTATAAAACTCGACTAAGGTAGGCTAGCTTATTTATCGAAGGTAAGGTAAGGTAAAAGCTCCGAAGACTACTGACTCTAAGGTAATTTATATCCTTAAGCTAATAAAGGCTAGGATTAATATATAAGGAATTAATTCCTACTTATACTTTTATATTAAGGTATAGGCTATACCTAATAAACCTAGCTTCGAAGTTTATCCTAATATAGGCTATAGGAATCCGTTTATTAACCGTAAATTTATTTAGAATTTTAAGTATAAGGTTAAGGAAAGAAAGCCTATATTAATTAAAAGGATCTTAGAAAAGCCTTTTATTTATACGACTTAGGCTACCTTCTCCTTCTTATCCCGTAGGTTTAAATCGGATAAATCGCCTATAGGATTCTTTAGGTTTACCGCCTTAGGATAGGTTATCGATAACCTAAGCGCTAGAGCTTTACTAGGTAATACTTTCCTCTAGCCTTATTAAGGAAATATCGATTATAGGATTATAATAATTCGTCTTAGTACCCTAGCCGATTTTAAGATTCTATTCTTTATAGATAAGCCTTAGGTTAATATCGTAAGGAAGGTTTAATATCGAAGGAAGGTAATAATCCTAGTAGGTAGTATAATTATAATCCTTATTAAATAGAAAGAAGTTCCGTTTAAAAGGTCTTTCTTTTTCTATAGTATTCTACCTAGTATTTTATACGCTATCGTCGATTCGAAGACTCTATAGGTAGTTATTATTAATAATTAATTAGATAAACTACTTATTCTCGATCGGAAGATTAAGTTAGGATACCTAAAAGAGTAGAGGGACTTAGGCTTCCTTATTATCGAGTCTATTCTAGTAGGATTTACCCTTCTCTATAATATATAATTAGGCCTTATACTTTCGATAGAGAATAGTATTATATTAGGAGTTAATATTAACCCGATACTTTTTAGCGTTTAGAACGAAGGTATTATTAATAGTAGGCCTACTAAATCCTTTATCGCCGAGACTCCTTTAATACTATCCTTTAACCCCTTATTAATACTATTCTTTAATACTATCTTCGCCTATATATAGGGTTAGGAGCCTATAATCGCCCTTATAGAATTCGCGCTAATCGAGGAGGTCCCGATTAAAAAGCTTACGTATAGCCTCCTACTTATATAGAGGCTTATAAACCTATTAGAGGTTTTTAATAATCTCGGGAGCTATATATATAATAAAGACCCCTTAGTTATATAGGGTTTTCTACGTATTATCGAGTACTATTATTATTTTTAGGAGGATATAGGCGATATATACCTCGAACCCGGAGAAGAATTCTTAGTATTATTCGCTCCGGATTAATATAGGTAGAAGGTTATATAATAGCCCTACTTATAGGGTATTAAAGATTATAACTTAATCGATAAGATATATAATTATTTATATTATTAGGGCTAACTAAAGTAGGTTAAAGGGCTAACCCCCTTTACTTCCCCGGTTTTCGTTATTTAGAAAATAATTAATAGGTAGCCGAAAGGCTATATTATTATAGACTTATATAGTATTAATAAGGTTACGATTCCCGACTCTTATCTACTATTATTATAGGAGGATATTATATATACTATCCGAGGTAATCGTTTTATTATTATTATCGACGCTTTATAATTCTTTTATTAGTTTAGGGTCTATAAAGAATATTAGGAATACTTTATAATTATTAGTTATTATAGCCTTAAAAAGTTTATTATAGCGCTTATAGGCTTTTATAATAGCCTAGTATTCGCTTAAAGATATATAGACTATAAGTTATACTATTACCGCTCGTTTTATCGTACTTTTATTAATAATATTATAATATTCTCGTAGATTATAGAAGATTATCGGAAGTACTTAACTATTACCTTCGGCCTTTTTAATAGTCTTAATATTATAATAAATCCGAAGAAATCGTAGATTAACTACCCTTTTATATAATTACTTAGTTATCGTATCGATAGACTTAGTATAAGCTTTTTAGCTAAGAGAATTATAGTATTTACCTTATTTTAGTTCCCTATAACTCTATAAGATTTTAAAAGCTATATTAGTATAATTAGCTTTTTAAGATTTATAATTCCGTATTATAATTAGATTATCACGCCCCTATAGGCCTAGAAAGTTACTCTTCTACGCTATAGACGTAATATTAGTAGGGTAGTTATAGGAGAGTTATAGAAACGGAAAGCCTTTACGTATTCTGCCTTATTTAAGCCGACTCCGTAGGAACTCGACGCCTTCCGCGCTATTTAAGCGGATATCGCCTTTTACCGTATATTTCGTTATATAAACCTAGATTATTATTTATTCTATTAACTTAATAGCTTTTTATAATAAGGCTTTATAGTTATATTCTACTATCTTTATAATAATAAATAATAGTTAGGTAATCCTATTCCGGTTAAATTTATAAAGCCTATTTACTTTTTTTCCCGTAAATTAACCTCTACCGAATAGTCCTATAGACCCTCCGAACTTAAGGTTAATTACCTCGTTTAGGTAGTTAAAAAGATACGGGTTATAGTATAATCGAATACGCTCCCTTTAGTCGTCTTAATAGATTATTCTATTATAAAGTAAATCTACGAGAAGCGTACCCTTAGTACTATTAATACCGATTACGCTAACCGCTATTTTATTATTATTAGTATTTATTTCTTATAGTACGATTTATAAATCTATTATTTACCCGGGGAAAAGAATTTCGTCCCCGATACCCTAAGTCGATTAATTACGCCTAAGACTAATAGTCTTCTCGAACGTAAAAACCCCGACTTCTAAATACTTAATTATACTTTTATCATTTCTAAGGCGATTATAAATCCTACCGTTAAAAAAGCGTTCTTTATAGGCTATTATTCGGATATATATTTCTCTAAGATTATTAATATACTTAAAAGCTATAAGAATACTATTGTTTTTTCTTAGGCCCCCTAAATCGTAAAGGCTAAGAGGTAGGGTATCCCCTTTTTCTTATAGGATAGTCTATTATATTATCGGACTTCGATAGGATACGAGCGTTTATATATACTATATTACGAGGCTAATAAGATTATTACGGCGGTATACGATTAGCGGAATTACTTTAGAGAGGTTTATATACTCTAAAACCTTAAGGCGTATATAATCCGGGATATAATAAAGCGTATAAAGAAATATATTACCGCTTATAAAGCCTACTACCTTAGGTAAATAGACTAATAGCCTATCGCTAGGATTTATATACTAATTAGAGCCCCTAGAGTCCTTATAAAAAGTATTATAATAGATTTTATTATTAACCTTCCTTCGATAGATTCTATAGATTCTCCTTAGGCTATAAAAGGCTTTAATATATTTAATTTCCTTTTAATAGTTATATACCTTTTTAGTAAGAGAATATTACTAATTCCCGGTTATTCGACGTATAGTACTATAGATTAAGGATAAACGCTAGGTAAGTAGCTTCTTTTTTACGATTAGGGTATACTATTAATTATTATTAACGATTATAACTATAAATTTAATTCGGACGTATAGTACAAGCTCTAGTCGGTATTCGGAACCAAGATTATTATAATTATAGTGTATTATCTATAGGCTAACGGCCTATCCGAGTACTATAATTAGACTATTAAGATTACCCTCCGCTTATTATACGTTAAAAAGCTAATAATCGATTAGAAGTTACTAGTACTTACCTTATAATAGAACCTAAATTCCGCGTATAATTTAGGGATTAAAATAATAGCTTACGCCTATTTATTCGGGTATTTATTATACGCGCTTATAGAGTCCGCCGATAATACCTTAGTAGACGATATCCTATACCTATAGGAGGCTATTCGCCGCTAAACGAACTTCGTAATAGACCTAGCTATAATAAGGGCTAAATAATAGTATAATATAAAATACCGGCTAATTCTTCTAGAGCCTAGGTAGAAGGTTTACTTTAGGCTTTATAAAGGATATTATACGCTTAAATAACCCTTTAAGAAATAATTATAATAATATAAGGGTCTATACGTTATTAAGCGGATAATTAACCCCTTAGCTATAGAGCTTAATCTACTTATATATACCCGTATTTACCCGGTAATATCTATCGAGTACCTTCGACCCGCTTACGAGGGCTATTTTAAAGACGAGGAGCCTAGGGCTATAGAGGCTATATAGGATTTACCGGAGGCCGCTAGCGAGAGAAATATATACTATAAGATTAACTATATTATACGCGTTAAAGACCAATACTTTAAACGGGGTAAGCCTAGCTAGTAGTATTTAATCTATTAAAAAGGTTAGGGAGTTAATAACGATTAGTAGGTTAATACTACCGCCGTTTTATAAGGAGCGATTAACGCTTTTAAGGTATAATAGGCCCCTATTATACGCTAATCCCGCTATAATTAGCGAGTAAGATAATTAGCCCTTTTCCTTGCGTTTTTCCTTTTTTCTTACTTTTCCTTCTTATTCGTTTTCCTTATATATTAGGAATAGATTAATAGGATAATATATATAGGATTACTACGGGTAGTAATCTTCGAGGCGCGGTACTATAATATATATTCGTTAGAATATACGGAGGCTATAGGAGAATATACGTATAAGCGTATAGAGGTATCGGGAAGGGAAGGATTATATAATATAATCGCCCTTAGTTATAGGGCTTATAACCGCCTATTAGGGTACGCTCTCCGTATATAGAGTACGGAGGAGAATTATTACTTTTATATTATCTTAATCTAGCCCTAAGTATACTATAGGGTTTTTATATTTAAGAAGACTATTAGTCTCGGGTATAATTAGTCGACTTAGGGCGTTAGGGATAAAGTTCTTTTCCCCGGGTAAGTAGTAGATTTATAAATTATACTATAAAAGATAAATACTAGTAATAACGAAACGGCGGTTAATACGGTTAATACTAATAGTACTAAGGGTATACTTCTTATAGATTTACTTTATAGTAGAATAATCTATTAAAATAACTAAAAGGAGCGTATTTAACTATACTATAACCTATATCTTTTTAACTACCTAAACGAGGTAATTAACCTTAAGCTCGGAGGGTCTATAGGATTATTCAGCAGAGGTTAATTTATAGGAAAAAAAGTAAATAGGCTTTATAGATTTAACCGGAATAGGATTACTTAGCTATTATTTATTATCGCGAAAATAGTAGAATATAACTATAAAGCCTTATTATAAAAAGCTATCGAGTTAATAGAATAAACGATAATCTAGGTTTATATAGTAAAGTATACGGTAGGAGGCGATATCTACTTAAATAGCGCGGAAGGCGTCGAGTTCCTACGGAGTCGGCTTAAATAAGGCGGAATACGCGAAGGCTTTCCGTTTCTATAGCTCTCCTATAATTACCCTACTAATATTATGTTTATAGTATAAAAGAGCGACTTTCTAGGCCTATAGGGGTATAATAATCTAATTATAGTATAGAATTATAGATTTTAAAAAGCTAGTTATACTAATATAGTTTTTAAGATCTTATAGAATTATAAGGAACTAAAGTAAGGTAAATACTATAATTCTCTTAGCTAAAAAGCTTATACTAAATTTATTAATATAATAACCGAATAATTATATAAAAGGGTAGCCGATTTATAACTTCTTCGGATTTATTATAATATTAAGACTATTAAAAAGGCTAAAGGCGGTAGCTAAGTACTTCTAATAATCTTTTATAATCCGCGAGAATATTATAATATTATCGATAAAGGTATAATAAAACGAGTAGTAATAGTATAACTTATAGTCTATATATCTTTAAGCGAACGCTAGGCTATTATAAAAGCCTATAAGTATTATAATAAACTTTTTAAGGCTATAATAACTTATAATCGTAAAGTATTCCTAATATTCTTTATAAACCCTAAACTAATAAAAGAATTATAAGGTATTAATAATAGTAATAAAACGACTACCTTAGATAGCGTATATAATATCCTCTTATAATAATAGTAAATAAGAGTCGGGAATTATAACCTTATTAATACTATATAGGTTTATAATAATATAGCCTTTTAGCTACTTATTAACTATTCTTTAGATAATAAAGACTAGGGAAGTAAAGGGGGTTAGCCTTTTAACTTACTCTAGTTAGCCCTAATAGTATAAATAATCGTATATTTTATCGATTAGGTTATAATCTTTAATACCCTATAGGTAGGGCTATTATATAACCTTCTACTTATACTAATCCGGAGCGAGTAATACTAAGAGTTCTTCTCCGGGTTTAAGGTACGTATTACCTATATCCTCCTAAAAATAATAATAATACTTAATAATACGTAGAAAACCCTACGTAACTAAGGGGTTTTTATTATATATATAGCTCCTAAGACTACTAAGAACCTCTAGTAAGTCTATAAGCCTTTATATAAGTAGGAGACTATACGCGAGCTCTTTAGTCGGGATTTCCTCGATTAGCGCGAATTCTATAGGGGCGATTATAGGCTCCTAACCCTATATATAGGCGAAAACGGCGTTAAAGAATAGTATTAATAAGGGGTTAAAGGATAGTATTAGAGGAGTCTTAGCGATAAAGGATTTAATAAGCCTACTATTAATAATACCTTTATTCTAAATACTAAGAAGTATTAGGTTAATATCGACTCCTAATATAATACTATTCTCTATTAAGAGTATAAGGCCCGATTATATATTATAAAAAAGAGTAAATCCTACTAGAATAAACTTAATAATAAGGAAGCCTAAGTCCCTTTACTCTTCTAGGTATTCTAACTTAACCTTTTAATCGAGAACGAGCGGCTTATCCGATTAATTATAAGCGGTAATTACCTATAGAGTCTTCGAATCGACGATAGCGTATAGAATACTAGGTAAAATACTATAGAAAGAGAAAAACCTTTTAGATAAAACTTCTTTCTATTTAGTAGGGATTATAACTATACTACCTACTAGGATTATTACCTTCCCTCGATATTAAACCTTCCTTATAATATTAACCTAAGGCTTATTTATAGAGAATAGAATCTTAAAGTCGGCTAGGGTACTAAGACGAATTATTATAATCCTATAATCGATATTTCCTTAATAAGGCTAAAGGAAAGTATTACCTAGTAAAGCTCTAGTACTTAGGTTATCGATAACCTATCCTAAGGTAATAAACCTAGAGAATCCTATAGGCGATCCGTTTAATTTAAACCTATAGGATAAGAAGGAGAAGATAGCCTAAGTCGTATAAATAAAAGGCTTTCCTAAGATCCCTTTAATTAGTATAGGCTTCTTTTCCTTAACCTTATACTTAAAGTTCTAAATAAATTTATAGTTAATAAGCGGATTTTTATAGCCTATATTAGGATAAATTTCGAAGCTAAGTCTATCGAGTATAGCCTATACCTTAATACGGAGGTATAAATAGGAATTAATTCCTTATATATTAATCCTAGCCTTTATTAGCTTAAGGATATAAATTACCTTAGAGTTAATAGTCTTTAAAGCTTTTACCTTACCCTACTTTCGATAAATAAGCTAGCCTACCTTAGTCGAGTTCTATAAGTACTTATATAGGCTATTTCCCGAAGGAAACTCGTAATAATAATAGGAGTACTTATAGGCCTTAGGGCCTTACTTAGTCTCCTAGTAGATTCTCTTCGGGCTAATATAATCCTTTATAATAATATACTTATTTAGAGCGGTAGTAATAGGAAATCGTCGGCTATATTTACCGTATTAGTAGGCTCCTTAAGGGTTATTTTTTTAGGCTTTAACGAGGAAGGCATATCCTATGTTTTTTTTAGGGGTATTCTTCTTAGATAAAGCGGACGAAACGGATAATAGCTTATTTTCCCCTTTATTAGTATTAGATTTATCGACTTAGTATTTATCCTCGAAATATACTTTCTTCTCTTTCTTCTTTTTAATATAGTTAATACGGTTATAATAATAAGAATTATTATTATAGTACTAGGAATTATTATAGTTATATATATTTTAATTCTTATAATTATAATACCCTCCTCGATTATTATTATAATAATATCCTTAGTTATTATTATAGTAATATCCTTAATTATAATTACGTTTTTCTTTACGCTTCTCCCCCCCTAAAAAGGGTTATTAGTCCCCGCGATTATTACTAGATTTATAGTCTTCCTATAGGGATTTAATGGTAAGTATTTTATCGAACTTAAGATACTATTCAAGGTATTTATTAATATACTCTTTATAGGATTTAATATCTTAAATCTAGTAAATTAGGATTATACGATTCTTCGGAGGCTCGAGTTCCTTCGTAATTTCGATAATAATAAAAGGGAAAATAATCTTAAGAATCGCCTTATCGGTTATAATATAGAACTACCGGGTAAAAGAAACCTTATACTATAGCTAATAAGTTAAAAATATCGTCTTATTAACCTATATATCGATAGTATATTTAATACTATAAAGTTCTTATTAAACTTATATAATTAGGCGGTAGAATCGCTTCTAAAAACGCTTTATAAAGTAGTTAAAGGTACTAAAAGTAAGCTTTTAATACTATTCGAAGTTTAACTCGGCTATATACTATATAAGTATAACGCTTATAAGAAATAAAAGGTAAAACGGGTAAAAAGCGTAGGTATTATTAGATTTATAAATACGAAGGCGTTCGTAGAAGAGATTAATATTAGTAAAAGCGACCTTTTTATTCTTACTAGTAATAATACCTATTCTATTAGGGTTTAAATAATCCGGATAAAAAATACTAATATTATCTCTTTTTAGCCTTTTATTAATAGCTTCTTTAGAGGCCTTATCGATAATTAGATTTACCGAAAAATCTTATCGATAATATCTATACTCTATAAAATCTAATTTAGATTCGGAGTTAGAGTTATTAAAAGGTATAGACTATTATCGGTATTTACCCTATAGTATTTATTAGGAGATAATAGCTTTTATAGTAAAATAAATAGGTCTTTTATTAATAATAATATATTTTTTAATAAAGGGCTAGACTAAAGCTTATTATAAGAGTATTTATAAGGGCTCGTAATTAATAGGATATAATTCCTCCGACTCTCCTTCGTTAATAAGTACGAAAAGGTCGTATAAAAAGACCTTAGGCTTAAGGATATTATTTATATAATACCTCTTAAAATAGGCTCGAATAATCCCTACTATATTAAGGTACTTATCCCTCGTACTTTTATACTAGAGTATTTTATAATATATTCCGGGATAAGCGTACTTAAGACGATAAATAATTATATAATAGGCGTTTATATAATCTAGATTATAATTCGTAAATAAGTCTAGAGTAATTATAGTAGGTTATTTAATAAAAAACTTATAGAAATATAAGGCCTATATAATTATAAGTCGGAACTTATTATTTATCTAAATACCCTAATATAACTCCTCCGTATACTCGACTAGGTTATCTAAGGTAATAAATATAGACCTTTAATACCCCTTATTTCCTATAGGCTCCGGGGATGTTTTCCTAATAATAATACCCTTATCTTCCGGGTTAGAGTCTACTTTATCTATAGTATAAGAGCTAGGCTCCCCTATACTAGTACTAGGCTCGCTTATACGAGAGCTTATCTAAGAGCTAGGCTCCCCCTTTTTCCATACGGGTCCCTTCCCCTTTCCTATAGGGGCGGAGGCGTTTTTAGCTATAATATATCTTATTTTAATAAGGCTTATTATTTTACTAAGTCTCCTTAATTAGTCTATTATACCTATAGAACCTAAGATATTATTTAGGTTCTCCGTAAATTAGATAAGCGGGGAATATAATAAGTAGTCTATAGTATCGTAAAAGTACTACGGGTCTTAAAAGGATATAATACTACTGCTATAAAGGGTCGTATAATTTATAATTTATAAGGACTAGCTTATAGGCCTATCCGATTATAAAGACTAGTATAAGGCTTATCTAATTATAAAGACTAATAAGAAGCCTATCTAATTATCCGATTAGAATAATCGTAAAGTTATTACTATAAGTAAAGTAGAATTACTACTATATAGTATACTTAGGGCTAGATTAAGATAATATAAGAGTAATAATTCTCCTCTATACTCTATATATAGAGAGCGTGCCCTAATAGGCGGCTATAAGCCCTATAACTAAGGGCGACTATATTATATAATCCTTCCCTTCCTAATGCCTTTATACGCTTATACGTATATTCTCCTACGGCCTCCGTATATTCTAACGAATATATATTAGTCGGGTACTATATAATAGGAAGAATAGGCTATAGCTAGAAGGTTTAATATAGCGATTATAAAGGTATATAGTATAAAAATAATAGGTAAAAAGCAGGAGGTTCGGATTATTAAGATAAAGGCGGTTAATAATAACCTTTAGTACGCTATTAGCCTATTCGACTTTACTATTCCTATAGGGGCAAGTAGGCGTTATAGGGTATACGGTAGTACTTTAGGCTATATAAAAACGGCGTACCTCTTCGTTATTAAATACGGTAGTATTATTACTAATAATCTCCTTAGGCGCGCTAAAGGTTTTCTCGATCTCGTATAATAATAGCGTTATCGATAGGAAATCTATTATTAGTACGATTATAAAGACTAATTAACCTATAGTATATTTTATTATATTAAGGATCTATTAGCCCTTATAGCTAATATAGTTAATCGCCTAATATATTAAAGGTAATAGTAGTATTAATAGGTATAGGTTAAGTAGTAATAGGTCTAGGGGTTTTATTAATTAATACTATAAGTACTAATAAATTACTTCGTATACTATAAGCGGGAGCTTAGGATACTAATACTTTATTAATAGGAACCTTATTATTATACTAATACTATTATAGTTATTAGCCTTATATACCTTTTATACGGTTATAATAAGGTTCTCGAATTCGGGTACTTATAATAGCGTAATTATTCCTATAAGATTACTAAGTAGGTTACTAGGCTTAGATTATAGTACTTTATAAATATAAAAGAGCTTTTAATTACGGATATAGAAGTTATTTTTAGCCTAGGCTATATTAATCCTTCGCGGGAGTAGCGTTTTATAGTTAAGGAACTCGAGAATAGTTTATAGGTTAATATAGTTAAGCTTATCGGGATAGGTTACTTTAGTATTATTATTATATTCTTCGCTATCGTTAGGTTTATCAGGATTAGTACTATTAATATTATCTTTTTCCCCTTCGCCGGTAGGAAAAACGAAATAAGTATTATTATTATTAAGCGGGCGGGAGAGGTAGTCGGTAAGAATATTAGCCTTACCGCTATAGTATATAATACGGATACTATAGTACTTAATAATATCGAGGAACTAGATTATACGCGTAGACTACTTAGCCTTAGTACGTATTATCTTTAAAGACTCGTAATCTATAACGATAATAATATTATTACCTTTAACCTAATAATACTAGTATTATAAAGTAAGAAGGATAACTAGAAGCTCCTATTCTTAAGTAGAATAGCGCTATTATATTAGCGTAAGCTTTTTCGAGAAATAAATAATAGGGTAGAGGAAAGATTTAATAATTATACTATATAGGTATAGCTAAAAAAGACTAGCGTTTATATATTTCTACGAGGAATCCGCTTTAAGAATATAGGGTAATCGCTAATCGTAGGGTATAATAATAGGAGTTATAGTAATAATATCCCTAATCTTCCTTTATAACTCCTATACCTTAGTAAAAAGGGTAATTTTCTACTTTTTAGGACTAATTATAAGCTCGTTTAGCGGGAGAGAAAGTTCGGTATAATTATAAATTAAGTAATAAAGGTAGCCTATAGCGTATATAAAGGCGCGGATCTCTATCGTAGTCGATAATATAAGGCGATCCCTAATAACGACGACCTTAAAAGGGTTAGTACGAATACTATTATTATTAATAAAGAATCCTAGTAAAATACTATAGTAAACGAAGACCTTAGACTTAGGGGCGTTTAAAAGGAGGCTATATTCCTCGAAGTAGGTAAATACGCGAAAAAGGCGGGCGTAAAGCTCTTTAGGCGTACTAGCCTAGATATATATATCGTCTAGTAGGCCGGATACGAATTCGCGGAATAACTCGAGGACCTTTTTTATAAAGGCTTAAAAAGTTATAAGGGTATTATAAAGGCTAAAAGGTATTATAGTCTATTCGTAGAAACCGGATAGTATTATAAAGGCGGCTTTCTCGCGGGTAGTAAAGCTAAGCTTAATATACTAGAATCTATCCTTTAGGTCTAATAAGGTATAGTATTTATAGCCGGTAGTATATTAGATCTTATCTATTATATTAGGAAGCGGGTAAGCGTATTTCTTTATACGGTTATTAAGCTTACGATAGTCGACGTAAATACGCTAAATAACCTATCCCTTATCGTTATACTAAAGGCTAGAAGGAGTTTTCTTAGGGGCTAATATTAATAAAGACGATTATAAGCTCTTACTCTTCTAGATAATACTATTATTATACTTCTTAATAAAATCTACGATAGCTATAGTCTAAGTAGGGCTATAGTAGTAAGGCGGGAGTTTAACTAGTAGGCTATCTCCTATATTTATATTATAGACCGTCTTCGTAAGCTTATTATTATACCGAAGCTTAATATCGAATAACGGAGGGAAACGTTATATATATTTATTTATAAACTTTATAGCCTAGGCTAGTATACTCGTATAGAACTTAATAATTACTAGTATCGATAGAATAATAGCTATTATAGTATAAATAAATAAAAAATATATTAGGGTATTTTCCGGGTAAAATAATAGTTTTTCGGGTAGACTATAAAAACGTATATAGCTATTAGCTTTATAAGTAATCTAGAGAATATAGAAAATACTATAGCCGAGTATTAACTCGCTAGGGAATATACTATTAGGTATAATTCTATAAGAGATTATAATTATCATACTCTAACTTATATCTATTTACTATTAAATATCTAGTATAGTATTATAATTAACTCGGGGGCCTTAATTACCCCCGATATTATATATTTTTATTATTATTAATAGGTATATAATACCTAGTTCGGAGGCTAGGCTCCTATTAATATATAATATTATATATTTATAGTCGAAAAAGGTTATTAAAGTATATCTATAGTAATAAGCTTTAAAAACCCTATATAGCTATCCGAGGCCCTCTTTTAAAGGCCTAGGAGGTATATTACGATTATTTATTATTATAAGGTAAACGGTATTATATTCCTATTTATTAAGCGTTTCTATTTCCTCCTATAAAGTAGTAAGGATAATAGCCGTTTAGTTATCTTCTTCCTTAGTATAGTAGGTAGGGTCCGCGTTATTATTATTAGTAATAGGTTCTTTAAAATAGATATATAAGGACCCTTTCGTAAATCCTAACCCTTTTTTCCTACTCTTTCGTCGATAGAAACGTATAATAGTATAGCTAGTATAGTAGGTAAGGCGTTATAATTTACTAGTTAATTAGATATTCTCTATATATAAGGGAGTAATTAAAAACGTTTTAGGCTATTTCGTCGGCGTATAGTAGTCCTTAGTATAATAGCCGGGCTTATTATAATTAAAGTATATATTATTAATAGCGCGAATAGCGCCTATAGTATATATAATAATATCTTTAGGCTTTATAATTATATAGGCAGCCGTACTATTAGTATAAGGGTCGGAAATTAGTATTAAAAAAGAGGGGGCTAGGGGAGGATTCTAAAGCTAAATACTAGAAGGCTTACTATCTAAGGTCTTAGTAACTCTTTAGGATTAATATAGTATAACTTCCTAGGTTTATATAATAATTATAGGCTTACTAAAGATATTTTTAATAGGCTAGTATATTTACTCGTACGCTATACGAACTATCTTATCGAGTAATTCTATATTAAAGAGTAAATAAGCCTTATTATAGATAAACCCCTATATCCTTAGAAGGAATTACTATATATACTAGGAGATAATACTATATATAACCGGAGAGATATAACTACCCTCTAATAGTATATAATAGGAATTACGAATCCACTAGGTAAAATTCAGGATTATCTTATCCTTAATAGGAGTTATTTATATATAGCCGGATAGGGGGGATATTAGTATACCTTAATCTAAAAGAATTATAAGGATAGCCTTTAGTAAAAGTATTTATATAGGAGAATAAATATTAATCTACTTTTATAACTTATAGAAATCCCTAAAAAACTAATTAAAGGCTTTAATAGGCTATAACTTATACGGGATTATATTATAGTATAGTATATACTAAATCCTCTAGACCTTATAGAGTATTTAGAATTTAGTATAGTAAAGCCTAAAATCCTTATCGAATAAGACGTTATTCTTAGGGTATACTAAAGAATAGTTAATATTATAATAGGACTTAGTATACGGTAAAAAACGCTAAACGAATTACTCGGTAGACTAGTTAAACCTAGTATTATAAAAGACGTAAGACTCGTAATTAATATTAAGGCGGTCGTTATAAGGGTTATACTCTAGGTCCTTAGAATTCTAGATAGGTAATTCTTCTATATAGTAATAGATAGGTAGAGCGTTATTAATAGGCTAAGCCAGGGTAATCGTAGTAGGGGTTAGGGAAAAAATAGGGGTAGGGGTAGGAATAGGGGTAAGGGTAGGTAGTAGTTATAGGTATTCTTAGAAAAGATACTAATATTTAATACGCGGGGGCGTCCTATTAAGGATAACCCGGATACGATAAAATAAATCGTTATTAGTAGACTTATTATTAAATATAGGTAAAGGGCTATAGGGTATAGGGTCTAAGACTATAGGTAAATAATTAGAAAAGACAGGGGTAGAATCCTAAAATAGTTTCGGGGACGAAGGCTAATTCTTCTCGGGCTTATCCTTCTTATAGCCCTTTATAAACTTCTATATCGACTAGGATTATTAGAGGAAAAAATCGTTTATTAGGCTATTAAAATATTCTTCCTAGTCTTTAATAAGATCTTTTAGGCGTTCTTCCTAGTTATAAAAGCCTTTTTCTTAGTCTTAAGAGATCTTTCTAAGTTATTTATCTTACTCGCGGAGGATTATATTTATTTTCTATTCCGTCTATTAGCGAAGCTAATTAATTATAGGCTTTTTTCCTTAATAGGGCTCTTATCCTATAGGCTTTTTACCCTTATAGGTAGAAGGATTAGGGTTATTATCGTTATTACCTTTACTATTAAACGATAATAGGTTAACGTAATCCTCTTCGTAAGTAGATATATCGGATACTATAAAAAAGAAGCTAGGGGTAACCTAATAAAAATACGTATTTTTAAGGCTTCTAAATATCTTAGGAACCTAGGCCTTATAGCTTCTCCTTGCGTTCTTATGCGTAGGGAAGCTAAAAGTAAGGTATTAGGTTCTTAGTTGATTGACTATTCTAGGTATCTATTGTGCGTAGTATATACACGAGGTTATATGACCAGGGAGGGCGCGGGCCCTGCAGACCGGGCTGCAGGGATCCTCACATTCATGAAAAGCAGCTTACTATTGGCAAACAGCTATCTTCTCCACAGCCTTGGCATCACGATGAGACGATGCAGATGCTACCTACGCATATGGGACGTAGAGACGGGTGATCTGTAGATGCCCTCTCTTGTTGGTTGAGAGGCTTCCGGAAGACCGCCGATGACCACTATAATGCTCAGCGCCTTTTTAGTGGACGACGCCATCACCGCGGGCGCGGCGCAGCCCCTCAGAGTGGGGAAGGGAGGGGATGGCCCCGGCTCCCGGCAGCGGGTTGATCCGCTAAACGTCCACCAACAGCGGCTATCGCTAGAGGGTAGGAAACGGTTGGACCAAGTGAGAAAAGGAAAAAAAATCAACATCAACAACAACAACAGCTTCATCTCTACCAGAAGAAGATCCTCAGACATCATTAACCATCGTCTGAGCTCGGAGCCGCCATGGTCCTGCCGACATGCAGGCTTACACGGAGCTCGCGGGCCCCTCTGCCGTCACTCACGCCCTGACCCTGCCCTTTACCTCGGCCACGGCCCGGAACCTCGTCGTCGCCAAGGGCTCGTTGCTTCAGATCTTCACGACAAAGGCCATTGCCGCAGACCTCGACCCTCACGCCCAGCGCAACGACCCGGTTCGGCCCGATGCCAAGTTCGACCACCGCGCCCACGACGACGATGGCCTCGAGTCTTCCTTTCTCGGCGCCGACGCCCTGCTCGTCCGCGCCGACTCCTCCCCCCATAACAAGCTCGTTCTCGTCGCCGAGATTCCCCTTGCCGGCACCGTCATCGGGCTCGCTAGCATCAAGGTCGAAAAGAGCTCCTCCGGCGGCCACGTCCTCCTACTGGCCTTTAAAGCTGCCAAGATGAGCCTCAACGAGTGGGACCCTCGCACCGGCTCGATCATCACCACCTCGTTACACTACTACGAAAAGGACGACTTGATGGGCGCTCCCTGGGAGCTGCCCTTTTGCGATTATGTCAATTATGTCGCCGCCGATCCCCAGAGCAGATGCGCCGCTCTCAAGTTTGGCTCTAGGAACCTCGCGATCGTCCCATTTACTCAGCCCGAGGAAGACCTGGAGATGGACGACTGGAACGAGGACGTCGACGGGCCTCAGCCGCCGAAGCAGTCCCACTCCGACAAGCCCGATTCGCCTTACACGCCGTCATTTGTCCTCCGCCTCCCGCTGATCGACCCCAGCCTGTTGCATCCCGTTCATCTGGCATTTTTGCATGAATATCGCGAGCCTACCTTTGGTATCATCTCCTCCACCCACGCTACGTCCTTGGCCCTCGGCCTCAAAGACCACCTATCTTATAAGGTCTTCACCCTCGACTTGAAGCAGAGAGCGTCCACCACCATTCTCTCCGTCACCGGCCTGCCGCAGGATCTCTTTCGGGTCATGGCGATGCCCGCGCCTATCGGCGGCGCCCTCTTGGTCGGCAACAACGAGCTCATTCACATCGACCAGTCCGGAAAGCCGAATGGCCTGGCGGTCAACGACATGGCTAAGCAATCGACTTCTTTCAGTCTTGCCGACCAGTCGAGCCTAGGTTGGCGCTTAGAAGGCTGTGCCATCGAACAAGTCACTCCTGGCGGCGATGACCTACTTCTCGTCCTCAATGATGGGCGATTAGCCATCATCAGCTTCAAGATTGATGGACGCACCGTATCGGGTATGAGCGCCAGATTGGTGCCTCCCGAGAGCGGCGGTACCCTCATCAAGAGTCGGGTCTCGTGCGTCGCGAGGCTGGATAAGAACTCGCTTTTCCTCGGTAGCGAGACGGGCGACTCGACCGTGCTGGGCTGGCTGAGGAGGCAGAGCCAAGAGAAGCGGAGGAAATCCCGCCTTCTCGACCCCGACCTCGGGTTGGACGTCGATGACCTCGAACTGGACGACGAGGAAGACGACGACCTTTACGGCAGCGACGCCGAGGCTACCAAGTCGGCGCCACAGACCAATGGCACGACAAGACTCGGCGAGATGACGTTTAGAGTGCAGGACACGCTCCTGAGCATCGCACCGATACTCGACTTCACCTGCGGCGTGCCCGCCTGTCTCTCGAATGGAGACGAGGAGAACCTGGCCAGTGGCGTCACTGCCGATCTCCAACTCACGTGTGCGGTTGGCCGGGGAAACGCAGGATCGGTTGCGATCCTCAATCGACAGATCCAGCCCAAGGTCGTAGGCCGTTTCGAGTTTCCCGAAGCCCGAGGCTTTTGGGCGCTGTGCGTCAAGAAGCCGCCGCCGAAATCCCTGAGTGCGTCCTCGGCCGTGGGTGGCGGCGACTTGGAGATCCCGGGTCAGTACGATCGCTTGATGATCGTGTCCAAGGTCGACCTCGACGGCTACGAGACGTCGGACGTGTACGCCCTCACGGCGGCGGGGTTCGAGACGTTGAAGGAGACCGAGTTCGAGCCGGCCGCCGGCTTCACGGTCGAGGCCGGCACCATGGGGAAGCAGATGAGGATTATTCAGGTTCTCAAGTCAGAGGTCCGCTGCTATGATGGAGGTACGTTCTTCCTGGGCAGGTCATCTTTGGCGTGGCGCGTCTAACTCGAAAGCCAGATCTCGGTCTTGCGCAGATCCTGCCCATGCTCGACGAAGAGACGGGCGCCGAGCCTCGGGTGGCGAGCGCCAGCATTTCCGACCAATACTTGTTACTCCTTCGCGATGATGGTAGTGTCATGATTGCTAGGATGGATGCAAACAACGAGCTTGACGAGGTGGAAAAGTCTGACGGGCTGCAGTCCACCAAGTGGGTGTGCGGATGCTTATACAACGACAGCTTAGGCGTCTTCCGATCGGCGGAAGAGGACACGACGGAGAACGTCATCATGTCCCTGCTCAGCTCGACGGGTGCCCTGCATGTGAGTTTACAGCGAGTGGGTTGAAAGGTGCAAGAGCTGACGAGGACAGATATATGCGTTGCCTGACCTGGCCAAGCCCGTCTTTATGGCGGAGGGCCTCACGTCGATACCTCCGTGCCTCAGTGCCGACTACACGGCTCGTCGAGGCGCTGTTCGGGAGAGCGTCGCCGAGATTCTGGTGGCGGACCTCGGCGATGCCGTCTCATATTCACCCTATCTCATTGTAAGTTTTTGGAGAGTCTTCGAGCCCTGAGCGTCTGGGATGGACGAAGAGGCTGACGTGAAAAAAAGGTGCGGCACTCGAGCGACGACATCACCTTGTACGAGCCAGTGCGGCATCGGGGAGATGACGACGATGCGAGCCTAGGGGCGACGCTCCGGTTCAAGAAGACGACCAACGGGGCGCTGGCCAGGAGCCCGGAGGAGACGTCGCAGGAGGAAACGGCGGAGCCGCGGCGGTTCGTCCCCCTCCGGCGATGCGCCAACGTCGACGGCTTCAGCACCGTCTTCCTGCCCGGCCCGTCGCCGAGCTTCATCCTCAAGAGCAGCAAAAGCATGCCGAGGGTGGTCGGGTTACAAGGTCTCGGGGTGCGCGGCATGAGCCCCTTTCACACCGAGGGATGCGACCGCGGCTTCATCTACGTCGATTCGCAGGGGGTCGCGAGGGTGACGCAGCTCCCGGAGGCGACGAACCTGACGGAACTGGGCATCTCGGTCAAGAAGGTGGCCCTCGGCTGTGACGTCAGCAAGATCTCGTACCACCAGCCGAGCGGGACGTACGTGGCGGCTTGCTCGACTGCGGAGCCGTTCGAGCTGCCACGGGACGACGACTACCACAGGGAATGGGCCAAGGAGACGACGACGACGATGACGCTGCCGCCGACGGTGCCGCGGTTCGAGCTCAAGCTCATCAACCCGACGACATGGACGGTGATACACTCGGTGCAGATGGAGGGGTGCGAGACGATCGAGAGCATGCGGACGCTGCTCCTGGAGGTGTCGGAAGAGACCAGGGAGCGGCGCATGCTGTTGGCGGTGGGCACGGCGCTGTCCAAGGGCGAAGACCTGCCGACTCGGGGCCGGGTGCAGGTGTTTGACATCGTGGCCGTGATTCCGGAAACGGGCAAGCCCGAGACGAATCGGCGGCTCAAGCTGGTGGCCAAGGAGGACATTCCGCGAGGCGGGGTGACGGCCCTGTCGGAGATTGGGTCGCAGGGGTTGATGCTGGTGGCGCAGGGCCAGAAGTGCATGGTGCGAGGGCTCAAGGAGGACGGCTCGCTGCTCCCGGTGGCCTTTCTCGACATGAACTGCCAGGTGGTGAGCGCGCAAGAGCTGCCGGGGACGGGGCTGTGCCTGATGGCGGACGCCTTCAAGGGCCTCTGGTTCGCCGGCTACACGGAGGAGCCGTACACGTTCAAGGTGCTGGGGAAGAGCAGCGGGACGTTGCCGCTGCTGACGGCGGACCTGTTACCGGACGGGGAGGACGTGTCGTTGGTGGCGGTGGATTCAGACGGTGACATTCATCTGCTGGAGTTTAACCCTGAGCGTGAGTTTCTTCTTTCTTTCCCCTTTCTTTGAGCACACCTATGACAGACAGACAGGTGGGAAAAGGGGGCTGTTTTTGCTGACGAAGAACTACAGATCCCAAGAGTCTCCAGGGCCATCTGTTGCTTCACCGGACTACGTTTGCGGCGGCGCCCAACTCGCCGACGTCGACGATGCTGATGCCGCGAACGTCGCCGCCATCGGCCCAGACGACGGCGTCGAGCTCGGTGCCGCACGGGCTGCTGCTGGGGTCGGGAACGGGACAGCTCGCGGCGCTGACGCCGCTGCCGGAGTCGGCGTACCGGAGGCTGCTGTCGGTGACGAACCAGCTGCTGCCGGCGCTGGCGGCTCACGGGGGGTTACACGGGCGGGCGCAGCGGCAGCCGTCGCGGGGGGGGCCTATCGGGGTGGAGACGGCGGCGTCTTCGGGCCGGTCGGTGGTGGACGGGATGCTGCTCGGGCGGTGGGCGGAGCTGGGGGCGGGCAAGAGGGCTGAGGTGGCGGCGAAGGGGGGGTACGAAGCGGTTGGGGATATGCGAGGGGATTTGGAGGCGTTGTTGGGATGGGGGGGGTTTGCGTACTTGTAGGTGAGTGTGTGTGTGTGTGTCTGTATGTAGGTGGGCAAGTTATAGTGGCCCTTTTTTTTTTCACAGAGTAGATACGGGTGTTTCTATATGAATGACAATGGAAAGGGGGAGTTTATATGGATGTCAATGTGTGATTGTATTTCTCCATCTAGAGATATTGAGTAAAGGAAAGAAGCAAAGACTTGAGAAGAAGTCCGATAAGGGGTTGTTGGCAGGACAAAGGGAAGAGAGAGAGAGAGAGAGCAAGGAAGTGCGTGCACGCAAGTTTGGTTCATGGTTGTGATGAGCGCTATATATCCGTAGCCAAGAAAAGAAAACAAGATTCAAATTGTAGGCATTGACGTTTGTGAAGAGAAAGGTTGATGATGAGATACTATAACTTGTAGCGAATCAGGGGGAATAGGGTGAACATATTGAACCGAGACCAGGATATACCAAACCAGACTGAAGAGAGATGAACATTCTTGATATGAAGGAGAAGAAAAAGACAGATAGGAAAGAAAGACAAGACAGAGAAAAAGACAGAGAAAAAAAAAAACCCAGGCCTTGAAGGCTTTCTTTCAACATTCAAAGCTGACCGTCAACCACTTCCGTCGTAGTAGCCTTCTTCCTGCAGTGGCGACGAACACTCCCGATCCGACGGATGATGCCGTCCGTCAAGCGAACGCGTGAAAGACTTCGACGGTGACGATGGCCTTCGCGATGGGCTGCTGTCTCGTTGCTTTCTTCTTCTTCTTCTTCCGGTGAGGTTAGTAGGGCGGGAGGGGAGGTGACGGTGGTGAAAGGTGAGGAGGAAGAAGGGAGGACGGGCATGCTGAGACGTTTCTTGCTCCGAGCCATGGTCGTCGTGTAAGCTGGTTCCCCCTTTCCCTTGAGGTCATCCGGATGGTAATCGAGTCCAGGCCAGCGCTTATACGGTCCCCCCGCAGCGTCAGAATCACGCATGATGTCCGCGCCCTCCTCGTACTCCATCCTATTCCCCTGTCCGTCTACACCGCCTGACGGTACGGAGGCGACGCCGTGGATGGGCTTGTGTAGGCGAAGGGAGTCGAGGACGTTTTGTCGGGGGGTGGCGCGGAGGGCTTCCACGTTGGAGGCGTGCGTTGCGGCGAGGGGGGAGAGGCGAGGGTTTAGGTTGCGGATTGGAAGCGCGGCTTCGTAGGGGCCTGCGTGGTGGTAGTGGTGGCCTTCGGGGGTTGAGCTGTCGAGGGCGTCGATGGAGTCTGTGTAGTAGGCTTTGTTGGACCTCCTTCTCTTGTTGCGGGGGGTGATTGGTGTTGGGATCGTGGTGGTGGTTGTTGTTGTAGGGATGGCGGAGGAAGAGGAGGCTGCCATCGCTCTCTTCTGCTCTTTGTACCAGCGAAGAGGGACGGTAGGAAGACAGATGCTGAAACGATCGTCGTCGTCGTCGTCTTCTCCGCCCCAACAAGCAAAGTTGGATGCCGATGCCTTCTTTGTATGATATACGCCCTCCGACGAAGCCCCCAAAGTCTCTATATCGGATTCAGGAGAAGGGAGACGAAGCGGTGGAAGAAGAGACGTCCTCGGCTGCTGCTGCTGCTCTCTCGGTGGCGATGACGATAATGGTGGCCAAACGGCGAGTGAGTGAGGCGAAGACGAGCAGTGAGGAGGGTATGGAGAAGGGTTGAGATAAGACTGGGCGTAAAAGTCTTGGTCGTTGTCATGTACAAAATCCCGTCCCGCATTGACGTGGGCGGGGCCCGGTAGTAGTGTCGTCCGACTTTGTGATGACGACGACGACCATGATAGCGTCGACGATGAGGGCCTCCTTCCTGACGATGGGGTAAGGCCGTGGTTTCGATGATGATGATGATGATGATGATGATGATGGTCTTGATCATCTTCGTTGAAGTTGTAGTAGTAGCTCGAAGCTGGGACGATGAAGGGCGAGGCTTGGAATTGACTCTTGTCTCTTGCTTCTGCCTGTGTATTCTGCTACTCTCCGTGTTAGTTTTGTCACTGTATGTACATAGACACACACAAAAACAACAAGGTGGAGAAGAAGAATTATAAACGCATTATTCTTCGTAAGAGATGAGAAATATCATTGGGCCGCGTAATGGATGGGGCAAAGGACGGGGGCAGGGAAGGGAAGGGAAGGGAAGGGCTTGGCGTGGTGTGTGTATTTATAGATGATGGCGATAGGGGGACAGAAAGAGTGGATTGCGAAGGTAGGAGAAAGAAAGGAGATACAGAATATGCATAAGAGAAAGAGAGAGAGAGAGAAGAGAGAATCGATCGTACCTTGACCTTGTCCTTGGCAGACGCATTGGTGATGGCACCGGCCTCCTGGCCAACGGGACGGAGTTGTTGTGGATCCATGATCGTGGCAGTGTAGATGGTACTTTATCAGATGTGGGATCCGCTGTTCGGAAAAGCCGTCTCTCTGTCTGTCTGTCTGTCTTTGTAGACTGTGGTATGTTGTTTGTATATATGTATGAGTAGTATGTGTGTAGTATGTATGTGTGTGTGTATGTGGAAAGAATTCAGTTGAATCTGACAATGGTAGCGAGAAGAGCAAATTAAGATGAACTTGAACAATATCTATCTCGAGCCAGAAGTGTGTAAAAGGAAGAGAAAGAAAGGAAGAAGAAGACGGGGGGATCAAGGCCTCTAAATAACCCCATCCAGAGCACCTCATCTCAGTCGAATCTTCCTATGACTCTTCTTTACATCTCGACCCTGCAGATTTTCCACACTAGAAGAGAGAGGAAGATGGAAGAAAGAAAAGAGAAGGAAAGGAAAAAAAGGCAGACGGCAATCTTCTTTGGAAACTCTCATTGCCATGCTAGTAGGTTTTTCATACATGGGCTATGCGCGTGAGTTTTCTATTAGAGGGTAGGGAAGATGATCACGACATGTACGCGTACACTTCTGTCTGGAACTAACCAGCATAGGAAGAAGAAGAGGCAGGGGAAAAGGTAGAAGTGTCCATGCTAAGGCAAGAAGAAAAGCTTGTCGTTTTCACCTCCTCTCATCTCATCTGATCTAATCTGATTCTTTCCATCTCGTCGTCTAACAAACTCAACTACAAGCTTTCACACGCGTCGATGGATGGAAGTTCCCCTCTTGAGATGTCGTTCTAATCTATCATGTTGAATTACACCCCTGCCATGCATGCAAGCCTCACGTATGAATGAAATATAGGTGTGTCCTCGTGTATGAAATATGCAGGTGTGTTTCCGTATGTAGGTAGACTTGGATAGGAGTAGGTTGCAACCCCATACCCGTAGGTAGGTTCTTAGGCTCGGAGGGGTCCTCGCCGTAAGGGTAGAAAGTAGGAGATCTGTCTATATGTACGATATTTGTATAGTCTATACTATATATATATATATACACTATCTATCTGCAGCATGCGTCAGTCAGACTATCAGTCAAAGGCACAAAACCCTCCTCCTCCTCCTCCTCCTCCTCCTCCTCCTCCTCGACTCCCATCATCACCAGAACAGAACCCGTCCCCGACACAGAATTATAGGAAAGACGACAAAAAAAACCACACAGCATAGGTAGAAAATTCACACACAACAGCAGTAATGGAAAACTCCTTTAAACCCCCCTCCCTTTCCCCTAATACTATGTATGTTGATGTATCCGATATAGGGGTCATGAGCATACATACACATGTATGTATGACAACACACTAAAGCAAGTCAAAATCTTCAACCCTATAAAGAACCAGACAAAGGAAAGAAGAAAAAAAAGCATGACGCAATGCCAAACCATGATCGTCCCCCTTCCCCCCCCCCCTCTCAACACTTCCTCTTCCCCCCCCTTCGCGAGACGGCAAAGTCAACCAATGCATATTCGTACACATACCTACCCATATTCTTCTCCTCTCCGCGCAGGCGACCAACCCCTTAACCCTTCGGGCGACTACCCCCCTAGTGCAGCCGCTCCGTCACAAACACCATCGCCGCCAGCCCCGCGCAGCATCGGGTGCTCATCTCGTGCCTGCACCACGGACACTTCACCGTCATCGAAATCGCGCTGCCGTACTCCATCGTCCCCCTGCTGCTCAGAGCCGCCTCCGGGTTCGCCATCGCCTCGTACAGGTTGCTCGGCATGTCGTGGTAAAAGTTGCAGTGGCAGCACTCCACAAACACCTTGGCGATCGGCTCCCGCTCGTGCTGGCTCAGCATAGGACGCGCCACCTCCACCGGCTCCGACTCGTCGTCGTCCTCCTCCACTTCGTCTTCCGTCCCCGGCAGCGTGAATGATGCTGGCGGGCCGAGCCGCGGCTTGGCTACTCGCGCCGGCACCCCGCCCAGCGGCACCCTCCTAGCCTCTTCCAGGTACGTCGCCGGCGACGCGTCTCTGACCTTGGTCCGCCGCGGCTGGCTGCCCGGCGTCGAGGTCGCCACCGACGCCCGTCCGACCTTTGCTGCTCCCCCGACTCGTACCGATTTCTTCGCTGGCCGCTGCTCCGGCTGCTCCTGCTCTACCGGCACCGGCAAAAAGCTTCGTACCGCCGGCTCCGACTCTCGCCGTTGCTTCCGACTTCCCGACGTCGCCTCCCGGTACGACGCCAACACCTTGTCCGCCGCCGCCTGGATCTCGTGTATGCCGCCGTCCTGTTGTTGTCGCAGCGGCAGCACCACCGATCCGTCCGTGAGGCTCGACGCCGTCGCGCTCGATTCCGTCGACAGGTGTCTGCTGGCCTTGGCCGCCAGCCCCTTGTCCGACTCGGTCCGCGACGTCGCCGGCGTGCTCGGCATCGACGGCGAGTGGAACTCGTCCGAGCCCGAGTCGTCCGACTGCCGGTGCTTCTGCTTGGACGATTTTCGACGCACGCCCCCGTGCCGCGACACGATCTGCGTCGCCGGCTTCACCACCATCCTCTTCGCCGTCCGCGGCGTCAGCGTCGCCGGGCTCACCTCCGACGGCGAAATCAGCTGGTCGTTCTGATACGGAAGCGGAGGCAGCACGTTGTCGAGGTTTGCCCGCGGGCTCCGCTTCGGGCTGCGACGCGGCGGTTCCGGTGGCGTCGACGGCGCCGTTCGATACCCTCCTTGAGCATCCGAGCTCTTCCGTCGGATGCCCTCGCCGTCCACCTCCCTCGATCGCCGGGCCGACGGGGGAAAGATGCTGAGGCCGACCGGCGCCTTGGGTCGTCGGCTCGACTTCGAAGTGGGTGCCCTGTGGCGTGACTGAGTCGGAGATAGGTCGTCGTTGTCGTCGAGATCTTCATCTTCGTAGTCGTCGAAGCCGTCGTCGAAGCCGTGTCGGTCACGATCATCGCTTTCGTCGTCCCTCAGCTGCATGTCTTGATCGGTAGACGGCGTGGGCGGCTGGGGCGAGGGCGCGAGGCCGACGCGGGCGCGCCACTGATCGAGCTTGCCGGCGTCGGGCGTCGTCGGCGCCGTCACGGGCGTCGGGGGCATCGCCATGGAGCGGCCCCTGTATGTTCTCTCCTGTCGCGTGATGGGCGGATAAGCCCTGCCCGTCTCCCGCGGCGTCGCGGCGCCCAGGCTCGGCGGATGAGATTGCAGCGGAGCGGGCCACCGATCGCCACTGGCCCTGGCCTGTTGACGGAGGGCCGGGTGGACGACGGTCTCGTCCCTGAGCTGCCTCTGCTGCTGCTGCTGCTGCTCGAGGCGTCTGTCGTTGGCCATGTGCCTCTCCAGCTCGAGCTTGATGCCGCCGACAAACTCGGGCTCGACCGGAGAAGCCTTGTCGACCGACGCGCGGCGGAAGGACAGCGGCGAGCGGATAAGAGAGGCAAAGGAGCTCGAGCGGCTCCGGGGCTTGCGCTGGCTGGTGTCCTTGCTGACGGGACCGGCTGCTGCCGCGCTCTTGGACCGATCTTTGACTCGGCCTCGGGCGGCTGTCGGGTCGGGGACCGTCTCGGCCTTGCGTAGAGCCTCGGCCGAGCTCGCGGGAGGCGGCAGCTTGCTGAGGCGATTCTTCTTGGTCCGGGCCGCGTCTTCCCTCTCTCTCTTTTCCATCAACTTCTTCTCCTTTTTGCGGCGGCCGTGAGACTCCCAGCTCGGCGAGACGCAGATGGAACGATCGTCCGTATCCTTGGCAGAGGCGTCGGCGGCGGTGTCGGCGGCAGCGACGGGAGTGCCGACGGCAGGAGTGGCCACGGCCGTGGTGGCGTCGTCGAAGCCAAGAGACTCGCCCGGCAACCGTGGCACGGGAAGCTTGGTGTTGATGGAAAGGCTGGACTTGGGGGGCTTCAGGTCGCCGTCGACGGTGCTGGCGCGTCTGATGATGTTCTCGGCTTGGCTGAGGGGAGAGCTAGCTGGGAGGTCATTGGGGATGGAGCCTTCGGGCGACTTTTTGGACTGCAGACGTTCGATCTAAGAGGAGGAATAATCTCTCGTCAGCTTTGAAGGGGGGGGGAATGGTAGAGACTGTAGTACAAGACGGGAAGCCTTTGAAGTAGACTGACCATATAGGACCTCTCCAACTCCAGCATTCGGCGGAAGCTGCTGGTGCGTTCGGGCGCCGCCTCGGAGTCAGGCATGGCGGAAAGCTGGACCAGGTAATGGAAGGAGGAAAAGAAATCAGAGATGATGGAAGAAGACGAGCACACCCGCTCGCTGTGCTGTCTGTGGGAAAGAAAGGGGGGAAAGGGAACGGCGGAGTAGGGCGGAGCAAGACGCTGAGACGACGGAAGAAAGTCAGCCAGCGAGGGGAGCCATTGAGGGAAAACGAAGGAAGCACGGAGGCAGCGGAAGCAAGGAGAGAAAAGGGCGTTGCAGATGAGATGTGAATTGTTACTTGCTGCTGGCTCGTCACGGCGCCATATCAAACCCGCTGTAGTTCTAGGCTGCTCACCTACCTGAAGAGGGCTAGCTAGCTATATAAAAGTGGGGGGGCGATGAGCGTGTGTGTGTGTGGGCTGCTAGTGCTGGGCGGGCGAGCTGCTATAATCATAATAAGCTTTTCGGTTCCTGGAGCTTTGCTAGCCTTGTTTTAGCGGGGACGACTTCATAAGGCAAAAAATGGCACTGTCCCGAGAGCGCCGCCTTGGCGGTTCAGGCACAGTGTTTGCTCACCTCTGCACGATGGAGTAGATAGAAGTCTAGAGAGGCCAGCCGTAGCCCGACGGTGCCGCGGCTTGTTAAATCTTGAAAGAAGAATGAAAAGCTGTGCCCGTTGCGTCCCGACGGAGCCTTTTCTTTTTTTTATTCATTCCCGGAACTAGATAGGCTGCATGGGAGATAATTGGGTTGGAGACACTGCAGTTCAAGCCTCTACCTCATCTTTGTTTTATTTTTGTCGATTCGTCTCTCTGGCGGTTAAAAACATGCAGATAGAACGACGATAGTATCCGTGGTATTCATTGGCCTATCTCACACAGTGTGAATCATCCGCGTCATCGTAACGAGCTCCCTACAGCTCGGATATCCACAGACGTTCGCTCGCTGTCTTGGGTTTTTGTTTCCAAGCCAGCTTTTTCTGGGCTGTTCCCTGTCTTCACGCTGCAGATCGGGTCAGACATCTCTTCTATTCGTCCACGTGTTGCGGGAAAATCGTACGGAATATACGAACATGATGCGAACCACTATAAACCACGGCCACCACAAGCACAGCCATGGCCATCTTTGGGGGTGTCATCAGCCGTTTCCTCGGGCTGTGAAATTTTCCATTCCGACGTCAGCCGCTTTCAGCCGCCCCCACCCAAAAGACTATCCCATCACCGTCGACTGTCAAACATCATCAGCTTCATCATCATCCATACCTACCTACACACACACACTTACACATATACATACGTAGCCTCACCGCCCATTCATCAGCTACACGCAAGCCTCACACGCCGTTCCATCTACATACATCGCCTTTCCGTGTCGCCGACTTCCCCCCCCCTAAATACGCAAGTCTCCCGCATCCCGACTAGCAACCCCTTGATCGTTGGAATGCGTCGCCAATCTTGATTGATCGATCCGGCTTCCGCAATCGGCCTCCTCGGAACCTGCCAGACTGCCTTGAAACCATGCACGATGCTTCTTCCGGGCTTCCTCGTCCGTATACGATTCACCATAACGTCCTACAGCCCCCTCCTCCCCCTTGTGATGACTGATGAGACATACACCCACGCTCGGACGCAAGGCGGCATGAAGCCTTGTCTGTACAGCCCAAGTTTGCTGATGGCTTCAGCAGTTGCACGTCGTCGAGTTGATACCCTCATAGCCCTGTACGTAGGCCGTGTCTCTTTCGTACGACCAGTCAATTCGTCAAAGACTCTCTTCGCCCGGCCGACCCTCTTGTCCTACAACTCCCCTTTGCCGTAAGCCGCACGTGTTCACCTCCCTTGTCGTAACTTGAAGAAAAGCCCTTCAGCTACGGATATACTCCGTAGGTTCCCCCCTTTCTTCCCAGCCCACCCACCTTATTGCGGCATTTCCTGCATGCACTTGCCGAGCAGCATCACTGGTCTTACACGCATCACGACCTTTGTTGCTGGCCCTTTCATATCCCTGCCTGGTCGCCGGCGGCTAGACTTGATGCGACTCTCGGGCTGCAAAGTACGAATAGCGCAACAAGACCCCCATTCCGCCCTGCTTGTTTGCTCGCATAGTAGCGTAGTATTGATCGGACAGAGCCGCCCTACATAGGGAGGTTTTTTTTTTTTTTTCATTTTCGTATAGCCACTTGCATATACACGTCAGCTAGCTGAAGGTCCGGCCGAGCTGAAAGCGAGCTGTCGGGCAATAGGGGACAAAGACTGCGCTTGGAGAAATCCGTCCCTTGGTGCGAAGGGGAGAAGGGGGAGGGGAACCCTACTCCCGATGCGGCCATCTTGGCTCGGCTCTTGTAGTCTTCTTCATCATTGGATCCCTATTTTAAACCACTTACAAGAATATCAAGGGCCTGCTAGTTCTTGCTGTTCTCTGCAATACGATTAGCTTCATGTCAAGAGCATATTCTGTCCGACTCACAAACCCCATCTTGTTGGCGACCATCTAAACCGTTGCGGCCTCGTGTTACTCAACCTGGGATAAGCAACTGCAGGTGTGCGGGGAAATTCTACAGCCTCATCTTCAATCAGGCGCTGAACAGCCTCCGTCCCGGACCGGCATCACATCCCTCACATAGCCCCGAATTCAAGACCGCACCGGCAGTTTGTTCGTCATGCATCCGTGACTCTGCATTACTTTTCCTGTCGTCACTACCTACAAGTGCAATCCTCCTCTGCAACGCTTACGTATTCGTGGGCACGGAAGACGGATAGCGCTCGCCCTTGGTCTCGAACTCGTCAACCACCTTGTCCAGCTTGGCCAGCTCTTCCTTGCTCAAGTTGATGAGCTTAGCGTTCTCCTGCACTCGCGCCACCGTCGTAGCTCCTGGAATCGGCACAATCGACGGCCGACCCGGTCTGTTGCCTTGGTGTTTGACCCATGAGATGGCGAGCTGCGCCGCCGTGCAGCCCTTGTCCTTGGCCAGAGACTCGACTTGTTCGACGAGCTTGAGGTTATGCTTCATCGCCTCGGCCTCGAACCGAGGGAACGAGGCCAGGAAGCCCAGGTGAGATACCGACTTCGTGTCTTTAAACTTGCCCGTCAACATGCCCCTCCCTATCGGCGAATAGGCAGTGATGGGGATCCCGTGCTCGGCGCAGGCCTTGGCGACTCCGTTCTGGAGAATGTCGGGCGAGAACATGCTCAGCTCAACCTCGGCCGCCCCGATCTTGTATCCGGTCTTGGCCGCTTCCTGAATCGTCTCGGCGCTGCATTCTGAAAGAGCGATGCCTCCTACCTTGCCCTTCTGAACGTACTCTTTCTCGATAACGTCAAAGGTCACCTGCAACGGCGTGTCGGGGTCTCGACGAGCGTAGCTGAAGAGATCGACCTTCTTCTTCCCGTCGAGCTGCTTCAGGATATTGTCGATGGAACGTCGGACGCCATCTGGTGAGCCGTCTGCCTTTTGCGTAGTCAAGTCCATGCCTCCCTTCATGATCAAGATGATCTTATCCGCGTCGTCGGGATACTTGGAGAAGTATTTGTGTAGCAAGGTCATCGTGTTGTACTCGGGCGTCCCGTAGAACTCGGCCCCGTTCCAAAGCGTCAGACCGGCATCGACGGCAGCCTTGAGGGCGTCTATGGCTTGATCGACAGGAGGAGGATCGGGCCGCCAGGTGAAGCCTAATTCGCTCAGTTGCTGCCTCTCGGCCGATAGGACAGGGAGGCCATACCCATCAAGCCATAACCAAGCCCGCAGTTATCAATCTTCTTCACAATTGCCTCGCACGACATGATGGCGGTTTCGTATACCGATAAGGATCTTGTAGGATAATATGCCTTCTGTATATGGCTCCTTACCCTCTCTTATATGAGGTTCAGAAGTATGCATCGACAAGGCCGCCTACGTTAACCCCTCATCTGGTTCGTTGCGCATACTGTGCACACAGTGATTGACTGCTTGACACGTGTAAGCGGCGCACACGGCCTTTGCTTCTGAGCGACTTAAATCCGGAGCCGCCCCATCATGAGTCGATCGGCGAGGAACGGTGTTTACGGCGGCTCGGATTTATCACGCAGGGTCTCTCATTCTGAGAATTTAATGAGACATTACGGCGTGGCTCGAGACTAGCATCTAGAGCAAGACTCACAGATCTCGTGTCAAATCAGATCTCTGTGATGATAGATCCGAGAGCCGACAATGGCAGCTGTTTGTCCGGAGTTAGTTGCAACGACTGAACAAAGAGCGAAGCTATCACCAGTTGGATTCGAGGGTACTCTAGAGAAGGGTCGAGCAGCAAGTGATGCCACGGATCCGGATTAAAGTATCTTCCGATGGGTTTGAGTCTACTCACGTGATACAGACCCAGCTCAGTCACGTGCACTTTCCCCGATGTAGTTGTATTTGTCAGCCTCCCGCGCACAACTTGTCCAGAAAATCAACGGCTAAGATCTCCATCGACTCACCTCCACAACCACATATCCCGTCTCGCACTCAACCACCGCCATCATGGGTAAAGTTCACGGATCTCTTGCCCGAGCCGGCAAAGTCAAGAGTCAAACGCCCAAGGTACGATACCTCGGATGAGATACTCCCCTCCGGACGGCGAGATGGCTGACGGGCGTTCGCCACGCTAGGTCGAGCCTCAAGAGAAGCCCAAGATGCCCAAGGGCCGGGCTCTCAAGCGGCTCAAATACACGCGCCGATTCGTCAACGTCGTTTTGACTGGCGGCAAGCGGAAGGCGAGTCGAGATGGTTTTTTGGCAGTATGGGTTGGCCGCTCGCTAACGATGTCAACAGATGAACCCCAACCCTACCTCTTGATCGACGACTGCCCACTCGAAATTTGACGTGCGTGGGGATGATCAGAGCAAGGAGACGGATGCTTAAAGGTCCAGCTCTCTGCTGTGAAAGTGGTTTAGGTCAATCTGATGGGTAGCAGAGCGTCTGCGCCGGTAGGCTGAGTGTCTCGGCGTAGAGAGGATGCGGCAAGTTTTCAAAGCTTTGCCGGGCGTCTGGTGTCTTTCATCAATGAGAAGAGGATCATCCATGATGCTGTGCAAATACGACGATGTGAAGCGTCACCACAAATTCGAGAGAGATTATGTGCACGGCACTTGCCTTGACCCCAGTATCTATGGTGAACCGAAGTCATGAGTCGGATCGCAAATGAAGTAGCTTTCTCCTCAAAAGCGTGGATTTCAAGTGTATCGCTCAGTCCTGCAATGGGCCGCGATTCACTGCTTTCGCGCTCGCGAAGAAATCTAAGCGTCGATATAGTCACGTGATCGATATTCTGTATCTCCTGCAGAATCGTCTTGATCCTTGAATGTACCAACTCTCTACCTTCTTTCCTTCACACCCTCTCCATAACCGTCGAATCGGCCTTCACTCTCGCTCATACCATCATGACAGACACTGAAATGGACGTCGATCAGGCGACGTCGCCTCCAGTGCGCAACGAAGCGGAGATGCAGACGCGCACCAAGGCGACGGCGGTGCGGTCCATCGAGGGCTGGATCATCGTCGTCACCAACGTGCACGAGGAGGCGGACGAGGAGTCTCTGCATGATAAATTCGGCGAGTTCGGCGAGATCAAGAATCTACATCTGAACTTGGACCGTCGAAGCGGCTACGTCAAGGTAGGAAAGGCCGAGTAGTTTTGCTACGCGCGTCTGCTTAGAAGGGGAAAAAACAGGGCTACGCACTGATCGAATATACGACCCTCGAGGAGGCGAGAGCGGCCATCGACGGAGCCCACAATACCAAGCTTCTTGAACAGACGGTCAAGGTCGACTTTGCGTTTGTGAGACCGCCGCCGGGCAAGCGAGGACAGGGTGGTGGTGGTGGTGGAAGAAGAGGCCGGAGCCGGAGCCGGAGTCGAAGTCCCAACAACGAAGGCGCCGACTAAGGACGGAACCACTGAAGAAGATAATGGCGCCGATGTGTCGCTTCACGTCGGCCTTTACGCTGATGGCGCTCGAGGTGAGTATGGTCTTCGAGGTGCGAGGAAGCGTCGTCACTCTTTGCGCTAATGACAGAAAGAAGAATCACCGACGCATCAGATGAGATAGATACGAGCTGACCATCTTCAACGGTAAAGAAAGAAGTGTCAAGCTGTAGACCAGACTTCTAGAATAGCGACCACGGTCTTACAAAGATGCTATTCTCGTGGTTTCCTAGACCGGAAGTGTAGTTGTGGTCAGGGTTGCTATGTAAGCTTGAACCGAGCTAGTCCCGTGATGCGTCCTCGTCCAACCTCCAACTCTCACAACCTCGACGATGAAGGAGACCAGCGCTCGGTGGCCCCGAGCCGGGCCCTAAATCATGTATCATCGCGACTCCCGGCTCATGCGCAAGCTTCTGGGCAAGGGAACGACGGACTCGCCGGCGGGCGACCTAGCGTCGACATTGGCGCCCACGACGCCGCGTCCGCCGAAATCGCAAAACGCCGTCTACCCTGCCGGCGTGCCCATCGCCTGTCTGGATGCTGCTCCCGACCGACGCGCGGCCGTCCTGGGCGGTCCGCACATACTCAAGACGGTCGTGCTCGATGCCGGCTTCGGACCCGCGGACGGTGTCGACATTAGGGCGGCCATCGCCTCTCGACAGCGCGCCTCCGATCAGCTCAGCATCCGCGACGTCAAGTGGCACGGGCACACAACTATCTTCACCGCCTGCGCAGGTGGTCGCATCTTCTCCTACGACCTCTCTCGTCTTGGGACCGAGCCTCTCGAGACGGTGCAGATACACGAAGACTCGCGTCAGGTCTCTTCGCTCGACGTCAACCCTCACCTTCGCACCTGGTTGCTCTCGGGGAGCCACGACGGAACGGCCCGCGTCTTCGACACGCTTAAGCAGGTGCAGAACCGGGCTGGTGTTTTGACGTTTCGCCAGCGCTTCGCCCCCTTGCGATGTATCGACCCGGTCCGCCAGGTTCGCTGGTCGCCGCGGCTGGGCCACGAGATGGCCTGCTGTACCGACGCCGGCGTGGTGCTCAAATGGGACGTTCGTCAACCTGCGAAGCCGCTGCTGCGCATCAACGCCCACGAAAAGGCCTGCAATGCCATCGCCTGGCACCCGGACGGCGTCCACCTGCTGAGCGCCGGCTGGGATGCCAAGATTCACGTCTGGGACCTGGGCGCCTCGGCCGACAAGCGTCAGCGGCCCAAGTGGTCCGTCGCCGCCCCGGCCCCGGTCGCCGCCGCCGCCTGGCGTCCGGGTCTGTGGTCTGCCTCGTCCCAGACTCGCCGCGTCGCCCAGGTGGCCGTCGCCTACGACGAGACCACCAACCGGCGCTACGGTTCTTCGGCCGTCCACATTTGGGACCTGTCCCGTCCGACGATGCCCTACAAGGAGGTGCAGCGCTTCGACAGCTCTCCTACCGGCCTCTTGTGGCACGACCAGCATCTGCTGTGGACAGTAGGCCAGGACGGCCTCTTTAACCAGTGCGACGTCGCCTTTTCTCCCAAGGTTCTCGACCGGCAGTCGTCGTCGGCCGTGGCTTTTTCGCCCCGCGGCGACGTCGTTACCTTTCTCGACGAGCGGCCTCGGCTGCAGCGTCCGCGACCCTCGGTCGTCGCCGAGTTCGGCTCCGACACGCCGACCTTGAGCGTCAGCCGCAGCGACTCGGACGACGACGTCATGGGCCCGTCTCTCACGGGGCGCCGCCGTACCACTACGGGTCTCACTCGGCCGAGCGGTAGGTCCGCCGTCCAGCTGAGCACGACGCCGCCGTCCGGAGGGTTTCCCGACGACGCCAAGCAGGTGTTGGGTCTTGAGCAGTCCATCGCCATGACGGGCATGTTCAAGCTGACGCAGGCCATGGCCTCGGGTCGTACGCCCACGGCGAAGCCGGTCCAGTTTTACCATCACCTCTCGACCGTGTATCTTGAGACGCTGGCTAGGGAGCTGCCGCAAGTTGAGGGGAGCGATAGGTCGTTGCCACAGCGTGTCGGAAATATCATGGAGCACTATGCCCAGGCTGCCGAAGGCGCCAGTCTCTTCCGACTGGCGCAGACGTGGCGGATCCTGGCCCACGCCATGTCCCGGCTCCTGAACCGGCGTGCGCAGAGACACCTCGAGCGCCGTGTCGGTCACTTCCAGAGAACACAGGCCGACGACGTCAAGGTCAAGGTGACGCCCGCATATGATGGCAACGGCGAAGACACGCCCCGTCGGTCGTCGATGCAGCGGGTGAGCGACAGCCGATTGCCCGCCAGGTCACTGCTCGCCGAGGAGATCGAGAGCACGTCCAACGTGCCGACGCCCGTGGCTCGTCCGGCGGACGCTCACGAGAAAGCGGCCGGCATCGATGGAAAGGGCGGTGACGACGGATATCAGTACGGCAAAAGACTCGAAACCATCGCCGAGCCGGACAACTTGAACCTCGGTCCGGCCGCGCACGCGGGCCTGCGACCCAGCCCTTCAGACGACCGCAGCGGATCGCCTATGACGGAGGGATACGACTTTTACGACGCCGAGGCGCTGACCAAGGCCATAGACGTGCCGGCGCCGCGGAACAGCTTGAGTCAGAGGCGTCGGGGATCCGCTGATCAGAGGCAGGACGGCTCAGGCGAACAAGCATTGTCTGGGGCGAAGCGTCCCATGGTGAGGAGCACGTCGAGCAGCGACGTCTTCGCCAAGCCGGCCATTGTCAGGCAGACTTCGGACACGGATCGGTCGAGCGCGGCATCGAGCATCGACTACGAAGGGTCGAAGGCGGTGATGACGATGATGGTTCCGGATGTCGATACTCTTCATCCCATCGGCCACGCCGGCACAACGCAGACGGCCGACATGTCCAGCAAGGCCGGACCGGCCCCGACGGCGACGACGACGCCAAAGTACGATCCGAGTCCGCACATCATCGAGACAGACTACCTGCCCTGGGACGATGACGAAGAGGACGAAGCCGAGAACGAAGACCACCACCACCACCATCATCACCATCATCATCGCGGCCGCCGCAGTCTTCCGCGTCCGCCAAAGGCCTTGGAGCCCGTGTCGCTGGTTCAGCGCGCGCTCGACTTCGAAGCGAAGCGATCAGCGCTCCACGCATCAGCCATGATCCTCCTCCTGAAGCCCCTCCTCCCCAAGACGGCGATAGACGAGAACCAGGCGCGGGCCATCCTCCGACAGCAGCACGACCGCCTCATGCGCATGAGCCTCTTCGTCGAGGCGGCGCTCCTCCGCAAGCTATGCGTCCGAGGCTGGCCCGTCGGTCTCCCTACTTGGGGATCGAGCTACGCATCCGTCTTCGCCCCGGCTCAGGAGGGCGTCAAGGCCGCGCTCTTCTGCTCTGGTTGCCGTAAGCCGCGCGAGGTCGACCCATCGGCTGGCGAGCAGGCGGTGTGGACGTGCGAGAGGTGTCGTCTCGTCATGGCTCCCTGCGCGGTATGCGGTCATCGTCAGGCGGAGAGACCAGCTCACGTGCCGGACGAGCTGTCGCTATCTTTCTCCTCCTCTTTCAAATCTTCCTCCGGCGACGACGCCGATGAAGAAAAAGAAAAAGATGAAGATGAAGAAGAAGAAGACGTCGTGCGCCTATCAGCCTGGTGGATCTGTCCCGCCTGCTCGCACGGAGGCCACGCCTCGTGCCTCGCCCTATGGCACGCAGACGTAGACGATCCCGCCGGAAGAACCTACAGCGACGGATGCTGCCCCCTCGACGGCTGCGGCCACGCCTGTCTCCCCGGTCGGTACAGGGGAGAGACGGCGTCGGCGCGGGCGGATGACCTCTCCCGCGCCGCTCTGGAAGCAGCCACGACGCGATCTCGGGAAGAGGCTCTTCGTTCTTTCGACTCGGCTTGTTCTTCTTCCGTCCTGCCCATGTCGCTTCTTTCTTCTACCCCTCCTATCCCCCCTCCTCCCCCACCTCCTCCACCACCACACGCACCACCACCGCCACCATCCCTCCCCCCTCCCCCACCTCTCACGCACCAGAATAGCAGAACGTCGACGAGCAGACGTCCAAGTCCACACGCAACCACCACCACCACCACCACCACAGTCCGAAGCGACGCCAACGACGTGCCGCCAAGCAGAGCCGCGAGCGTGGCGCGAGAGGCTCTCGGCCGGCGAGGGAGTCCGGGTAGGAAGGGGGTCAAGTTTGCGAGGCCTGATGGTTGAAAAAGATAGGTGTGACTACTGTGTGAATTGGACGATGAATGATGAGTGAATAGAGACGAAACATTCGTCTTTTTTGTATTCTTTGGGAATGAGATTAGAAGGCTCGCGTCTTGAGAACGAGCAGCTATGAAAGGGGGCGGGAAGATGGGATACTATCATCCATTTACGTCCTCGTTCGTTTTAGGCGTGATCTCGCCATCGGCAGAGGACAAAAGACGACTATTCGTCTCCTCGCCATCACCATCACCATCCACACCACTCCGCGCCATCCCACGCAAACTACCGGCCCAAAGCCCCTTGACGCCCCCCCTATGCCTCTCCGGCAAGTCCCGAGAGCCGGCGCTGCAGACGTAGAGCAGATACTTGAGGTTCGGCAGCGAGTGACGGATGTCGACGACGCGGAGCCCCTGCGACGCGCAAAGGGTCTCGATGTCCTTGTTGAGGAGGAACCAGCCGTACTCGAACCGCCACTGGCCGGTGGTGGAGCCGCCGCGCGGGAGGTAGAGCGGGAACTCGCGTCGCGGCGAGGGCTGGCTCTTGTTGCCGTTGTTGTTGTTGTTGTTGGAGGGATCGGATAGATGGGAGATGTCGTCGCGGACGAGAGACCTTGAGCCGTAGGGACACAGCGGGTAGGGCAGCGGGTGTGATAGGTATAGCTGCAAGTGGCGGGTGAGGAGGGCGGCCAGACCGAGGGCGGCGGAGAGAACGTGCTCGTCGGTCGAGGTGGCGTCGTATCGCGAGTTCGGTAGCGGGAGGTTGCAGATTCGAAAGGACAAAGGGGGGGCGTCGCGCTCGGGCGTGATGGGGAAGATGTCGGCGAGGTCGGAGCAGATGCGGCGACGCTGACCGTGGATCTGCTCCGAGGTGCGATCGAGGAGAGCCTTGGAGGCGGCGAGTCGCTCTCGATGACCGGACATGTCGGCTTCGGCGCGGGACTGGGCCTCCCTTCCGGCGCGGATGGCGTCGCGACGGGCGACGAGCGAGGCGGCTAGTTCATGGCGACGCGACTCCGCTTGACGGAGGGCACGACGCTGCTTGGCCACGTACTTTTCCGCGCGGGCAACATCTTCAAGGGCGGATTCGGTAGCGTCGGGCGGCGATTGGTCGAGAACGGCGTTGATCTGGGCGACGAGATCGTCGCGCGTCTCGAGCGCGTCGCGAATGGAGCTCTCGAGATTGGCCAGCTTCATCAACGAGCTGTACGACGAGGTGGCCACGGAGGGCGCCTGTTTCGCGTCCGCGGTCCGAGGCGGGAAGTCGAGCGAGTAGAGGCCATCGACGAGGTGAAAGACGAGGGCGTTGGGCGGGAAACGGCGATCGACGAGGGAGCCGATGAAGTTGAGATGGCGCAGATCGACGACGTGATTGAGGACGAAGATCCATGATTCCTGGCCTGGTCTCTTGGACCAGATGCGTACCGTGACTTGAGAAGAGCGTGAGATGGTGGGCGGTTGCGTTGTGAGGTCGAAGTGTCGAAAGTCAAAGTTCTTGATAGAAAGGCATGATGCGCGTCAGACGGAGCAAGCAAAAAATGCGAGCATGAGCTTCTATCAGATAAAGGGAAGGAAAGAAAGTAATCGTACGGCTGACGGCTGACGTAGCTCGCTGACGTAGACGGGCTCGACTTCTTCGTCTACATGCAGAGAGAAGAAGACTTGGGCGACCGAGGTTTCAACCAGTTTGCGAAGCTTCTTATGGCGCGTGACGGCGGCGGAGGGGAGATGAGGTGAGAGGCCAGCTTTGAGAGGAAGGCTATGATTGAGGATATCGTCGTGAGCGCCGGCGCCGTTGGGAGGGTGTGCTGCTATAGACGCTGATGCTGTTGCTGTTTCTGATGCAGATGCGGATGCAGATGCAGATGCAGATGACGATGATGAAGGATCGTTGAGAGACAGATTTCGCAAGGAGATGCCCTTGAGGTGTCGTAGCTTGCGGTTCTGCGCCACGAGGCGTGGGCGACGGTCGAGGCTGGACATTTCCGCATTTCTCTGCTTCTTGGAGGCCGGAAGGGGAGCCGGCTGCGAGACGAGGCGTCGTTCATTGGGGGGAGAGAGAGTGGACCGTGGTTGAGGGCATTCCAGTGATTGGGGTGGGGGGAGGAGTCTTGAATATCAGTGATAAGAGAGTTACGGTTACATGCATACCTAGGTATGTCTTTATCCAGTTCATCTCAGGGGATAACAATGGCAATAAATCAGTAATAAAGCGGGAGGGATGGCAGATCATCAGACCGTCTATCTGCATATCTCTCTCTCCATCTACCACCTACTACCTACTACATAACAGCATGGCCGCCTGAGGCCGATAAACCTGTCGTATCGGGGAATATCCCGGCAAGAGTATTGACCTGATTCCCAGCCTCATCCAACAAAGCGACGTCTTGCCCCAGAGGCCAAGACTTGACACGATCATCCGGACCCCAGACTATGACCCTGAAGCAGTCGCTGATGTCGAGAGGGCTCGCAGAGCGTATCACCAAGTCCTGGCGTGGAGCCAGCGACAGCTGCCGCACAGCAGTGTCGTCGGACGCATCTTTGGAACCGCTCGTCGTCCACATGATCTTGACGATGCTGCCACCTCGGCTGGGAGGTAGCTTGATGCCGGGACCAATTGTCCTGTTCACGACGGTTGATAGGCTCGGGTATCGGCCCAGAAGCTGTCGGAGAGGGAGGAAGAGTCTTAGATTTCGAACCTCCTCGTGAGCCATCCACGTCCAGACGCCGCACTTTTCAGGCTCCAGGTTCTGTTCGAAGTCAGCAAGTGACAGCGGCCGTGTGCATGTAGACCGGTCCTCCAACTCACCCCGGGCATGGCGTTGTCATCCTTGAGTTCGCACACAACGAACCAGGTAATGTAGTGCTTGGCATCTTCGCTGAACAAGTCGTACGTAGTGTCGACCACTCGAGTAGGCTGCACCTGTAGGCCAGTCTCTTCCTCGACCTCGCGAGCGGCGCAGGCCAAGATGCCTTCATCCTTTTCAACGTGCCCGCCAGGCAACTGCCACGAGCCTAGGTAGGTAGTAACCAAGTCAGACGGGAAGACTTTTGTAGATGACATCAACACTAAGTGATGCTTACCTGCTCCATGACTTGCGATACGCGTTCCGACGAGAAGCTTGCCCTCGGGATTGGTGACGATGGCGCTCACGCCGTGTAGCGGAGGTGCAAGCAACGACATGATGGCGATGACTTTATTTTTTTTTGGCCTCACTTTTGGTACGATCGGAAGAGACTCTTGTTGGTCGGTGATTTAATGGGTAAAGAGAAGAGGAGAAGGGAATAGTAGGATGATGACCTGAGAAGGCTTTAGGAGTATTCATACAAACCAAAGCCGATGCACTGACCAAGTCTCTGCCACGCCATTCACTGTCCTTGCCGTCCCGTCCCGTTCTCGTGACGCGCTGCATCCAACCATTGTACGTGAATGGCATTCTTCTTTTTTTCAACTGATTCAGTGAGCGTTCATCTTCGTCCATCCCGACTCTGACTCACGGACCGTCCCCGACGACTATATAAGGACCCCCATCTCTTCCTCCTCTCCTTTTCTCCTCTCGCTTCTTCTCTCCTCAGGCTTGTAGTTTCAAAGAGCTATAGCCTCGACTTGGTCATTGGCAGACACATCATGCCATCGACTTTACAGACCTCAACTTCTCTTTCACATGGAGAATCGAGAAACATCATGAGCATTCACAGTCGCCACTTTCGACTGGCTGCTCTCACACCACCAACGACCTCGTCCACATAGACGGGAAAGAAAGCAGGCAGGCCAGATGAAAAATCACCGACAGATATCGGCTCATCCTCTCGCCCCCTGCCTTCCTCGTCGACCATCAACAAACGGTCGGCTTTACAGCATCACGGTAACTGACCAGAGGACCGATATTTACCTCGGTCTCTGGTTTCTTTACCATCGATCGCCTCGGCCTCTGGTTTCTTTACCATCGAGAGCGCCGTGGTCTCTGGTTCCTTTACCATCGTGATCGCCTCGGCCTCTGGTTCCAGGACCATCAATCGCCTCGGCCTCTGGTTTCGATATCATCCTCACCGCAAGGAACCATCCAAGAATATCGGCATCTAGCTTAGACAGCAATGCCACGTTGACCTTTTCGTTGTTCGCGGGAAGGATCAGTGAAGCTCACAACTCCCACCGCAAGCTTCAGACTATCCCCAAGAAAGAGAAAAAGAAACACCTTCGACCCGAACTCGACCAATTCCTACATCCCCATTCAGGACAAGATTTCATACCAAAGAGACGCAAGCCACATACCACAATCATCCGTTCAAGCTATCAGGCTCAGTCGTGTATGCAAGACAGTTAAAGAAGTCATGGCCTTGGCAAGTGCCGTAAGCCTCCCTTTATGTACGCATAGATATCACAGCCTCATCACTTCACGTCCTCGTCTTTGTTCCCATTTTCTTCTCTTTCTTTTTGAAACACAAAAAAAGAAAGAAAGAAGATGAAAAAACCCAGACGAGCCACGTACGAAAAGAAGGCGGGAAAGTTCCCCATCTCAGCATGGAGAAAAGTTAACGGTATGGAGAGGAGCAGCTCTAAGAGCAAAGGCAAGATTTATTGCACGTTGTATAAGAGAGAAAGATAGAGAGAGGGGAGGCAATATTTTGTATACAGGCTTTGCTTGAATTACAGCATAAATAAGCTGGACATTACAAGAAAACAACATGTTAAGAGATAAAATGCTCACGATCAAACATCAAGACCTACCGATCCTACAGTCAAAAATCTCATACACAGATTTTGAAACAGGACCAGATTTTTTTTCTCAATTGAATTTCAAGTAACGACATGTAACGACATTCGAAGAAGAATTTTCAAAGAAAAATAGCAAAAGACAGTGATATAAAACCGCAAATAAAAGGGAGGAACGGCAAAAGTAATGACACCTGTGGGATTCGAACCCACGCCTTATACAGACCGCGAAGATCAGATGACCTGAACACGGCGCCTTAGACCACTCGGCCAAAGTGCCTATTTGCTTCTTGGAATGTCGAGACACTATTGGTAAGTATAGAGGCTTTCCCGTTTTGCTCTTCATCTTCGACTTCCTGGCCACATCCTCGTCTCGACCGTCTTCTTCTCCATCAGCTTTGCACCACCAAAGATCAGAGATGACAAGGCGAAACTGCACAATCTTGTTTCCCGTCTTATTCGAATAAGAAATCTCGAGGGGCCTGGGCTCGGTATTCTGACTATCGCGCTCATCACGGAAACAAGTAATCACACCCTGTGTGCCTCGCACCATCACAACAAGATACCTACCTCGCACCCTCATGATCCAGACAACTCACATCACAGCTTAATAAAGCATTAATAACTCATCGCTATCCGTACACAATGCCGGAGAATGAAGCAAAAGTCTAAGCTGATTCAATCACTACCGCCAACGCCTTCCCCCCCTTTCGTCTCCATCAATGCAAATTCCCAAGCCTCCCCTAAAGCTCGTCCCTATTGATGTCGGGGAACTTGATCTTCCACTGCCGGGGACTAACCGGCAACCCTACCCAAAACTGCCACAGACGAACCGTCTCCGTGGAAATGATGTGCCAGCTGCAAGGAGAAGGAAGAAGGTGAAAAAGGTCAGCTCGTTCTGTCTCAGCTTTTTCATGGGTAGGGATGGTGAAAGAGAAAACGTACAAGGCCTTAGGCGCTCGCATCCATCCGCTTAGCACAATCTTGACGGCTGCACGGAAGCGTTCAACCTCATACATAACCCTGTCCCATAAAGAGTCGCTCCTCGGCCCGCGTAGACGCAGGGCAATAAACTCGCGAACCGCTTCATCCTCATCTTCGTTGTCGATCGACTCGTCGTCACCATCCTTCTCATCCTCGACATCGTCCGCCACATTCTCCCCCACCGCCATCTGTCGAAACTTGCCGACGGCTCTCAGCGATTCGCCTAGACGGGCGTACGTGTTGAACAAGGCGACGAGCTCGGTGCGCTTCAGGGCCGGGACTTCGTCGCTTCCGTTCTTAAACTCAAAGAGAACCTTGAGCGCCGTGCCGTAGCCGCTGGTCTGGATCTTGCCCCACAAACGACACTTGTCGCAGCCGACGCAGTCCATGAGGCGGCTGATGTTGCGGAAGCGGTTGCGGAAATCTTCCTTGAGAGACGGACCCTCGCCATTGACAAACATGAGGCTCTCGTCAAAGATTTGCGGCACGCTCGCCGCCTGTTGCGTCACCTGGAGAACCTTGGCCCGCGTTGCCTCGTCCTCGGACGGGTCGCCGGTGCAGAAAGTGTAGTGCGACCCGCTGAGATAAGGTCCGAGCTTGGCCACGGCCCGCGTGACGAGGGCGTAGTTGAAGTAGAGGTTGCTTATGCGCTCCGGGTGGTCGTGGAGCCGGGCGAGGTAGCAGGCCAGGTTGGGTTGCCACTCGCCCGTCATCTGGTTGAGAAATCCCCAGCAGAGGTGGGCGCTGATGCTGGCGTGCATGCCCGACACGACCCTGTAGAAGACGCGCTTCTCCAGGCACTCGTCGTCGAACTCGAGGCCGGTGCTGGCGACAAAGGGCACGTTGGGGCGCTGCTGGCGCTCCGCCTGGAGCTGGGCCAGGCGGCCGGCGGCGTCCATGACGTGCTTGAGGTCTCGCGCGGCCGGGCCGGCGGGTGAGGGTGACGGGGTGCCGAGGCGGGCGGAGCGCGGAAAAGAGCTCCGCGAGAAGCAGTTTTCCCGATAGATGGCATCCCAAACCTGGTGTGCGCTCTCGCCGCCGTAGCCGGTGAAGCGTTCCGGGTTGCGCAGCAAGCTGACGTAGTCTCCTCTAGAGGCGTCGCTCTCGTCTTCGGGAACGCAGTAGTCGCGCTCATCGCATTCGTCGTCGTACTCGACGACGCAGCTCTCGCCGACGTCCTCGCCGAGCTTGCCTTGGAGCGGACGGTCGGGATGCTGGCGCTGCTCGCGGCGACCCGGGTGCTTGGCGCGGGGACCCTCGAGCTTGCTCAGCTCACGGGCTCGCCACACTTCAGGCACGTCGGCTTCGTTGTCCAGCGTCTCGACGGCACATCCGATGTTGCCGCACATGGCGTTCGCATCGTTCCAGAACGGGCATCTTTTGTTAAAGAGGTTCAGGCGATAGTGGGAGAAGAAGTCGGACGAGGCCACGAGGTGATCAACCACGGGTCTCAGCTTGCCATTGAGCTTGTCGAGAGTCGCGTACGAGGCGCAGGCGTCGTTTACGATGGACTTGGGCGATATCTGCAATGGCGAGACATTAGCAAGCTGCATTAGCCCAGAGTTTAAATCCGGGAGGAGACTTTACCGCGCAGTCAGCTTGAGGCGCTGAGCTGCAGGCCGACGGTGCAGACCACAGGGAGAAGAGAGAGAGGAAGAAGAGACGACCGGCCGACTTGTTCTTCATCCTGTCGGTGGGAACGGGGTCGCCTGCGATTACGGAACGAGTGATGGCAGTCTGGGCTGCGTGCGAATCGCGAACAAGGCTCGGTAGTTTGAAGACGCCAGCATGAGTTGGAAAAGGCGATGGAGTAGAAAGATGAGCAAGTCGGTAGACGGAGGTAAAGAGCCAGGGAAAGCTTCAGTGGAAGGAAATTCTTGGAAAGGATGGCGCGAGAAGATGCCACCTGGTATCGAAGGGTTTATAGATTAAAAGGATGTTGGACGTCACGTGTCTTCCCGTATTCACGAGCACACGTGATGCGCCTTGAAGTTTACATGAAACAACGCACGATGGGAAAAGGCCTCAGCACAGAATGTGACGAGCAAGCCTCTTCAAAAGGGGCTCGAAAAGGGATGTCCCTCAGACGATCAGGATGAGAAGCGAGATTACGACAGGAAAAGCTTACCACGGCACTCGGCACTCGAAAGCACTGATTCTCCCTCACTTCCAGACCCAACCGAAGCTGCTTCAGTCCGAATCCCCCTCCTGTGTCCCAACTCCCAAGACCACACCACTCGAAGCACTTACCTACTCGTACACATATATCTCGACGGAGCCTGACGACTGCCAACCTACCCATCGTTATTCGCCTCGTCAAAGGCCACGCAAAGCGCAACCATGAGAGCCAAATCCACCCCGGGCGCTACATGAAGCGCATACCGCTGCACGCCCATCAACTCCCGCACGCTAAGGAGCTTACGATCGATAGCCGCCACCGTCTCGCCCGAGTCGCATACAATGCCAACCGACTTGTCCATCCAATCGCCCCGCATCGTCAGCACCTCTCTCCGCCCTTGCGTCGACGTGAATTCAGCCGTAGCCTTGCTTCCGACGACTGGTCCCCCAAAAAAAGGAAAAAAGAAATGTCAGAGCCGTTACTGACCGTGCCTTTTTGTTTGCTTCCTTTTTTTGTCCTCTTTGCTTTCAAGGTAAGGGTTTCACATACAGGTTATAGAGCTCTTGACTGTCATAAAGACGTTGCCGCGCGCATCTTTCGCCGCGTACGTCCTGTGTAGGTGAAAATGCTCCTTGACAATGTCAAACAGGTGGTTTCCGCCGCAGTCGTAGACCGATTTGCGGCCGGACGCCGTCATGTGTCTTCCCGCGATCTTGAAGATGGGCTGTCCGCTCGCCAGCTTGATATCGAAACTGTCGCCCGAAAGAGACATCATCTTCTCCTTTAGCATCAGCGTCTCCGGGCCCGTGGCCAGGTAGTTGTTGAAGATGCCTATGGGGCGCGGGGCGGGCGGTAGCTGGTGCATTATCGTTGCAGGCTTGAGAGCTGCCTTGTCGATACGACTGATGATGATGATGCCTAGTAGCTTTACATCAAGAGTAATTACACCCAACAGGCGCACATATAATCAGATTCCTGATCTGTCATGGAAAACTCGGTTGATAATAGATGTCACTAACCGGTCGCTCAGCCTCATTAGTCGTGGGCCTTGGCGTCAATGCTCATCTCGGCGCCGGATTGGGCTGACGCTACGGATACAGGATGCCCTAAAAAAAAAGTAGCATCGTGAGTGGAGAGGCGAAATGAGAAAATTTCCACTCACTCGGCCCTTGATCGGCCGAACCTATCCGTACTACATACATACATGCTCTTTATAGGACTCCTTTTCCAGACCGGGATCGGTCGTCCTCGTCAACTCGCGCAGCAGCCGCCATCCACATCCATCTACCCGGCCATGATCCAACAGACAAGCTGTCAGCCTAAGCCGCTCCTCCGACAGGCCTCTCTCTCCTGACACTCGCTGTCCACATTGCAAGCCATTACAAAATCTGACAGTTGGCTTCCGTATTGCCGGATATCCATATATTTTTCCCATTACCAAAGTGACTCGTCGCGTGAATGCCGTTATGTCGTGGAAAGGCGTGAAATAAAGTGCACTCGGGCTGCGTGGGGGCGAACTCGAGCCTATCGTACAGCAGACGTTCGAGTCGCAAACCGTTCGTCGCCTTCACTGCGGCGGCTGGTAGTTGAGCGGACGTCTGCTTGTGTGTTAGTAAAGGGTGACGGGTCCACGACAGCAGCACAGGAGGCAGGACTGACTTGAAGAGAAGAATGTGCGGTTCCGGCTCGTGGACTTCGTAATGCTCCCAGCCCAGACTCTGTGACGCGCCGTCAGCGCCTTCGGTCATCGAAGGGGAAAAAATTAAGAGCAATAGACGCAGGGACGGATGCGCACCTGGGTGATACCGAGGGCCCGCCACTCGTCCTCCCACAGCAGCTTCAGGGTGCCTTTAGACGTGTCGTGGTATTCCTTGGGGATGGCCTTGAGCATGGCCTTGGGCAGTTGCACGTGGCGGTATTCGTAAACATTGTCAGAGTACCTTGTAGATGTCAGTGAGGAGCCCTTGCTGTGACGCCGAGTCGACCTTACCGAGTGGAGTAATGGATCGAATCTACGAACTCGTCAAGACGAGACCGCTCAGCGTCCGACAACGGTCTCGGCGTCCTGTTCCGGCGGCTGCAGTCAATGTCCATGGCCATGAACTTGATGATACTCTCGACAAAGAAAGGACTCTTTGATTCCCTGGCTTCTCCTGGGCAAGACAGCGCCGCCCTATGAAGCGAGCAGCTCGATGGTCGTCGATGAGTTTTCGGTTCTTGGACGCGCCGAGGGTGAGATGGACGTTGGAAAGGATCGAGAGCTGACTGATGCAACTTTTCTTTCTTTCCTTTTTCTTCTTCCTTGGGGGATCCGACTTGCTGACGGCGGCAGGACGAGAGGAGGAGAATGGCAGGGAAAGGGAGGAGAGGGCTATAAGTGCCTATAACTGGTAGGCAAATAGGTAGTCGCGCGCAAGTCGGGAGGGATGACGACGGGCAGGCGTCGCGCGCGCGCGCAACACGACAAGGAAGGGAGGCGAAGCGAGGGAGGATAAAAGAACGAGGGATAGGTCGTCGTGAAAGGATTCACAGAGAGGAGGAAGATTTAGATCAAAGGAGATAAGAGAGAGAGGGAGAAGGAGGAGCACAGGCCGTGCCGAACAAAACACCTTAGTAGGTGAGGAAGGTTGTAATGGGAGGAGAGGAAAAAAAATACCACTTGCGTCGGAGGCGGGGGGTTGAGAAAACAAAAGGTGCCTCTCGGGGAAGAGGTACTTCGTTATTGGTGGACAGATGGGCGTGATGTGAGGTAGCTCCGGGATGAAGAAGACCTGACACAGGTTGTGAGAGAGTTTACGGAGCAAGCCTCGCAATGTAAACAGAGCCCCCACCCTTTCCAGACCATCTCGTGCCTGAGCACGTGAGGGATGCATTCCGAGGCTGGGATATTAAGCTTGTACCTGATATTGGGCTGAAGCTACTGCTGTAAATGGCGTCCTACGCTAACGAAGCCGTCAAAAGCAAAAAGTCCAGCAAGCGCCATCACCAGCGAAAATATGCTCCGTATGCACGTAAATGTAGCATCATGGCTCATGACAGCTGGCCAAGAACGCTGCTGTATCACGCTGCGTGTCATCATCCTTTCCACCAGCCCGATACCTTGATGGTGCCGAGATTTCCATCAGGTCAGAGTGAGACCAATACCATCATCCTGTGCCCCGCGCTCGGCCAAGGGGATGTGTGTCACGACATTGCCTATCTTAGCCTTGACACCGGCCACGTCGATTTGCCAACTGGCCATGCCGGAGAATTGCTTGTGCTTGAAAAGCTTGAGTGTCTCTAGTGTCGCCTCTTCACCAGGCAGACCGAACGTCCAGCCGATGGAGACGTGAAAGGCCACGCCCACGGCCTCGTCTCGCGTCCCCTGGTAGAGCGTGGGTTGACCGAAGACGTTGGCCGTGGTGTTGCACCGCTGCAGCAGCGACGTGAGTTGCGGATTGACACCCGTCTTTGTCTTTGACGCGACGCGGACGATCAGGAACGTTCGGTCGGAGTCGGGCGACTTGTACCAAGCCAGGCCGCAGGGACTGACGGCAAAGGCAGCCACGCCGACGGCTTTGACGGACTGCGTCAACCGGTCAAGGAAGGCGTCTTTATTGGCGGTACGCAGGCTCAGAGGACGTGATAGGCTGATGTGCAGGGGTAGAGGCACGCCTAGGTCGCTGGACAGGAAGCGGTGCAACTTGATGCCTGGACCTACTACGGCCTCAACCTTGTCCAACAGTTGGCCGAGAATTTCGTGCCGCTCCTGCGTCGGATGCCCTGGAGGCGCACCGTCAGAAGCTGGGCACTTTGGATCAAAACGGAGAAGCGAGACCGCGCACATTCGACGTAGACGTGCGACGGCCAGCAGCCAGGTACATGGGGATTCTGTCGCTTGCGGCCTTGGTGCAGGCCGGGATCGTCGACGACGCTGTAGCGGACGGTCGATGCGTAGAGGTCGTGGAAGGCAGCTGGCAGGGGCGGCATGTCCGGAGCGGTATTCGCCGGGCTGTCACTCTTGATACGCTTTGACGGCGGCTGGCGGGTGTTGCCGACCTCGGAGGAGGTGGACGAGGAGGACGAGTAGTCGACCAGGGCCATGATGTGCGCTGAGCCTCACTTTGTCGTCGTCATGGCACGATAAAAGGGAGGTATGTACGATGTCAAAGGTGATGAAGAAGAAGGAGGGTCACCGAGTTCAAGTATGGTATACGGATACGATTCGACAGCGATCGGAGTCGCTTCCGAAGAGCTCTGCCGATTGGCTGTGGTCTGTTGATCTCGATGAGTCTTGATGGCGGGTTTGTTATGTAATCAAGTGATAATGACATCTTTTATCGAGCTGAATATCACGAAGACATCACCATCATCATCACCATCATCATTCGTCAACTGAGCCAGCAGCGAACGGTCTTTCAAGCACGACGAGTGGAAGCCAAATACGTGTACACAACTACAGCTGCAGTATATCACGGGACATGGATACTTTTCGAGCCAACTGATCTCTCGAAGAAGATCGAGCCTCTCTCTCCCCGTCCCCGAAGTGCCTAGCGCCGACAAGAAGACTTCACCTCAGACCATGGCAAGAAAACGAGGCGTCTCCGCAGCTTGTCGCGGACCTGCGTCAACTGCTCGTACGCATGCGCGATGCTGATTAGCTTGCTCTCGTCCCACGGCTTGCCGGCAAAGGTCAATCCAAATGGCAGTCCCGCGCCGGCGGCGACGAGGCTGCCTCGCGCGGCGTTGAAGGTGCGTGCCCTGTCGGGGTAGGCGCCCAGGGGCACCGTCACGGCCGGCCCGCCGGTGAAGGGCACGCATTTCAGCGAGATGCTCGTCGGCATCAATACGGCGTCCAGCCTGTCCCTTTCCATGGCGCCGAGGATGCCCCCCTTGCCGCCCAGGTCCCGAAGGCGGGTGAGCGCGTCTTGGTAGACGCGACTTTCCCTCGTCTGGTTCCAGCCGTGGTTTCGATCCTCGAGTGCCTGATCCCAGACTTCGGTGTCGCGGGCTGGGAAGTCTTCCAAGTTACCGTTCAGCTGGGTCCAGTCGCGGAGGTCGGTTAGTGACCGCACCCCGGACGGGCTGGTCTCCAGTTTGGCGAGGTAGTCGTCCATGTTGGCAACAAAGTCGATGGTGAGGACGTCGTTGCGCCACGTCTTCAACTCCTTCAGCATGGTGAATTCCGTGGGAATGATGACGGCGCCAGCGGCTCGCATCTCGTTGATCGCCTTGTGGAATGTCCAGATCTCGTCGTTGAGCGGGGGCCCGTGTATCATGGCGTGGATGAAGCTCCACGGCACGCCGAGGCGGATGCCTCTCAGACTCGCTCTGTCACAAGCGGCGGCGTAGTTGGGGACCGGATCGGGCGCCATCTGCGTCTGTTCGTCGTGGTCGTCTTGTCCGGCGATGGCCTGCAGCAAATAAGCCGCGTCCCGGACGGTCCTGGCCATGGGGCCTACGACGTCGAAATGCTCCGATACAGGGACGACCTGGTCGCGGGACGTGAGCCCCAGCGTCGGCCGGATGCCCACGATGTTGTTCCTGCCTGCCGGCACCAGAATCGAGCCTATAGAGTCGACGCCCAGAGCGGCGAAGGCGAGACCCATGTCCACGGCGACGGCGCTTCCGCTCGAGCTGCCGCCAGGGTCCTGAGACGGTAAGTAGGCGGCCTTGACTTGGCCGCCGTGTGAAGACCAGCCGTTGATGTGCCTCCTAGAGCGGATGCCGCCGAATTGGCCGAGGTTTGCCTTTCCCAGGAGCACGGCGCCGGCTCGGCGAAGCTTCTTGGCGACGCCGGCTTCTCGGACGTTGGTAGCGTTGATCAAGGCCCATGATCCGGCTAGATGTAGGAAATGCTATCAGAGCCATTGCATCTTAAAGTTGTGGAAAAAGAAGATGGAAGGCCACTGACCGGTATTTCCCATCTTGTCCTTGGTAGCTATGACGTTCTTCAGCACGATAGGGAGGCCATACAGTGGTCTGATGAAAGGAGTCAGCTCATGGCTTCACGGTTCATCAGACCGGGGCAACTTCCTACCCTCGTTCTTCGGTCGAGTTTCTTATATCGAGCTTCTTCGCCTCTTCAAGAGCATCAGGATTCACCTCGGTAATTGCGTGAAAATTATCGTCGACTTCGCTGATGCGCTGCATATAGGCCTAGGTACAACAACAAGTCAGGGCGCGAGGCCGGACCGGAACAGGCAGGATGAATTTATCAATACCTACCATGACGAGACCCGCGCTCGTGAAGCACTTTTGGTCCATCTGAGATCTTATTTCGTCCGCCGTTGCCTTTATCAGGCTTGGAAACGGGGTGTCTAGGGGGTAAACGTCGTGTTAGAGACCTTTGATCCTGTTGTTATATGGGTGGGTTGAGAGGAGGAGACTCAACAGGTTGATGCCGCTGCCGGTATCCAACCAAGCGCCAGAACGAAACAACAGAGAAGAGAGGCCATAACTGCAAGCGGAATTATCTGATTTTCTTATTGAAGTTTCGATTGTCCCCTTGTCTAGGTTCCATGTGCAGCTTCATAAAGCCGGCTACACGCTGAACTTATATAGAAAAAAAAAGACACTCGCTCGAACATCGTCCGCCGTCTCCCGGCTTGAGAAGTCGAGTCCGCCGCGATACGAGCTTCGGTCAAAAGGCATGAAGCTGCCTTTGAAAAGCTGTTACTGGGAGCTTGGCCGCCGCCGGGAGTCGGTGCTTGGAGGCGTTTGCGCGCGGATCACGAGTCTTGTCGGTCGCCATGATGCTACGCTGGGCTTCCACTGAGCGTGGCCGTGGCCATTCGGCTGATGTGGGCTTTGGGTTTGACTTTGTCGGCTCACGGTGTTGTAGCGGCCGACTGTGCCTGTGCCCATGCGCTGCACCTCGACTTCACTTTGGTACGGAGGACGGATACTACAGACGATAACCCGCACGTGGGCCCTGCAGGTGTTTGAACTCGGGACGGTTTCTAACCGATGCCAGCCACCGACTATCTCTCCTGGGCTTCCCGCACTTTATGTCTCAACAGTGTCATCAAGGCCTCCGAGAACACATCAGTCGACTTCTCCGAAGTACGGAGTATGTGCAAAGGCTCCGGATCTTGGCTTGTTGATCAAGTTGTTAAGTAGCACGGATACATGGGTAGTTGCCGGCTACTTCCCTGCCTCCCTGCCCTTGATCACCCACTGAAGATGGCGATCCCTAAAAGCCAGTAGCCGCTTAAAGTTCGTGTCTTCTACGGTGATCTTTTAGTGCTTAGGTAGGTACTAGGAAGCTGTCTTTACCGAGTAGAGTGAGTGCATGTGGCGGTGAGATTTAAAGTCTGGGTCGAAAGCAATGTGAAAAGGGGGGGGGGGGGGGGGGGGGGGGGAGCAACCCGGGGGGGGGGGGGGGGGGGGGGGGGGGGGTGGGGGGAGGCGGGGGGTGTTGGGGGGGGTGTGGGGGTGGGGGGGGGTTGCGTACTTGTAGGTGAGTGTGTGTGTGTGTGTCTGTATGTAGGTGGGCAAGTTATAGTGGCCCTTTTTTTTTNNNCCCCGAAGGGGGGGGGGGGGGGGGGGGGGGGGGGGGGGGGGGGGGGGGGGGGGGGGGGGGGGGGGGGGGGGGGGGGGGGGGGGGGGGGGGGGGGGGGGGGGGGGGGGGGGTCTCACAACTCAGCAGTGACCTAGGGTTACGACTTCATTCTCCTATGGGCTAGTATATGACACCGTATTTCTCGGTATTATCCGTAATGGATATTGCTTCTGATACTAATCAGTAATACTAATCAGTGATCATCATGGTCACTTGATCTAGTCCAGCCGTCCACCCCCTCATCCTCCTTCACATATATTCCCTTGGAAGCCCTCCCTTCTATGCTACGCTACGTGGAGTGTCTCACTCTCTTCAAGAGTCCAATCACACGGATACAGGCAAATAGCCGTTCCTCATACGAATAGATCATCACGAAGACAACAACAATACCCCTCTCAACTCCAGGAGTCGACGATGGAGAAACCGGCGCCGAAGCAACGACACGTCCAGGTCCTAGCCCTCGGCCTCCCTCGGACGGGCACCTATTCTACCGCTCGAGCGCTCTCGATGCTGGGATATAACAAGCCCTTCCACGGGATGGAAATCGGCACTGACGCGAAAGCCTGGAGTCTCATAGACCAAGCCTGCGACGCGTCCTTCCCCACCCTGGAATCCTACCACGGCGAGCCCTTTACGAGAGCGCAATGGGACAGGCTGTTTGGCGAGAGCGAGGCCGTCACCGATATCGGAGGCCTCTTCGCGAGACAGCTCATAGAGGCCTACCCCGAAGCCCACGTCATCCTCACCATCCGCGATTTCGATCCCTGGTATAAGAGCATCGACGGCTTGATCAACCTCCTTTGGAACCCGGTGGCGATCCTGACGTCGCGCTTCATCGACCCTCTTCTCAAGATCAGGGTGTCGGACACGGTTCGCAAGCTGCTTCTCGGCTTCTTCGAGGCCAAGGACGAGACTGAGGCGCGACGCAACGCCCGACGCGTCTACGATCGTCATAATCGAGAGATCTGCGAGATGGTGCCGGAAGAACGACTGCTCGTCTATCGCATGGGTCAGGGATGGGGGCCGCTCTGCGCTTTTCTCGACAAGCCCGTTCCTGACGTCGACTTCCCTCGCGTTAACGATAGCGAGGCCTTGGCCAGGGTCGTTTGGGAGGGCCAGAAGGCGAATTTGGTGGAGGCCGCCAGGTTATACTTGCCCTGGGTCGCAGCCGCCACCGCAGGCGCCGCTCTGGTGGTACTGATCCGGAGTTGATGATATGTCGTCGTCTATTTTCCCTTGTCCTCTATCGTCTAGGATCTACCTGTATCGTTCCTCCGTCTATTATATCCCCTCCGATCTGCCTCCTCCCTTTATCTCATGTCTCCGTCCCGTGCCTCTTGGTGATCAGTTGTTTGTGTTCAGTGGGCTGACCCTGTCCAGCGTGCATGTAAGTAAAGAGACTGACTCGTCTGCTATGAAGAAAGAATCGCTTTCTGCCATGTCTTTCCATGGTGACTCTATCTGCATTTCCCCCCTCTTCTAACCCCAACCCCTTGTTCCCCTTCCTATATGAATCTACCTACACGAGCCTCGGCCGCTTGTTTGACTCACCATTACCGTTGGTCTTTTCCCCGTGCGCGGCGGCAAAGTATTCGAGGCTACCCTTGGGGTCGGCCTTGATGGTACGCGCGCCTTTATTCCAGCCAGCCGGGCAAGCCTCGCCGTGCTCCTCGACGAACTGGAAGGCCTCGACAAGACGAATGGCCTCGGCGGCGCTGCGACCAACCGGCAGGTCGTTGACCGTCACCTGACGGACGATACCGTTGGGGTCGATGATGAAGAGTCCGCGCAGGGCGATGCCTTGCTTCTCCAGCAGGACGCCGTAGTCCTTGGCGATGCTGAGCGACTTGTCGGCGACGAGGGGCAGTTTCATCTCCGGGCCTAGACCGCCTTGGCTGCGCGGGCGCTGGACCCAGGCGAGGTGGGAGAAGGCAGAGTCGGTGGAGATGCCGAGGACGGTGGTGTTGATCTTGTTGAAGCGCTCCATCGCGTCCGAGAACTCGACCAGCTCGGTAGGGCAGACGAAGGTGAAGTCGAGCGGGTAGAAGAGGAGGATGACCCTGTGTGATTTGTTTTTTTTTTCTAAAGGTGAGACGACACGGCGAGCTTTCTATAAGATCGTGGCAGACGAAGAACGCACCACTGGCCCTTAAAATCCGAGAGAGACACGTCCTTGAACTCGCCGCCGGGCATGACGGCCTGGGCCGTGAAGGCGGGAGCGGGCTTCTGCACAAAGGCGGACATTGCGGCTGACTGGGTTAGATTCAGGAGGTTTTCGGTGATATGTGTTGTCTATATCGATGGTTATAGGCGGTTGATGATGATGACGGTTGCAATGGAGATCTTCCACATGAAGTTGAGAAGAAGTTTTTCCTTGTGGGGCGGCTTTGAATGGCGTTTGCTATGATTCATTAATCTTAATTCTTAAATAAAATCCACATTATTTTATTCCTCTGTTTTATTAACCGGTGATGTGCTGGAGCCTGGGCAGAGATGGGGCCATGGAGTGGCTCGACCAGGCTCTCCCCTGTAGCGATCCTCGGAGGCTAAAAAGACACACCCAGGACCTCGGATCGCTTCATAATTCACTTTGCGACGATTCTCAGAATCCATCTACGATATAGACACCAGTATTCAAAGCTCATGAATGAGGTGTGTATCAGAAGGCTGTCCATCAAGGAAGCACGAAGCCATCGCCAGTCATCCCCCATGTCATGCATCACGTGACGCGCAACAATGCGAAAGAAGAGCGATATCGATATCGAAAACCTTTCACTCCTTCCATTCCCTCCATCTCTACCTCTATTCCGATGCATATCGTACATACATTCTCTTCATCGATGCTCAGCTCAAAAACGGGACAGAGTAAGAAAGAGAGAGGGCGCAAGATGACGGTCAATCGGTTGCGTCACACTCACACCCACCCGCCTCGCCTCGCCTCGCCTCTTCCTCGTGAAGTGGTTCGAGCGGGGTTATTACGTCCGCGGAGAGGAGAGACGGCACGCTCGCCCACTTACGACGATACTCTCTGCCGCCATCCTCTTCCATCTTAGTCTCCTCTCCATCTCCGTCAGAGCCAACTCACTCACTCACTCTGGACATACATCGTTCATCCATTCATCATGGCCTCACTGGACGACCTGAGCGTGAGCAGCGGCACCCTTCCAAGCTGCTGGACAACGACGGCTAACATACATACCTCTCTTATCCAAGAACCTCTCCCTCTTCCTCAATGCACCGCTCGACCTCTCCTTCGATGAGCTTCCCAAGCCCGTTCTCCAGGATGATCACGATGTGCTCGTCGGCATCAACTTCACCGGCATATGCGGCTCGGACATCCATTACTGGCAATGCGGCAAGATAGGCCACTTCCAGCTCAAAGACCGCATGGTCCTCGGCCACGAGAGCGTCGGAACCGTCTTAGCGGCGGGCTCAAAGGTCACGTCGCTGAAGCGAGGCGATCGCGTCGCCCTCGAACCCGGCTTCCCTTGCCGACGCTGCACGAGCTGCCGGGCCGGCAAGTATAACCTCTGCGACGACATGCAGTTTGCCGCCACGCCTCCGCACCACGGCACCCTGACCGGCGTCTACTCCGCCCCCGCCGACTTCTGCTACCGGCTGCCGGACTCCGTCTCGCTCCAGGAGGGCGCCCTGATCGAGCCGCTCGCCGTCGCCGTCCACGCCGTCCGTCAGGCTCAGATCACCCCGGGCTTGTCGGTGGCCGTCATGGGTGCCGGTCCCGTCGGGCTGCTCTGCGCCGCCGTGGCCCGAGCGTACGGCGCGTCGGTCGTGGTCAGCGTCGACGTCCGGTCCGCTCGTCTGGATCTGGCGCGAGACCTTGCCGCGACGCATGCCTACCTCGCGCGGGACGTCGGCCCGGAGGAGAACGCGGCTTCCATCCGTGAGCTTGCCGGTCTGCCGCAGGGCATCGACGTCGTAATCGATGCCAGCGGCGCCGAAGCTTCTATCCAGACCGGCATCCAGCTCGTCAGGATGGGAGGCGTCTACGTCCAGGTCGGCATGGGCCGCGACGATTGCAACTTCCCCATCATGGCCCTCTGTCTCAAAGAGGTCACGGTTCGGGGCTCGTTCCGGTACGGCCCGGGCGACTACGACTTGGCCATCCATCTCGTCGCCAGCGGCCAGGTGCCCGTCAAGAAGCTCATCTCGCGCGTCGTCGCTTTCGACCAGGCCAAAGAGGCCTTTGACCTGGCTGCCAAGGGCGACCTGATCAAGATTATTATTGCTGGGCCTAACGAGGGTCGAGATGTGTTGGCTCAGTGAGCTGCTGGATGTGAAGGGGAGCAGAAGTAATATCAAGTTGAGCTTGTTTTTCTCTTATTTTCTCCTTTTCTGCTTGTATGAGGGCAAGATTGTAATATTTGCCTGCTGGACTCTGGAGCTGGCCGTCTTTTCCCCCTTTTCCAGAGCTTCAGAGTTGGCAGCAGTTGATCAAGTCTCCAGATCAAGACATATGGTCGTACATGCATACATACATGTGGTATCCATAGTAAGAATACAACCTCCGTACATGCTTATTCTGCTTCTATATTTAAAGAATCGAGACATCAGGGATCATGCATAAAGAGGTGTGTATCCGCTCACTTTTGAGTATGACTCTACGAGACCGATTGGACATACAGAATGTGTCGTACGATGAGAAAATCTGAAGCCCTTGTCAGCCACGCGAGCATATCAAAAAAGGGGGGGGGCGCCGCGGAACGAACCGCTGTGTAGTTACAGTGACTGTCAATGTCAGTGTCATTGTTCGTATGCCAACGCAACCCATACACAATGCTCAAGCCAGTCAGACATGATCAAATGCTTCTTCTCTCTTCTCCTCCTCTTTCTTTGCGACGGAGCTCTCTCTCTATGTGTGTGTGTGTCTCCCTTGCATCACTCACAGGTCTGACGTGGGAAGGAAAGAGACCGGAGAAGAACGAGAAGAACAGCAGCAGAAGAAGGAGAAGAAGTATCCGTAAAAAGCCACAGACCGCATACGGACAACAGGCGCGCGGAAAACCCTCTCATCTCATCCATCCACGTCCCGTGCGGCTGACTTCGCAGCCGGCGGCCATGCATGTTCGACGGCCGGGATAGGCCCATAGGTGTATCTCCACAATCAATATTTCCGATGACCCTGCAGACGGCGTCTCGTCCAGCCCTTTTTTTTCCTCCCTCTTGGGTTTGTTCGTGGTGGTTTAGGGGTCTTGTGCCTTATATTAAGGGAAAGGGTAGCCTGAGGTGTAAGTGTGATAGATGTCTTCTCTGGCTTGTTAGCTGTTTGTAAGTGAAAGTCAGGAGATACCCTCTCCATAGCAACGGAGAAAATCAAGGCGTCAGAGTCGAAAAGACCTCCGTACCATGAATCAACCACAGGTCGAAGAGGATCGTCATGTGCTTCGGACGCCGGTGTGGGTGATGGGCATCCGAATCGCCCAGTCGGTTCTCTCGTTGCTCATCCTCGCTCTGGCGGCGGCGATAGCGACGAGGAATTACATCGATGAGGCTGGTCTCGCTCTAGCCGTGGTGCGTTCTCTCCCTCTCTCTCTCACGCCATTATCATTATCTTCTTCTTCTTCTTCACACGCGTAAGAGACAAAGGAAACTAAAGACTCTCGTCATAAGGCAATCTTGACCTGGCTGGCGATAACGTACATGACGCTCACGGAACGACTGCCTTCCCTGCGGACGGGCTACCATATAGTCGCCGTCCTGGCGCTGGATGGCCTGCTCGTCATCTTGTGGCTCGCTGCTTTCGCTGCCCTGGCTGCGCGGAGGGCCTTTTTGTCGGGCTACACGGGGATAGAGGGCTTGACCTCTGCCACCGCCGGACTCGGGTCTTTGCAATGGTGAGTTCTTCTCAAGTGGAAAAGATGAAATGTCTCGTGTAAGTGAGGAAAGCAAGCTGATCGTGATTGAAAAGGATCCTCTTCATCGTCACACTCGTCTGGGGCCTCGTAAGCTTCTTCCAAGGTCGCAAACACGGACGTTTCCCCCTCGGCGCCCTCGAACCCTCGCCATCGAAAACAGAGGAGTGCCAGCTTGAGACGAAGCCAACCGGGCCTCAAGCCCGACACGATGCGCAAACGGTCCCGGCACCGAACCCTTCATACCCAACTGCTCCAAGCCCTCTTCCTCGATCGTCGCCGAGCCCCTGCCCGACGCCGCTGCCGACGGGTGACGCTCAGGCCGTGACGACGTACGGGTCGGATTATGGCTTTCAGACGCGTGCGGAGCAGCAGCTGGTGCATGCTACGGGGACGAGTGAGCTTCCCGCTCAGGAGGTGGCGTATAACTCGCCTTCTTCCGTTGTAGGGTCTCCGACGCCGCCGACGCCGGTGCTGGTTGGGGGCCATTATAATGATCATCATCATCATCATCATCCTTGAGAGGTTTCCCATCTGGATACGGGAGATCATACGGGAAGGAGAACGGTTTCAGGGGGAAAGGTTATTTCGACGATGTATGAGGAGCGTGTAGAAGGGTATGAGTTGATTTTCTGAGTCTACTGCATAAATATCTGGTTGATAGATGGAAAGATATTTGTCTATCCGTATCCGTAGTAATATCCAACTTCTTCTTAACCCTTCAAGAAACCCGGATCATGACCCTAACCCTAACCTGTCCCCATCCCGCCCCAAAAGAGGAAGGCGGTCTACCAAGCATGAGTCTTCCCATCGTCATTGTCATCATCAATCATCAGGCCCGTCTCTCAGTATCCCATCCTCCAATAGCCAAAGCATCACCAGCAGCCTGCTATCAATACCCTCTCCGCAGAAACGAATGGCGACAATGACATCGGAGAAGCCCCCAGCTGACGGGCAGCGTCCGCCCAGCATCACGAGCAGCCCCCTCCCTCTGTCAGCATCCCAAGAGGCACAAGTACGAGAGCTATTCCACACGCGCGTACGCAACAAGTGCGCCGACGAGATCCGAGGTCCGTATCTCACGATTTCCTTCTTCGATCTTACTATATATATATATATATATATATATATATATATGCGTATACACGCACATTTAAAAGTGTCAGATCTGACAGAAAGATATCAAAATCTTAGCCTTCGCAGCCTGCGCCTCAGGCAGAACCTTCTCCATCTCCTTCGCCTGCCGGACCGAACACAGAGCCATGAACGGCTGCATGAACAGCCACGCCACCAGGCAGGAGGAGGACGCGGCGCGGGAGGAGTGGTTCGCCCTGAGGATGCAGCGGAGACGCCGTCGAGAGCACGAGGCCCGCGTCGCCGCCGCCCAGGAGGAATTCATGCACGACTGGTGGGGGCTTTCCAACGACGTGAGGCTCTCGCAGCAGCAGACGAAGAAGGCGAAGAACTCGGATGGCGGCGGCGGCGGCAGCGGCAGCGGCAGTGGCGGCAATGGCAGCGGTGAAGCGTCTTAAAAGAAGCACCTTTTTATTATTTTCCCTTTACCTTGGCCTTTTTATTGTCCTCCCATCTACGGATACTCTCTACTATATCCATACTCTGCCCTGCTTTATTTTCTTCCTGTCCCGCTCTCACACAAGCATACACACACACAAGCACACACCCGGATTCCTGGCTGAGATGCAGGCGAAGCGCCCGTCCTTCCTTGATGGTCCCCTCTCCCCCCGTCCAATCAGTCTGTTTCCTAACCCCCTTCCCCCCAACAAGCAGCTGGGCGCTTATGGCCTGCAGGGTGACGGTCCCTGTCATTGGCCCCCCGAGGTTTGCTCTTCTCTTTTCAGCCAGACGCCTACAGCGGCTACGGCGCGTGGCATGTGGGATTGTGAACGGTTATATGAGTGATACCTTCTGCCGTTGAGGATATCCTCTCATGTCCTTTTGTCTTCTTTTTTCCTTGATCCCTTACCTCCGCTTGTATCCTTCTTCCCCCCCCCCCCCCTTCCTATATCTCGGCTCATTCTTCTTCCTATCTCGTGGTTCCTTTTACGTCCCCCATGTCGCATCCGCCGGCCCTCTCCCTCTTCCCAACTCCGAGCTTCTCTCGGCCATTACCTCGTCTGCGCACTACAGGTCAAGGTTTCGATCAACCGCTGCCTCGTCTGCGAACTACCGGAGAAGGCTTCGACGAGCCGCTGCCTCGTCTGCGAACTACCGGAGAAGGCTTCGATGAGCCGCTGCCTCGTCTGCGAACTACCGGAGAAGGCTTCGACGAGCCGCTGCCTCGTCTGCGAACTACCGGAGAAGGCTTCGTCGAGCCGCTGCCCCGTCTGCGCACTACCGGTCAAGGTTTTGACGAGCCGCAACCACCGCTCAGATCCATGTTCCCCGTCTACGACCCGAACCTGCCCCTAGATCGACAAGATTACTACCCCCCGGCCGATGTCGTCCAGGCGCGACCCGAGCCGTCGGAGGCCGGCGTTCCCGTCAGCCGTCGGCCGCCGACGCGTCTGCCATCGGAACCGGAGACCGACTGCCAGCTGAGGGGCCTTTGGAAGGCCGCCAATGGCTGGAGGGCGCCAGAATCCGAGGGCCGCGTCTACTGTCTTGCCATGTCTCGGCCCAGAGACGCCCCCGTCTACAGCTTTTCTTCCGCCTCGGGACAGCCCTTCTATCGGCTTCGGCTCGACCCGACCTCGGCCTCGGCCAACGTCTCGCTCATGCGGCATGACCCGGCCACCAAGGGCTCCAAGGGCTGGCAAGACGCTGTGTCGACCACGCTCGAGGTCGAGTCCGGTGACGGCCTCGTGGCGCGGCTCATGCCCTCGGCCGCGGCGCGCATGGCCCTCGACCGACCCGAAGACGCCGCCCTCATGGCCGCCGCGGACAATGAGTGCGCTCGGCTCGTCTGGGACGACGACTCGGCCGGCCACTTCCTCGTCCACCCGGCGCTCGCTCATCCGTTCAGCGTCGCCGTCGAGCGCTCTCCCGCCTACTCGCGTACGCACTACACTCTCGAGCACCACGAGTGTCCCGGCTTCCTCGCCCGCCTCACCCGAAACGGAACCGGCGCCGGCTGGCTCGAGGTCAACACGACCATGGCGGCCAAGACGGGCGCTTACTACATGGTGGACGTGGCCGTCGCTGCTCTCGCCATCGTCGCCGCAAACGACGACAGGAACTCGCCTGCGCCGGCCGAGACGTTTGAGCCGCCGCCGCCATTGCTCCCGCCGCCGCGCGCCGTTCTTGCCGACGGCGGCAGTCGTCGTCCTAGTCGCCTCGGCCGGCTGAGCTTCCGACGCAAGGACAGGCAAAAAAAGGCAGACCAGTTCGAGCTCGACGTCGCAAGCAATGACGGAAGTCTCGGTAAAGGCACCTGTCGGGAGGAGGCGGTAGATAAGAAACAGCGCTCCTTGGCCACCCGAGCCGTGGTCAAGGTCTCCAAGGCACTGGGCAAGTGTGCATTATGCGTCATGAAGATGCTGCTCAAGTTGGTAGCGGCCATCTTCAGGCTGGCATACAAATGTGTGCGATGACAGGTATACACGGGGTATGACTTGAGTTTTATTGTTGCCCCTACCGAGGGATGCGGCTTTTTTTCCCCTCTTCTCTTGCCTACCGCTTCCGCGCGCGGACCTTGATCTTGTGGCCCTTTTTCGTCTCCCCGCCCGACGTGGCCGTCTTGGCCATCTTGGCTCTCTGAACGTCGAGTTCCTCTTCGGCATCGGTCAGGGCCTCGAGCTTCTTGCGGGCGTTTTGCAGTTGTTGCTCGAGGGTCTGTTGGGGTTCCGCCGTGTCGTCAGCATGGTCACTTTCATCGCCATTTCCAGGCTGCACCTGGGCTTTCGCAGCCCCGATGGCCTGGGATCTCTCCTCCTCGGTGTCGGCAAAGACGATTTTCCGCGGGCCAGACGCAGTGCCTTCGTTGTCACCGTGGCCACTCATATTCCGGCTCAGGATGATCTGATGCTCAAGCCTGGAGACCTCCTTGGCTAGGACGCGACGCATGGTGCGGATGTAACCCATATCCTGCGTCTTGAGAAGGCGCACCGTCTCGACGCTGAGGACCTTGTTGCCCCGATCGCCGGCGATGGTACCGCGCCAGGAAGAGCCGTCCTTGAGTCGCGAGCCGGGGCCTTTTCGGGACATCATGCCGAAGTAGAACTCATCCTCGTTGCGGTCGGCGGCTTTTTGTCGCAGGGCCTTGAGTTGGGCTTGCTTCTTGTTGTAGTCTTGGGCTCGGAGTGCGTAGTCCTAGTAGGTTGCTGTTGTTAGAGTTGGGAGTGAGGGGGAGTTTTGTGCGAGGAGGAGCAGGAGGAGCAGTTGTTCATGAGAAGACGGACCTTGTGCTTTTCGAGGAGGCCGAGCCGGCGGCGTTCGTGGGGCTGGGCGCGTTCGCGGTGGGGTCGCCGCTGAAGGGCGTTGCGCATTGAAGCGGACATGATTGAGATGTTGATGAGGGCTGTACGTATGATGATATGGGAGGGCTTTGATGGGAGGATTTTGTTGTTGATGACGAGAGAGACTGGGAGGATATTCATACGGATACTGGTGGAGATTTTTAAGACGAGTCTTGGAGGTTGGAGGGAAGAGGACGGTGGGCGGTGAGGGATATGCTGACTCAGCTCCGTTTCACGAGACGGTTTGTTTGCCATCGAAGTTGGGGTCACTCTCAGGGGGCGGGTGGCTTCTGTTAGGGTTAGGGTACGCATCTGAGTGATCGACAGACGACAACTCACCTGAGCAGAAGAAGACCATCATGTCAGACAAAGCCGAGTATTACTACCCGTATATCCACTTACAGCTTATCCGAGTAAGTGATTTGCGGGGTCTTTACGCCTGTTAAACGAACCAGCGAGGGAGCGAGTGAGCGTGAAAGTATCCGTATGTGACTGACTGTCTGAGTGGCTGCCTAACCAAACCCCATGGGCCATACTCCGTAGAGGCCATACGGATGGATAGTCAATACGTTACATCAAGCTGAGTGAGCGTCTTAAACCTCCGTCTCGGCTCGCGGACGGTCATCTTTGCTTTTTTTTTTCTTCCTTCTCCTTCTTCTTCTTCTTACCCCTTTAATCGACATCATCGTCATCGGTTACAAGTCTTCGTCTCTTTCTACTCTCCCTCTCTCTTCCTCCCTCCCTCCCTCCTCTCACCATACAAGGAAGAACGGCCTCTTCTCGAACGTCATGGAACCGATCAACGATGCAGACGTGACGGCTTCGTCCTCCGCCGCCCTCCACCTACCACGAATCCTCTGCCTCCACGGGGGCGGGACGAACGCTCGCATCTTCGCGACCCAATGCCGGTCTCTAGTCCAACTTCTCAAGGCCGAGTTCCGCCTCGTCTTCGCCGAGGCAGCCTTCCCCTCACAGGCCGGACCGGACGTCACGGTTGTGTATGGAGAGTGGAAGCCATTCAAGCGTTGGATGCGCTGGCTTCCCGAACACCCCGCCATCGAACACGACGTGGCCGTCGGCGCCCTTGATGATTCCTTGCGGGAGGCGCTGAGGAAGGATGATCTACGGGGCGCGACGGGCGAGTGCGTTGCGCTCTTGGGCTTCAGTCAGGGGGCTAAGATGGTGGCGAGCCTGCTTTATCGACAGCAGCTACGGGACGAGGCGGGCTTGCCTCCGGACTCGCTACGGTTTCGCTTCGGCGTCATAATGGCCGGGAGCGCGCCCCTCGTCGCCCTCGAGCCGGCTCTGTGTCCGAAACCAGGCCTACCTGATGCTTCGGACATAAGCGAGTTGAAGCCATGCGAGCCCAGGGTCTTTGTGCTTCGGGTGCCTACGCTGCACGTTCACGGCACGCTGGATCCGGGCCTGTTCCGTCATCGGAGGCTGTTGGAGGAGTTCTCCGATCCGAAGACGAGTGCGCTTGTTGAGTGGGAGGGTGAGCATCGGCTGCCGCTTAAGCAGACGGATGTGGCGCCTATCGTGGGCCATATACGACGTCTGGCGATGGAGACGGGTGTGTATGATGACGTATGAAGGGGGGAAGAGGGTGAAGATGATGGTTATATGTGTGTAGTGTATAGATGGGGTCTTGTGTGGGAATGGCTTGTGATGGGGTGGCATATGTATGTATGTATATAAATAAACAGACGACGATAGAGACAATAGATTACTGGGAAGTTCTGATGCTTCCACTGTAAAGACGTAATTCCCCTAACCTCTAAAGAAATCCTCTCTTCCTTCTCCCTCTCTTGCAATGACCAGCTAAACAGCCTTCGCATAAATCCTCCTCGTGAGGCGGTCCCTTTTTCGGTTGATGACGAGGCTTTTCCACCTCTACATCGTGCCATATCCGCATCCGATAGAGGACCCTCTCAGCGTACGAATCCGAATCGAGGACCGGCTTGCTGATGCCGTTGCAGCTCTTGCAATGCTGATAGTACACGCGAGCGTTATACGACGACCCCCTGTACAGACGGATGGTGATGGCTACCGTCTTGCTTCCCCAGCTGTCCTTGCTGCACTTGTCGTTCCTGCAGATGAAGCGGCCCATGATATTGGTGTCGTAGTCCTTTAGGCAGACTTCGTCGTCCACTTGGTTGAAGTCGAGGAGGATGCCTTCTTCTTCGAGCTTGGTTGTTACCGCGTCGTGTAGGTCGGGGAATAGGGACCATTTCTTCTGCTTCTTGCTTCTCTTCTTCTTTTTTCCCCCTGGAGGCATTTCTTTCAAGCAGAGAGGTTTTCTTTGGTTCTCTTCGTTTGATGGAGGTGGATAGGGGGGGTGAGGTTAAAGATTGTAGGGGTTTCGTTGATGATATCTTGTGGGATTCATGATGCACATAGGAAACTGCGGTGATGTTTTATAAGGAAAGGCCCTGTAGTGAAGAGCAGGCTTACCATGGGAGTTGAGAGTAGTAAGTAACACTGCGAACGGAAAGGATACGTTTGGCTTGAGACCGTTTGCCTACAAACGCAGCGTTTGCCTGCATGGGGGGGGCTTCGATCTATAGAGTAGGTACCTAGTTAAGTAGGTACAATAAACGGGTAGGCAGGTCTTCATGCAGGTCTTTCTCTCGGGAATAGACATGAAGTGGAAAACGGAGTGCTATCAACACTTTCAAGGGTCGATATCTCGTCGTCTCTCCAAGAAAGCATGTGTATTTGTATAGCCCATTACAAGTGATGAGAACTGTAGTCTTCGAGGGGCCGAACATGTACACAACTTCCCATGTTAGATAGTCCCCGAACACTTCACTGAACGGAAGAGTGAATCTTCGAGGAGCGTCGAGAAAAAAACACTCTGGTTGCCAGTAGTTGTCGCCTATGAGTGCTGATTCCTACATACATCGAGGAAGAGAGTATAGAGAGGACAGGCATCTCTTTGAGTCATGAGAGTTGGATAGGTTACTTGGTTCGCGCGTAGCTTTTTTTTTTTTTTTTTTTCCTTTCGAAGCCTAAGTTTCAGCAACAAAGGTTTGGGAGCAAGAAGTAACTGTCGTATCCAGAGGTTACCGTCGCATGTTGAATCTTCAACTTGGTGACGGTCGCTCTCTCGCCGGTCACTTAAACAGACTTCATACACGGCCTTGTGGAGGAAAAGGGAGGAGGAGACAAGGGGGGGGGGGGGGGGAAGAGAACTCTCCTTCCAACGGTTACGACGATAGATCTTGGCAAACAGGATCGAGACCCCCCTTGATATTAGAATCACTCATCAAGTTCGTGTTCAGTATGAAGATGAAGATCTACTAGTGACTCATGGAAGCCTCGGCTCATTCACTTCTCGTCTATATATAGCAATGGCCGAGAAAGATCTTCTGTATGTATAGTACACAAGAATAGTATCAATATAACATAGGTCCAAGGTAATTATCACGAAGGGAAGCACGATAGAACTCAAATTAACCCTTCGTGAAGCTTTCGTATATACCGTTACGTCCCGGACGCGTCTTCGTCCTCGTCTATTTTAAAATGAGTCACATCGTACGAGAAGCTTATCAACTCGGAATCCACCAAGGAAAGACGCGAACACGGTCGTGATGTCGGCCAACGCGTCTTTCCTTCTTCGTTTACTGCTGCCTAGACGTATGTATACATGTAATGTATGACTCTACGATGTTGCTATATAAACCATGGTCAGTCGGCCTCTTTCTTTTTCCCAATCATCACCATCATCACAACTCTTTCATCTCATTCACTTTCTCTCGGATAAATTCAAACATATTCACCTTCTCTCTCTCTCTCTCTCTCTCTCTCTCTCTCTCTCTCTCTACATATCAAGCTTCAACTCTCTTCTGATTTCGAAAATGGCAAACCTTCGCAACCTGCTCCTCGTCTCGGCCTTTGGCGCCATCATCGCCTCGGCCTCGCCTCAAACCTGCAAGTACACCGTCGTCAGCGGCGACAACTGCTCAGACATCGCCGACGGCAAGTACGGCATCACCTTGGACGAGCTTCGCAGTCTCAACAGGGACAAGGCCTACGTCCAGGAATCCGACTGCCCCCTCATTCCCGGCAACGTCCTCAACGTGCCGTGTCAGGCAAAGGTGGACGAAAGGAAGCAGCAGTCTGCGCGAGAAGTAGGCACCCTGGAATGCCTCGCCGTCTACACCGTCGAGCCCGGCGATTTCCCCTGGAAGATTGCCCAAGAACAGAGCGTCTCGATGGGGAACCTCCAGGCTTGGAACCCGGAAATCAAGGGCGCGCTCATCCATCCCGGACAACGCTTCTGCGTCTCCAAGTACAGGGTCAATTGTCAGGCCTCCTATGAGGTCAAGCAAGGCGACAACTGCTATAACATTGCCCGAGATAATGGCATCAGTCGTGAGGCACTGGTCGACTGGAACCGGAATATGCTGGACACCATCGACCAGTGTCCCATTTTCGCAGGACAGAAGCTTTGCGTGAGAGCGGTTTAAAGAGGATAATGGATGAAAGATTTCTCTGACTTGTGATGATTGTTACCTTGTTGATTAAGGGGGCAACTCTTTCTTTCTGAGTCTGTCCTTTCTTTCCCTTGCTTGACACTTAATCTGTTGAGACTTGAAGATGATCTATGGCTTTGCTTGTTGGTCCGAGGATCGAGTGAATAATGGATGCTACATGATGATTTTTGATTCTTCCTTTTGATAGTATGCACGAGAGAGACTGGTAATCCGTGCCAATAGACACCCTGTAGTTGCGAGATATGACTTGACTGCCTCACGAACTCGAAGTTGAATAGCCAACGTAGAAGATTTCCCAAGCCCGGAGTCAAAGATCGACTCGGCAACGAGGCCTATCGACTTCCAATCGAGCCGATGAGGACGAAACTTGGCTCAGTCTCACAAGTTGATATCCAAGATGAGAAACCTGTCTGTACAGTCACCCAATCCTAGGTCGGCTAGTCAACTAACTGTCGTGTCTCATCAACCTTTTCCCACCTCCCTCCCTCCCTCCCTCCCTCTCCATCTCAATCCCCTTCCTTTCCCATGTCTCTGAAGCCCAACCGGGAGAGGCTTGAAAACCGAATGGCGTTTCGAATGCCAGCTTCGAAAGAAGGAGGGGGGGGGGGGAGAAGGGAAAGGCTAGGCTCGGCCCTTGGCGGGGAGACGGCCCGCATTTTCTTTGGCGTGCCCGTTGATGGCTGAGACATGTTGCGGGAGGCGTTTTTTTGATTCTTGTTAAGACACTGCTTGAGTCTCTGAAGAGAGATAGACGATGAAGTTCTTTTCCTCATCAAGAGGAGAAGCTACGGATATAGAGTTGCAGTTTCTAGGACTATCATCAGATAGAAAGAATCAACAACATAGAGCTGAAAAGGGGGTAAGAGAGAAGAGGCTGCAGATTCAAATTCACATACAGATAGAGAGAGAGAGATGGGCAAAGAGAAGACGAAGCAAGTTGAGTCTTCCCACTGTCTCTCATCCCGACGAGCTGTCTCTTACGAAACCTACAACCGATGCCCGTTGCCTTGAGAGGCAGCTTCTCCTCGACTCACCATGGAATGCCCGCTCGCCCGTGGTCGGTTCAGCGAGTCGAATGCCACAGAAAACGTGGGTCGTCAGGTATGAGGAGAGTAGGAGAAGAAGAGTCACGGTGGTGAGGGATCGTCTCCAAGGCAAGAAATGGCTGGGAAAGAGAGAAACCTCACACAGAGAAAGAAGTCTGCACAGATGAAGAGCGGGAAAACGGGTATATAACCTCAAGCTTCTTCCCCCTCAAGTCCAAACAGATCATCCAGCTCATCACCATCAGCATCTTCACTGCTCAGTCTTTTACAGCTCAAGCTTCTTTGCAAACAGCTGAAGAGCCCTGGTCTCTCTCTCTCTCTCTTTCTATCATTTATATATACCCTATTCCAGCCGGATCCTCTCAACTCCCCTCCCCCCCCTTTCGCCCAGTATGAAGGCCACCGTCTCCGCCGCTCTCCTCCTCGCCGCCATGGCGCAGGCAGCAGACGTCGCCATGCAGAGCAGCGAGGGATCCACCGGTATGCAGTCCCCTCAGGGCATCCAGGCCGCCAAGGGCGTCCAGGCAGCCGAGGGTCCCAGCGATAAGCTCGCCGGCCAGGCACCCGAGGAGAAGCAGGCCGCCGGAGCGAAGCAGGCCGCCGACGCAAAGCAGGCCGCCGACGGGAAGCAGGCCGCCGACGCAAAGCAGGCCCCTGACACCAAGCAGACGAAGCAGGCCGCCGGCACGAAGCAGGCCGCCGACGGCAAACAAAAGGACTCCAAGGACTACGGCGGCGCATACGACAACTACGGATACGGCGCTGGTGACAGCTACGGCTCTTCTTACGGCGGCAGCTACGGCGGCAACAGCGGCTCCGGCGGCGGATCTGGTGGCGGCTTCGGTGGCGGTTCCGGCGGTGGCTCCGGCGGCTCCGGTGGCGGCTCTGGTGGCGGCTTCGGCGGCGGCTCCGGCGGCGGCTCCGGCGGCTCCGGCAGCGGCTTCGGCAGCGGCTTCGGCTCCGGCTCTGGCAGTGGCTCCGGCCTCGGAGGCTCTGGTGGCGGCTCCGGTGGCGGCTTCGGTGGCGGCTCTGGCGGCGGCTCCGGCTCCGGCAGCGGCTTCGGCAGCGGCTTCGGCTCCGGCTCTGGCAGTGGCTCCGGCCTCGGAGGCTCTGGTGGCGGCTCCGGCGGCGGCTTCGGTGGCGGCTCTGGCGGCGGCTCTGGCTCTGGCAGCGGCTTCGGCAGCGGTTTCGGCAAGGGCTCTGGCAGCGGCTTTGGAAGTGGTCTCGGCAGTGGCTTCGGCAGCGGCTCCGGCAGTGGTTTCGGCAGCGGCTCCGGCAGCGGTCTTGGTAACGGCTTCGGCAGTGGCTTCGGCAGCGGCTCTGGCAGCGGCTTCGGTGGCGGGTCTCTCCTCGGCGGTGGATCTGGAGGTGGCTCTGGCGGCGGCTTCGGTGGCGGCTCCGGCGGTGGCTCCGGCCTCGAAGGCGTCGGCTCCGGCTTCGGAAGCGGCTTCGGCAGCGGTTTCGGCGGTGGCAACGCCGGCTTCGGCGGCGCAGGCATCAGCTTCATCCCCGAAAACCTGAAGTGGTTCGGCAAGGATCTCGCCCGCTTCAGCGGCTGCTTCCTGCAGCGCGCGTGGAACAATGCCAAGCACATCCAGTGCGGCGGTTGCTCCGCCGGATGCGGAGGACTCAACAAGGCCGGCGACCCGCAGAGCAACATCATCTCTTGCGTCTGCGCCAACAAGGAGCGCCTTTCCGTCTACTGGTCTCAGGACTTCAACGCCTGCGTGACGAAGAAGAACCTGGTCGGCAACGGCCTCCATAACAAGATCATCAGGGAGCTCGGCGCTGGTAAGTTTCTCTCCTCTCTCTCTCTCCCTCTGGATTCTCAAAGGAGCGGTTGACTGACTTTGGACGACGAATAGATATCGGTGGTCTCGGCCTCAGCTATCTCTGCGGACAGTACGAGGCAGAGAGCGACACCGGTCTCGGCAGCGGTCTCGGCAGCGGTTTCGGCAGCGGTTTCGGCAATGGCTTCGGTAGCGGCTTCGGCAATGGCTTCGGCAGCGGCTTCGGCAGCGGCTCTGGTAGCGGCTTCGGTGGCGGGTCCCTCCTCGGCGGTGGATCTGGTAGCGGCTTCGGCAGCGGCTCTGGTAGCGGCTTTGGTAGCGGCTCTGGCAGCGGCTTCGGTAGCGGCTCTGGCAGCGGCCTCGGCAGCGGCTCTGGTAGCGGCTTTGGCAGCGGCTCTGGAAGCGGCTTCGGCAGCGGCTCTGGCAGTGGCTTCGGCAGCGGCTCTGGTAGCGGCTTCGGTGGCGGCTCTGGCGGCGGCTCTGGCGGCGGCTCTGGCGGCGGCTCTGGCGGCGGCTCTGGCGGTGGCTCTGGAGGCGGCTCTGGCGGCGGCTCTGGCGGCGGCTCTGGCGGCGGCTCTGGCACCAGCTATGGCTCTAGCTACGGCTCCAGCTACGGATCTGGCTCCAAGGCCTACCGAAGGGCCATCGAGGACTTGTCTCACGGCTCTGATGGCTACGGTAAGAAGAAGGGCGGACACAAGAAGGGCGGCCACAAGAAGGGCGGCGAAGGCGGCGAAGGCGGCGGCAACGAGGGCGGCAACAACGGAGAGGAAGGCGGTTCCGGCGAGGAGAAGAAGCCTTCCTACGAGAAGCCTTCTCCCGAGCAGCCCGGCGAGCCGGCCGAGCCTTCTATCCCCGCTGAGCCTACCGAGGGCGGTTCCGAGGAGGGCGGCAGCGGCAAGGGAGAGAGCTCCAACCCGGACAAGTACGACAAGCCCTCCGAGAAGCCTTCCGAAGAGGCACCTGAGAAGCCCGAGGGAAAGAAGGACAAGAAGGGTGGAAAGAAGGATAAGAAGGGTGGGAAGAAGGGAGGCTCGCCGAACTACGCCCTCTTCAAGCGTAACGCCACCGAGATAACGACCAAGGCTTCCACCGACGGCGGATACAAGACTACCACTTACAAGAGCGGCGGCAGCAGCAGCCACGGCGGCAGCAGCTACGGCAAGACTGGAGGCAGCTACGGCGGCGGCTCGTACACCGGCCCCAGCTCCTCTTCCACCGGTAGCTCTTACGGCGGCGGCTCTTACGGCGGCGGCTCTTCCGGCTCTTACGGCTCCGGTGGCAGCTCTTACGGTGGCGCTTCTGACTCTTACGGCTCCGGCGGCTCTTACGGCGGCGGCTCTTACGGCTCCGGCGGTAGCTCCTACGGTGGCGGCTGCGGCAAGGCTGACGCTGGCTACGGTGGCAGCTCTTACGGCGGCGGCAGCAGCTACCATGGCGCCGACTCCTACACCTCCGGCAACTACGGCGGCGGCTCCAAGGAGACCACCTACGGCCCTGACACCTTCGTGACCGGCTACAAGGCCGACGGCAACGCCTACGGCGCCCCGGGAGGCAACTACGACGCCCCCAAGAGCTACGGCGCCGGTGGCGAGAGCAGCTACACCACCAGCTACGAGGCCCCCAAGAGCAGCTACGGCGGCGGCGGCGAGAGCAGCTACACCACCAGCTACGAGGCGCCCAAGAGCAGCTACGGCGGCGGCGATAGCAGCTACACCACCAGCTACGAGGCGCCCAAGAGCAGCTACGGAGGAGGCGCCAGCACCGGATACAAGGCCGAGAAGGGATACGATGGCCCCAAGCCCTACGGCGGCGGCGAGAGCAGCTACACCACCAGCTACGAGGCCCCCAAGAGCAGCTACGGCGGAGGCGCCAGCACCGGATACAAGGCCGAGAAGGGATACGATGGCCCTAAGCCCTACGGTGGCGGCGAGAGCAGCTACACCACTACCTACGAGGCGCCCAAGAGCAGCTACGGCGGCTCCAGCTACGGCGGCAGCAGCTACGGCGGCGGCGAGAGCGGCGGCAGCTACAGCTCCGGCGGCAGCTCTTCTTCTTCTTACGCTCCCAAGAGCTACGGCGGCGGCTACAAGGCCGAGAAGACCTACGAGGCTCCCAAGTCTTACGGCGGCGGCGAGAGCAGCTACAGCACCAGCTACGAGGCTCCCAAGAGCAGCTACGGCGGCAGCAGCTACGGCGGCGCCGAGAGCGGCGGCAGCTACAGCTCCGGCGGCAGCTCCTCTTCTTACGCTCCCAAGAGCTACGGCGGTGGCTACAAGGCTGAGAAGACCTACGAGGCTCCCAAGTCGTATGCCGGCGTCGAGCCTTCCTCTTACTAGACGGTCTCTCATCTTTGGGGTTCCTCTAGTGGGTGACGGATGGAAAGAGATGATGGGGGGGAAAGGGATGATAAAATGGAAGAGAAGGAGGCGATGGGAAGAGGAGGATTAAAAAAGGGGTGTTTGCTCGGGGAATGATGGAAGAAGAGGTCTAATGAATGATGGATATGGTTATGACATGACTCTAATGTCGCCAAGCGGTTCGGACTCCGGTCTCTAGCATTGATAGTATAATAAGAATATTTGACCGTGCTTCTTGCTCTTGTCATTGTTGTAGACTTGCGTGCCATGGTGTTCAGTTCTAGGTATGAACGTATGTATGAATGAAAAAGGGGGTTTAATTCTCTGCTTTAAATAGTCTTGAGCGGATGTTTCCGAATGTTCAGTCTCTCCAGTATCACTATACAACAAACGTCTTGGTTATTTCGATAACAGAGACGTCGGAGCAGAGATAGGGGTTCAAGTCCCCTGAACGCAGAAGTTACTCGTCAGACTCGCCATCACGCCCAGCAGCGAGCTGCAAACCATACGGCGCCAACTGATCATCGCTGAGCTCCCCCGGCGACCGCACAAAAGGATCCTCGCCCTTCATCGTCTTGGGAAAAGCAATGACATCACGAACCGTCCCCGTGTCGCACAGCAGCGCCACGAACCGGTCGAAGCCGAGGGCAAAGCCCGCGTGAGGCGGGCAGCCGGAGCGAAGAGCACTCAGAAGATGGTCGAAGCCCTTCACCTTTTCCTCGGGCATGCGCAGGATGTCGCGCATGATAAACTCCTGTATGACGGCGATGTGGTTGCGCTGGCTCCCGCCTCCGATCTCGATGCCGTTGAGGACCAAGTCGTACGTCGCGCTCTTGGCCTCGAGCGGCTTCGTGAACAGGAGTTCCAGATCCCCCTCGGACAGCGGCGCGGTAAAGGGGTGGTGCGAGCAGGCAAGCCCCGCCACGCCCTGACCCGGCTCGCCCCTCTCGATCGGCTTGAACATGGGGAACTCGGTCACCCAGGCGAACTGCAGCGATCCCGGCTGGCCGAGGCGCGGTTTGTTCAGGAACCCCTCCTCGACAAGTGAGCTCCACAGTAGCTTGCGGAACTTGCCGAGCATCGTCGAGCTGGGAACGTGCCCTGGGACTGGTTTCTTTCGTGCCTGGAAGACAAAAATGTCACCGCCTCGAAAGTCGGCTTGGCCCAGAGTCGATTCAAGAACTCTCTGATAGCCATGTCCGAGTGACGAAAAGCCTCTCAAGGGCTGACTCTCGTCCCAGATGAGGATCTGGGGCTTGCCGTCCGGGTTTTTGTCGAAAGCCTGCGGCAAATCATCCATGAACTTGCGAACGAACCGGCGAACGTCTTTGACCGAACGGCTCTGGGGGCGAAGGGTGAAAGCCTCGACGAGGGGATCGGAGAGACGGCTGATGACACCGGTAAACTGACGGATAGACTCCAGATCTCGAAAAGCGTAAATTCGGTTCGGTATCCTCAAGTCAGGCTGGTCGGTTCCGAATGCGGCGATGCTGTCGGCAAAGGTGATGTTGGTGAAGGTGTGAATCGGAGACGAGAAAGACGCTTTTCTGCGCAAATCAGGCACGGCGGGTATCCTCGCTCCGTTAATGTCCTCGTAGCTCTGCGCCGGACAGAAGGCCTTCAAAACGTGGAGAATCATGTCGGTCACATGTTTCATGACTTCAGCAGCGCTGGTAAAGGACCATTCAAGATCGAGCTGAGGACGTTAGGTTTGACGGCTAGGATCAGGGGCTTGGGCGTGCTCGCCTGGGTAAACTCGGGCTGCCTATCGCTTCGAGCATCTTCGTCCCGGTAACAGCGAGCCCACTGCATGTATCGCGGGATGCCGCTGGCCATGAGGACCTGCTTGTACTGCTGCGGGCTCTGGCTCAGTGCGTAGGCCGTGCCCCGGTGGCGGGTCGGGACCAGGAACTCTCTTGCGCCCTCGGGTGTCGATTTGAAGAGCGTCGGAGTCTCGACCTCGACGAATCGCTCATCCATCAGGTACTTGGTGAACTCGCCCTTTAACCATGATCTGAACTTCAGCCGAGCTTGCAGCTCCGGATGAAACCGTATCTGCAGATGACGGTCCGAGGGGGAGAAGCGGGCATCACTCGGAACGAACCAATCTTCAGGGACGCTGTTGAGGGGTCTTATTTCGTTCAGGAGGAGAGACCGCCTGCGTTTGGTTTCGTCGTTCTTCTTGATGGCACGGGATTTAGAAGGCTGTTTATCTGAGGAGTTGGATCCTTCTTTAGACTCCGCCTCCTGCTCTTCCTCCTTGTCTTCTTCCTCCTCCTCGACGGCTCGAACGCGAACGGGCGAGAAGGCGGGAATATTTCGAAACCTCGAGTGAGCGACTGAAGAATGCTCGGCATTGGCGCACAGCTGAAGCACCTCCCCGGCGGGCGTGGTGAGATTGGCAAAGGAGAGATGTTTGCCAATGTCTTTTCGTTTGCCAAGGAAGCCCACAAAGGTCTCTGTAGGTTTACTTCTCAAGTCTCCGGCAGCCGCGGTTCTTACGACTGGCTGGTCTGGGCGTTGATCTAAAAGCAGTCGTCCATCAGAAGCCGCCCGGAAAAGTCGATGCTACTAAGGTAGCTCATACACAAGTGCCAGAGCCGTAGGATCTCGGCGCGTCTCGCATAGGCTTGGCCGGGTGTGAGATCTTTGAGCTCTTTGGGGCTCTCTTTGGGGCTGCTCGGCATCGAAGAGTATCTGAAGGCAGGTTTGAGCGGCCATCTTCGAAGCGCGGCAGCACAATGCCGCGGACGAAGCATTGTAAGGGAGGATTGGGGTTATCACCGGTGATAGGCGATGGAAATTTGTTTATCTGCGCACCTACCCTGCACCAGTAGATCGCAGTTTTTTTTATCATGAATCCACGTGACTTATCAGATTAGATAGGCGAAGTATAAAACCACCAGAGGAAATTTTCTCTCGCGAATTTCCCTTTCTCTCCATATCCCTTCCTTCAAAGAAATGTCCGCCTCCCACCCTGCGACGAACGAAAAGAAAGAAACACAGCTGACGCCGTCTACAGATGATGAGACTTTCGTGCTCCCTATGATGCAGTGCCGGCGCTCCGAACCCTCTTCACTCTCCCCTCGGGGCTTCAGCGGTGGGAGGACGAGGCAGTGCCGGCACGATGAAATGAGCGTTCGACACACTCGACCTTGTTAACGCATCGAACGCGATGGTAAAATACTCTGATCTACATTGAAGGCAAGGTTGTTTATGACATTGTCGGAAGTCCGATGAGTGTCGTCATTGCTGTCTCAGGCAGTGTGTGTGGTTGGGACGAGGATGTGCAGTTACAGTTTGAGAGCCAGCCTTTTCATTCTGTGCGAGTGTTTTTTTCTTCTTAAATCTCTGTGGAGACGGATACTGCCATGCTGGAGGATATCGCGCAGGAGAAATGACGTGTAAAATCTTTCGTGTAGATAATTTCGTCACCAGGTTCCCCGGCCGAGGTTAGTGGCTGGTTTGGCCGCTTGGGCACCAAGAAAAAAAAAGGGGATGCTCGGCATTAGCGGCGTCTACGGGTTATTTCACTTACAAGACTCCTGACTGTCGTGGGGGACCCTGTACTCCGTAAAGCCTAGGTACGGATATAGGGGCTTTAGGGGAGGCTGGTTGGGCCCCCAGCCTGCTAAACTAATAGCAGATGGCGCTGTGCCAGGCAGCCACTGAAGGTCCCGTCTCTCTCTCTCTCTCCAGCATGGATCCGTGCCCGCTGTAATTCAGCGTTGGATATCCGTAATTGGTCAGAGAAACCTGGCTGCTACCTCTCGGCAACGACGCCCTCTGTATCCTGAACAAGTAGCCGGCCTGTACCCTGCGGCCCCTGCCACTCCACCATCTGCACCCATTTACTCCATTCATCCATCCATCCGTCCGTCCATCTAGCCGAGCCTCAACCTCCTCCACCTCTTCCCTTCTCCTCTTCCAACTGCCTCCGCCCCCTGTTGAGAGTATCCTTTCACTCTGCATCGCCGCTTCTCGCTCTCCATCTTCGTCCCTTATCCCTTCTTCTTCTGCCCTTCACTCCTCTGGCCTATTGCCTCCCGGGGCTCTCCGTTCGGGGTTCTCTGGCGTCATGACCAGCTCGTTCGAAAAGTCCGTCAAGGGCGCTACCAAGATCAAGGTGCCACCGAATCTACCGCTTATCTTCTCCTCCTCTGCTTGTCTGACTTGTTCCTCGCAGAATGCCCCGCCAAAGACCAAATATATCGAACATATCCTCGTCGCAACCCACACCGACTCAGGTACCAACGAAGTCTTCCGTGCCCTGCAGCATCGTCTCCGAGACTCGACATGGACCGTCGTCCTCAAGAGCCTCATCATCGTTCATCTTATGATTCGAGAGGGCTCTCCCGACGTGGCCTTGGCTCATCTTGCCAGAAGCCGCAACATGCTGGCCCTAGGCCACTTCTCCGATGGTCCGGCCGCTCCCTTCTCGTCGACACGTTCTCGCCGACGCTGACCGCATCGCAGCTCAAACGCAGGGCAGGAATATCCGTCACTATGCAAGCTATCTGTCCGAACGCGCCAAGGCATACCGTGACACCAAGACCGACTGGGTTCGCGCCCCGGAATCGAGGCTGGAGAGGCTGTCCGTCGACAAGGGCCTGCTGCGCGAGACTGAAGTCGTCCAGACTCAGCTGACGGCTCTGGTGAGGTGTGACGTGAGTGTCAGCGCCCTCCTCTGCTACCTCGTTGTAGGGGCTGACGCTTTGCCAGGTCTTGGAATCGGAACCGCAAAACGATATTACCGTTCTCGTCTTCCGACTGCTCGTCCTCGACCTTCTGTCCCTGTTCCAGGTACTTAACCAGGGACTCATCAACATATTGGGTGAGCTGGCAACGAACCCTTTACGCTCGTCTTCACGTCTAAGCCCTGTTCTCCAGGCCACTTCTTTGAAATGTCCAAACCCGACGCGGAGAGAGCTATGGACATCTACCGCACCTTTACCAAGCAGACGGACGCCGTCGTTCAGTATCTCAGCGTCGCGCGACTGCACGAGCATCATACCCGCGTCGAGGTGCCCAAGCTTAAGCACGCACCGGTGAACCTCGGCCGCCAACTCGAAGAATATCTGAAAGATCCAGACTTTGAGATTCACCGCAGGCAGTATATCGCCGAGCAGGATGCCAAAAAGAAGGGGACAAGGGGTGCAACCACCAAAACTGTCAAGGCAGCCGACTTTCCGGATCCGCCATCGTCCTTTGCCATTGCCAGGAAACCCCAGGCCAACAACAAGGGTCCCGACCCTGACCTCATCGACTTCTTCGGCTCCATCGAGCAGAACCAGACGCCGATGCAGACGGATCCGCAGCAGCAGCAGCAGCAGCAGTTCAATCCGGCTCCCTTCCAACCTCAGCAGACGGGCATGCCTTTTATGTCCAACGGCTTCGCACCGCAGCCCACGGGCTTCGCGGCCACTGACGGCTTCATGCAGCAACCGGCATTCGCCCAGCCGCAGCCGCTGCAGGCCAACTACACCGGCGCCGGCTTCGGCGGCTTCACCCCGCAGCCGCAGGGCTTCCAGCCGGGCGCCCTCGGGTCCATTCCGCAAGACAGCGTGGCCAGCTTCACGAACCAGTCGCCGGTCGGGCTGCAGCCGATGCAGACGGGTATGGGGACGAATCCGTTTCGCCAGTCCATGTTGACGGCTCAGCCGACGGGGATGCAACCACGTCCTTCGTCTCAGCCCATGGTGTCGACGAACCGCCAGTCGACGAACCCCTTTGCCCGCTCGCCGCCGCCAGCAGGCTCGTCGCCTTTCCAGTCGCAACCGCCGCCGGCGCCGCTGCAGCCGACGTTGACGGGCACCAACCCGTTCGCACGGACGTCTTTCCAGCCTCAACCGCAGCAGCAGGATATGCTCATGCCTCAGGCTACAGGGCCGACGAATCCCTTCCGCCAGGGCTCCTTTGCCGGCCAAGCTACGGGTATGGGCTGGCAGCAGAATCAGACGCCCATCGGCGGCGGCTTCGACCAGTTGCCGACCATTCCCGTCTTTCCGCGGCCGGCGCAGCAGACTCCATGGCAGCAGTGAGAGTCTGACGTCGTCTCTTTCTTCCCCCAACCCCCTTCTCTTTCATATCGTCTTCCTTTTTGCTTTCTCGTCCTTCTCATAATCTTTGTCTTCGCTCGGAACGACACCTTTTTTTTTATGGCATAACATGCTTCACTGAGCGAGGCGTTTTGTGGAAAATTCGTTGCTTCCCCTTTGCTTGAGACGCAAGCATTATATTCATTTCTCAGGCTAAACTTGGAAGAAGAGACCCCTTCTCATACGACGTGATGTCGAAGCAGGCCTGGCTTCCCGTCCCGGGTATGAATCTTCCGTTAAGCCTTCACGTTTACAGCGACTTCTGTCTCGGTCTGACGCCTTTTTTGTGTCTCTTCTCGTCTTTTTTCTTCCCTTTCCTTCTTTCTTTCTTTCTTGTTGATAGGTAGCATGAGAACACAATGTATTTCAGTAATGTTTTGCCAGCTTTCGCTTTGCGTGGCAGCAAATCGTCTCTCTCATCTGTTCCCTGTCTATTGTTCGACTTCGGTTTGTGAGAAGGTACATGTACACGCATCTGTAGTCTATCCGTTGCAGCCGCACGTGAAGCCCAGACCCCTTTTTACCCATGTCTTCGTTAGTATCCGTATCAGATCGGTCCGCGTGTCCGAGGGAGAGAAGAAATAATCGTGGTGGCTCGTCAAGAAAGCTCCCGTCATGAAGCCTGCGGAGTGTCCGACTTTGTTATGGCGGCGGCGGCGGCGGCGGCGGCGCCCGCGGTGGTAGCAGTGCCAGCCGGCGCAGGCTCGTCGGCGATGAAGACGGCCAGACCTGAAAAGGCCTCGAACAAGGCTCGGGAGATGTACTCGTCGGCGCCATAGCCACCGACGAGATACTCATCCTTGGAGCGGATGACGTCGACCCATTCGCTGTGATAATCCCGTAACCGTTCGGCCGAGAGATCGACGCGGGTGGGGGTGAGGTTCAGGCCGGCGAAGGGATCGTAGGGACCGTCGTCGACGACGGGCTTCGTCTTATCGCGAAGACCGCGGATGGAAAGACCGGACGGGTTCGCGGCTGAGGCTGCGGCTGCGGCGGCGGCGGCCTGGCGACGCTGTTGTCCGCGCTTCTTAAGGAGGATCTTGTCGACGGCCTGGGCGGCGTGTCCCACGTCTGCGCTCTGAAGGGAGTCGAGCATCTCCTTTCGGAAACGGGCTTCTGAGGCCTTCTCGTCGGCTTCTTCTTGTAGGTTCTGTAGACGGCGTTGCTTCGCGGCTTCGTTCTCTGCTGCGATCCGTCGGTTGCGCGCCTCGTCTGATTCGCGCGCTAGACGACGGTTGCGCTCTATCTCTGCCTTGTGCTTCGCCTCCCAATCTGAAAGCTGAGACTCGGCACGCGCCCTCGCCTCGTTGGTACCGGAGACGAGATCATCAGTGAGGCACTCCACCATATAAAGATAATCATTATAACCGTCCAGATCCTCAAAATCATCCTCCACCTTGTTGAAAACCGCCGCGACCCGTCTCCGGATATCGACCTCCCTCTCGACGGCAAGGTCAGTGAAGAAGGCGGCCTTGAAGCCCCTCAGACGAAGCGTCTTGTGGCACCCTGCGTAGGGACACTGGTTGGGGCCGTCCTTGAAGATTCGCTCGACGCACGTCTTGCACATTCTGTGATAGCATTCTGAGTTTATCCTGAACTCCATGTCCTTGTTGAAGTAGCGCGTTGTCTTGCAGACGGGGCATGTTTCGTCTTCGTCTGCTTGACGGACGGTGATTAGACTTTCGCTTCGTGACATTTTTTTTTATTTTCTTTTACTCTGTGGCTGTTGATTCTGAGTTGTATCCGACTTCCTTCTTTGAAGTGAAGGGTCAATATGTAGGTGAGGGGAGAAGCGAGGGGAGAAAGGGGGGCAAATAGATTAGAAGAGTAGGGAGGCGATGCGGTAGAAAGAAGGTGTTGAGGTGCTCTAAAGAGGCGAGGCTGACGTGTAGCCTTGCGTGATGACATCAGGCGAGTTCGGCATTCGGAAAAATAAGCAAGCCGAAAGCTATGGAAATGAAAGAACCGGCCATGACGGAACCTTCAACGGTTTCCCAACGTCCCAGAACATACATACATACATACAACCCCTACCCATCCAGCAACAGCAAGCAAATGGCCGACCCTAACAAAGGTATATAAAGACATACTTTTCGCTGAATATACAAGGAATCAGGGGAAAAAGGACAGTCACTGATGAAGGGAAACCTCCGCCTCGCAGATCCAACACCGGAAGAGGAAAAGGCGGCGCGGCAGCGCGAAGCCGAGCAACAGGCCGCGCTGCCCTACAAATGGAGCCAGACCATAGCCGAGGTGGACGTATCCTTCTCCGTGCCCGGGAACCTAAAGTCGCGCGACCTGGTCGTCGAGATCAAGAAGCAGAGCCTAGCTGCCGGGGTGAAAGGTCAGGAGTGCACCATCAAGGTGAGACTTCCCTTTTTTTTCGAGGGTTTTTCTTATTGGATGTTGGGATGATTTGGCTGTTTCCTCTGCTGATGGTGGTCTTTTTCTGTTCTTTGTAGGGTGACTTCCCCCACGCGATTCACGTCGACGACTCAACCTGGACCCTATCCACAAACGCAGACGGCACGAAAACGGTAGAGATACACCTCGACAAAGTCAACAAGATGGAGTGGTGGGCCCACGTCGTCACCGCCGCGCCCAGCATAGACGTAACCAAGATCCAACCCGAGTCTTCGAAGCTGTCCGACCTCGACGGCGAGACGCGCGGCATGGTCGAGAAGATGATGTACGATCAGAGGCAGAAGGAGGCTGGCTTGCCTACCTCGGACGATCAGAAGAAGATGGATATCCTCAGCAAGTTTCAGAAACAGCATCCGGAGATGGACTTTAGCAAGGCTAAGATTGGTTGAATTTTTTTCTTTAAATTCCCCTCGTCCTGTTTTTTTCCCTTTGGGTGAGGTGAGGTGGGCGTCTGTGTATCATTAAAGTGGCTGGCTACAACCTACTGTACTCGATTGTGCAAGGGAAGAAAGGAAGAATAAACAAAAGCAATTGTATCATCGAGACTCCAACGCCAGCGCGGCTCGCTCCAGAAAGGCGTTGAAATCTCTCACTTGGTGCAGCAGCCCTCCCGTCGAGCTGCCGGAACTGGCCAAGTCCGAGACCTGAGCTATGAGCAGCTCGAGGTTGGCCTGCCTCTGTACCTGGCGAGATACCTCTGGCGCGTCTCGACCCTGCTCGATGGCGAGTTCGATGTCGTGCATGAGAGCAGATGTGTTGATCCGACGCTATCCGTGAATATGTCAGAAGCTGTCTCCATACGCTTCAGAGTAGGAGAAAAGGGGGAAGATACCGTTGACTCCTTGCTGTTCGTCTCGTGCTTGACGCGCACAGCATCCATTCGCAGCGCCACCTGCTCCCTCTCGCCGTTGAGACGAATAATCTCCTCCCGAAGCGCCAGCTTCTCCTTTTGCGCTTTTCGGACCTGCTTGCGCAGCGTATACCAGTGATTCAGATGGATTGCCTGGATGGGTGTTCTTCTGCGTCAGCGCCAGGATACCCCTGTTCCTTTCTCATCTAGAACCAAAAGCAGGGGAACCTTACGTGCTGGAGGAGTCTAGACCGTAGCTCCTCGCGATAGGCCTCGATCGCTCTCATCTTGATACGACATTCCTTCTTCTTGGCCGGTCCTTCGGCCGAGTCGAGAAGCTGCTGGAGCTGGGTCAAGGTCGAGGCGACGACCTCCTCGCAGACTTGGGCGAAGACGTCGACGACACTCTCGCCCGCACGATTGGCGAATGCCATGTCGCTCTGTAGCGGGTCGGCGTCGTCGGCGTCGCCTCCGCGCTTCTTGACGAATCGCTGAACCGTGATTTCGACGCCGTCGTCGCCGTCGCCGTCGCGGTCATTGTCGGTATTGTCGTTGTCGGCTTTCTTGCCCCGTTTCACGGGTGCTTTTTGCTTGGGTCGTCTGGGAGGACCCTTGGCCGGCTGCTTCTGTTTGGCGGGAGTGCTTTTGGCCGCCCGCTTCTGTGGAGGCGGCTCCTCTTCCTCTGCCTCGACAGGAGCCGAGCCCAGCTCGGGCGAGCTTCGTGGGGCGTGTCGTGATGAATTCTTGCCCAACACCCTAGCGGTCTCGACCGGGTCGATCTCCTCGGCCTCCTCGGCGGAAGCCTCAGCGTCTGCCGATTTTTCGATGACCGGCAACTCCCCTCCATGGTCGGGTGAGAGTTCGTCGGGCTCGTCCGCCTGAGGCTGCTGAGAGGCAGAGACGCGGGTTGGCGTCGAAGGCATGACATGACGAGTTCTGCGCGCCAAAGGAGAGGACGGGGGAGGCGTAGCATCCGCGCCCTTCTCGCCATGTACCACCTTGCGTCTCCGCCCACTTCCCGGCGCGTGCGAAGGGCTCTCGCCAACCTCCTCCTCGATGACGGCGGCGGAAATTCGGGAGCGTACAGGCGACTTTATTCCGTTCCTCACGGGTTCGACATCCGCCTCGTCAGGCGCGCGCTTTCGCTTCCGATCCGACGACGATGAAGGTGGTGCTGGTGCTGGTGCTGCGTCCGTCTCCGCCTCGGCGACCGGCGCCGACGCCAAGCCATCGATATTAAGATTAAACGAGTCATCGTCGACGTTGATGCGCCTGCGACGTTCAGCAGACTACTTTAGAAGGGAAGAGCTGCAAAAAAGAAGGCGACGGCGCAAAACGCACTGGGCGCCGCGAAGACGCTCGTTGAGCCGTTCGGCGCGACGAGCTATCCCGCCTCGATTATCAGCGTCTCTTCTTTTTCGCCGTCGTTCCAAGAAGAGGAGGAAGGAAGAATTACCTGCCGCGGCCATGGCGGAGAAGTGAAGAGTATGGCCTGTTGATATAATCGATGCTGTCAAGACGCGTACTCTTCTTGGAGGAGAATATGTCAGTAGAGAGACGCGTTGGCGCGTGAGAGACAAGGAAAAATATAGCGGTTGGAAAAAAAAAAGAGGCTGGGCTGGGTATCGACGTCGAGGGGCGTTTTGTGGCGTTCAGCGCGATAGCACGGGGTGACTTGAGGATTTGTACGGGGCACTGACCTCATCCGTCACCATACTCCGTGCTGGCGGAGGCTCTTGGAGTCTGGAGCAGCCAGCATTCACAATAGCCTCCTACTTTTAATCATCATGGTATCAAGAACAGCTTCATAATGAATGACAACTCTGCCTACTTGCTAGCAATACTGCGAGGCAATTTCGTGAGCAGGTCAACAGATACATAGGTACAGAGGTAGTATGCAGATGTCTGGAATAACCTGCACGGCGTCTCGAAACCTATAGCAAGCAGCTCTTCTAATAAACACTCGCGCGCGATCCGGGTATCAATGCCTATTGCCCTATCCGTGCTACCAAGACGACATCACCACTTCCCTCAAACCACTCTCACTGCGGCGGCTCGAGCACCCACTGCATCTTCTTCTCGTCAAAGACATGCCTACATTATATTCGATCAGTTCAACACCCTCAAGTCCAGTCCTGCCACCAAAACAACGTACCCGTTAAACGTCGTGTCCTTCAACGACTCCTTTCCATACTCGGATTCAAGCATGTCCTTGTAGCGGAACGGGATCATGGCCCGCACGCCTTCGAATGTCGTGTTCCTGAGCGGGTACACGTACGTGTCCTGCGTGCCCCCGTTGTCAGTCCAGGTCTTGCTTCGAGAACCAACATGGCTCACCCTAAACTCGTGGCCGTTCTTGTCGTAAAGGATCCCCTCGCCGGCTGCATGTTCGAGATGATATCTCGCGGCGGTGATGTCGATGAACAACCCCGTCGCCATATCGATCCAGCGGGCATCGATGAGGTTCAGCGAGTCGTCGGTATCGCGATGCTCAAAGTGCGGGTTGACGTCGAGCAGAAAGTAGCGGCCATCCTTCATATCGCCGTATTTGTAGTAGTACACCGTCATGTTGTGATGCGCCGCCAAATAGTAAAGGTCCACCTCGGTGACCTGCACATCGGCGTCCATATCCCAAGGCATGATCTGCGAGACCGTCAGCAAAGGCGGCGAAACCCTTGTTACAACTGGGAGAAGAACATGCCTTTTTCCCCCACCACCAACCGAGGAGGCTTCCGTGCATCAGCCAAGTCTGCACCCCGAGTTCTCGACAAGTTGCCAAGTAGGTCTGGATGAGAATCCGGAGAACATCACGGTGCGGTTCCTCGTCGAGAGCCTGAACCATGAAACGCGCATCGTAGTGTGCATGGCCGCTAGGTGAAAGACGTCAGTGCGTGACTGCGGATCGCGGAAGTCGGCAGTGGAAAGGGTCCCCTACTAAGCCTCCTCTAGAGCGCATGGTCAGCAATTCGCCTTCGAAACTGGCTCGCAAGCAGGATCGTAGACTCACTGAAATACTTGGGCTCAGGGTAAAGATCCTCGTCGAGCGGCACCGCATCCCGCTTGACCAAGCCGGCGACGGCAGAGACCAGCAGCAGCAACGCGGCACACAGCAGGCTCTTCATTGCCTGGCCAGCTGCTGATGATCGAGGATAGAGGACTGCAGGACAGCGTCGCCACGTCTTTCGCGTGTCGAGCTAGACAGAGGGAGAATCAGGGCTTCGCATAGCAGCATCCCTTGCCGGGGACCCCCTTCTTTGCCTTCCTCAAGGTGTAACAGCCAAGTCCGGGGATAGCGAGCTTATTAGCGCGCCCCCGCCCGGATTGGGGAATCTTCACCGTTTTCACTCGTCTGTCGCGTGTTGAACGGGAAAATCACGGCCGGCCGAGTCCATGCATGGGAATGCATTTCGGGGCGAAGACTGGACAGATGAAGGATGGATGATGGAGAAACGAGGGGGGGTGGGTGATGAGAGTGTAGGTTAGGCAGGTAGGTATTTACAAGACGTTCTCGCGTCACAGACTACGTCATCCCATGTTACAACGGTCAACGTCTTCTAGGTACGCCACGGCACCGCATGCCTATTTCTCTCTCTCACCAGTTCCCATTAATTCTTGTCAGGATGAAGACTTGATGATCCCTTCGCTTAAAAAACGCGGACATCTCCATCTCCTCGCCCGTAGATCAATAGCCAACCAGCATCGACAGCTGCAACGACGTGTCAAAGAACAAGATTCATCCCCAAGCATACCGCATCGCAAACGTACCGCCATAAAGACGCAAGCCAGGCTGACGTAGGGGCTCATGCGCTCGCCGATTCTCGCAAACTTCCACAATATGCCCAGAGGCCTGACTTTCGATATTAGCCCAGCGCCCTTCGCAGACAAAGATAGGGGGAAGGGGGAGGGCGAAGACGCAACCCATCCTTGTTTGAGTCGAGAAGTCGCGGGAACATGTGGTGAATGTAGGCCGAGGTGCAGGTGAGGAGGAGCAGGACCAGCATCAGCGACTGGAGGTTGAAGAGGGCCGACTGCCAGATGCATTGCATTAGATGGGGCTGCGGGAAAGGAGAGGGATATTTGGTACTTTACCATGATGAGGAGATGATGAGATCTGCCTCTTTTGTCTCTTTATCTTTCTCCCCCCCTCTCTCTAAGTCTTGTGTGCTCTCTCGTTCTTCTCTCCTCTCTCTCTTCTAGTGAATCCCACAAGTGTTGCTTCCAGCCAGAGGTGATGTGCTGAAACATAGCTCGGAAAAATATCATCTTCCGTTCCGCTCATAACCGTGTCACTGTCGATCCATCAAAGGGCCCTTTTTCTTCCCTCCGCCCCCCACAACGACATCGACGTCGTCTCCCCACAAGTACAACAGCCGACGAAGCTATCCGCTTTGGTTGGACCGTTGGACGCGAGCTTCCCGCAGCCTCGCCCTTTCTAGCTCTGAAGGCTGGCGCGTCTACATACACTTTGATCTCCTCCCCTGTATTATAGGACGCCCTCTCGCCGCTATTCATCATGACGGCCTGGAACGTGCGTACGCCCCCGTCCCCCGTTCTTCAACAACAGCCATCGCTGACGTCAACAGGCCTTCCGCATCCTGGGCGATTTGTCCCACGCCCTATCGAAATGCATCCTCATCACCAGCATGCATCGCAATCGCAGCGCCGAGGGCGTCTCCTTCATCACCCAGGCCCTCTACACGCTCGTCTTCTGCACCCGCTATCTCGACATCTTCATGGAGAACTCGGTCTGGAACCTGCTCTTCAAGATCTTCTACATTCTCTCCTCCTTTTACATCCTGGCCGTCATGCAATGGGTCCTACCTCGCTCCCGTGAACGCGAGCTTTCGTGGAAATTGGGCGCCGCCGTCTTGGGCTTGTCGCTTGTCCTGTCGCCTTTCATGATGCTCATGTTTGAGCGCGTCTGGAGCTTCCGATCTGCGAGTTTTGTCTTTGACCCCTTTTTCTTAAGTCGCGAAATCCTGGCTGACTCGACACAGTGGATGTGGGTCTTCTCCGAGATCCTCGAGTCCGTCTGCGTCCTGCCTCAGCTGCTACTGCTCCGACAGACGACGGTACCGACAGTCATCGACTCCTTTTACCTCCTGTCACTTGGCTCCTATCGGGCTCTGTACTGCCTCAATTGGTTCCTTCGCGAGTTCGACGACCGCAAGCCCGACACCGTATCCGTCATCTTCGGCCTTATCCAGACAGCCCTATACATCGACTTCGCCTGGGTCTACTACACGCGCCAGAGAGTCAAGCTACGCGGCGGAGGGCTCGTCGATGCCGACGACATGCGCCGCGGCTGGTTGCTGCGCCGAATCTTTGGCAAGAACGTCGACGGCGTCGACGACGAGGAGAACGTGCCGGCACTGGGCGATGACGCCAGACGCACCGGCCGCCCCAAGTGGGGAGCTCGCGGCATCTCCGTAAGCGCGGACGAAGGGGTCTTGGATACGGAGCGGCTGAACCGCGCCGACGCCGAAGACGCGACGGACCCGGACGCCAAGATGCGGGATCCGGACGAGCTCGCCAGGGCGCTGGATGACGACGACGACGACGATGACGGTGCCGCCGCCGGGGCGTCGTCGGCAGCGTCGGGCGGACAGCTTAGGGGTATGAGAAGCGGTGACGAATGGCGGGAATGAGGGGGGAAATCAAGGGCGTGGCTTGAAACTGTCTTAGACGGATGACGTGGAAGCGTGCGATGCAAAGCAGTACGTGGAAAAGATTATGGCCAAGCGGAGTAGCGAGCTGATGCCGTCCGCGCAGAAGAAGGGTGTGTTTCGATGTTTATGACGATGTATGCACTTTAAAGGGTGAGATCAAAACGGGGAGTGGACTTGTCCATGACACGCGTGAGCTGCGCTGCGCTGCAGATTCGTGATACTGTATTCTGTATGTATTCCTACTGGTGCTATATTGCCGCCAACCAGACGGGACCAACGCCGTGCAGAGAGACACGTTAAAAAAGTAACTTCGTGAGAAGAAAGAATGAAGAGAAGATGAAGAAAAGGAAGAAGAGCAGAAAGGGCAAGGGAAAACAAAAAAAAAAATCAACAAGAGCCTCACCAAGAGCTCGCGGAACAACAGGAATACAGACAGGAGGATACAGGTCAAAGTGGGCGTCAACGGCCAAAGCGCATCTCAAATTCTCGATAGAGTTTGGGGCTGATCTCGTCGCTCGTCATGCCATCGACCTCGATCAAGACGCCCTTCCTGGCGTAGTGCTCGAGCAGGGGTTCGCTCGTCTCGAGGAACTTGTGGTAACGAGCACGGTAGATGTGGGCGGAGTCGTCTGCGCGCTGGACGAGGGGTTCGCCGGTGATGTCGTCGCGGCCGGGGATGCGGGGCGCGTTGAAGGAGGTGTTGTAGACGCGACCTGAAGGTTCGTGGACCCAACGGCCGGCTATGCGATCGAGGATGACGGAGAAGGGCGTCTTGATGGAGACGGCGAGGTTGATGGGGACGATGGTGTCGAGCGTGGTGGCTTGCGAGGCGGTGCGGGGGTAGCCGTCGAGGATGAAGGAGGCGTTGGGGTCTTCGGATGGGCGGGCGGTGGAGGACATGAGAGGTGCGAAGGACGGAGGGGGGGAAGTCGACGGGTGGGCTTCGGAGGCGGTCGCTTCGGATGAGAGCGTCATGAACTGGGGTCGGCCTTGGAGCCAGCCTCTATGACGGAGCTCGGCTGAGATGAGTCGTAGCATCAGATCATCAGCTACGAGACCTCCAGAAGCCATTGTCCGCTCGGCCATGATGCCTATTATTAGAGACGTCAGTTTTTTTCTTCTTCTCAAGTGAAAGCTATAGGTAAGGTAGGTAGATGGTGGGTGGGTGAACGGACCGAGCGGAGTGCGCTTCTTGACATTGTTGCGGAGCAGATCTCCTGCGCTGACGGACTGAAGCTGGGGGAAACGCTGTAGGAGACGTTCGCTTTGTGTGCCCTTGCCGACGCCCGGAGCGCCGACGAGAATGACGCGCGCGGCTCTCTTGAGTTGCATGGGACGATAGTAAGTAGGTACTTTCGTGAGGGAGGAGGAGGAGGAGGAGGAGGCCACGGGAGGAGGGATGAAGGAGCTGATGATGAGCCTGGTTTTGGTGTGTTTGTTTGTTTGTAGAAAAAGAAACGAAAGATGCTGTAGAGACTGAAAGGGTGAATAGGGGAAGAGAGAGAGAGAGAGACAGGATAGAACAGAGGGTGTAAAGGAATAGGTTTAACAGAAGTTGTTGAGAAGGGGAGGGGACGGGAGGGGAGAAGAAGGTGATATGCCGTGGTGCTATCGCCCGTTCGAGTCGATGAATGCGGGGGCGCCGGGGGGGTTGATAGGTATGGCTGAGTCAGGGCCGTTCGCGGAAGGGTCTTGTTTGTTGTAGGGTAGCTCGACTAGCTTACGTTTTTTCCCTTGCCACCTTGACCGAGGGTTTCTGTGTTGGCGGTGATGGATTTCGGAATAGCGCGATTGGTTTTCCCCCTCTTCTTTGGTATGCGCCTTTTAGCTTTGAACTAAGATGAAGAGGAGGAGAAGGCTAAGAGAGAGGGGGGGGGGGGGAAAGGAAAGAAAAAAAAGGAAGCGCTGCGTGCGAATAGTCTGAAGAGTGAAGAGTGAAGGCTGACAATAAGGGCAGGCCAAGGTTGGGCAGTTGACAGTTGGTGATGTGTAGGCACCAGAGACGGAAGAAAACATATCTCCCGCACAGGCAGCAGATTGTACATATGTACATAGGGAGAAAGGTAGTTACTTTCACATGTCTGAGCATCTCGTTTCATCCCGTCCCGTTTGGTGACGGATGATGATGATGATGGTGATGGGTGTGTGGGTGTGCATTCAGATCGCTGCATTTGACTTCCATCCTCCGTCGGCGGGAGGCATAATCAATGAACCCAGGTTACAGACTTGGATCCTTTTGCCGCGGATTAACATGTGAATTGAACAAGACCTATCCGTATACATACATATCGAAACATGTAGTTGACACTTGGCAGACACACGCATATCTGATATCTGTACGGATATGTATGTATAGTCTCCTTCCTGAGACCTGCATCCGATGATGTGCTGTACATAAACCTATTCATAGACATTCTACGCTTTGATCTTGAACCCCCCCCCCCCCCTTCGTCTTCAGCCCCCCCCCTCTATCAAAGATTCTCCAGCAACGAGGAAGCTAAAAAAACCGACTCGTCGAGTGAATTTTAGCTTCCGCAGCTACCCTATCGATCGACCTATCTATCCGTCCCTACCTACCTGGGTCCCGGAAAACAGCCTACGATCTACTATCCTATAGGCTATATCCAAACAGCCAAACTTAACACAACGAGCTGCCCATACCTCTTTCGCCATCAAGGAAAAAGAGTAAAATCACAGACACACACACACATGACATCCTCACTTCTTCGCCATCCACCTCCTTCTCTCTCTCTCTCTTCCCCCCTCGGCAGCCTGCCTGTCCCCGTGGCGCATCTTGTCTTTCCCCCTCGGGCAAAGACGGGAGCTTGCAACCAGCTACGAAGCTGCTTACTGGCCCCTCCCCTCGACCGCGGCAGACTGCAGACTCTGATCCCGAAAGAAAGCCTCGCGCCCAAGAGGTAGGTAGGTAGTTGAAAGCCATGATATATATGAAAGAGAAAAACTCTTTTTCTCGTGGGAATGAAATGAAACAAGGAGTTGCGTCGACCATCTTCACCGCTCTCTTACTCTGCAGACTTCGGTTTTGATGGTTTGTACCACCTGTCGGGTTGTCTGCGCTTCATCCCTTTCGTCTCGACCTTGATTTTCTTCTTCTTCTTCTTCTCTCTTCCGTCTCAAGTATGGTAGTAATAGTAGTAGTAGTAGTAGTCCAGCTCAGCAACGTCACCGCTACCCGTGCCAGGTTGTGATTGATTTTTCGTTCATTATTACATATGCTGGTCTATCACCAGAATCTATCCATCTACCGCCGCGGAAGAGGCGTCACGATGTCTGCCCTAAAAATAAAACCCTCCCTGCGCCTCCGCGGCACCTGTCAACTTTTCAGAAAAGATCCCACGCGTCGCTGAAAAAGTTCCATAAAATCAGCTCTCGCAATAGACCGTCACTCATAGTCATATATCCTCGGATGCGCGGTTCGCAAGCATCCTCTCTCTAAATATACACATCTTCGTGATGAAGGGGGGAAAAAAAAAAGTTCGCGGTCGATGTCTCGTTTCTCTATTGTATTCCATGTTAGACTCGGGCTAGCAAGATGGACCGCTGACGATATCGCAAGACGATAAGAAACATCAGGCCGAACATAGAGACTGCTCCTGCGTAGAAGGCCGCCGGACGGTACGCGGTCGTTTCGGCATCGGCTGGGGCCAGCGCATAGAGACGGGAGGCAATGGGTGTGCCCTGTAGAAATCGTGAGCAAAGGAATGGAGCATAAGGGACATTTCAGGGAGAGGCTCACGAAAAAGTATCCGAAAAACCAACCAGCCCAGAGCATGGGAAGCACCCCGAGCGTATTCTCCGGCCCAAAGAGGTTCGAGGTGACGGTGGGAAAAAGAGCGAAGAAGGCTCCGCATCCCGAGCCGCTGACGACGCAAAAGGCAGACAAGATCCCCATGTTGGACGCGAACGGCCATATCATCAACGCGCTGACGCTGCAGAGAAAGACGGCGAGGCAGAAGCTGTTGATGGGACCGAGGTAGGAGTCGGCCATGAAGCCGGCGACGACGCGACTGATGGTGGACGACATGTTCCAGATCGTCAGGGCGATGATGCCGGTCGAGCTCGAGTGGCTGATGGAGCGAGCAAAGACGGGGATGAAGTAAGGCGGGACGAAGAGGGGGAAGCATGAGATGGCAGCGCCGGTGAACAGTAGGAGGAAGTCTGGCTGAGTCCAGCGTTGCCTAGATGGTAGTGATAGGATGTCAGCTGTCTAGAAACATGGGTCAAGTGCGAAGAAGAGAGAGGGGGGGAAAGAGATCTTGGTACCACTGTATTCGGGGGATCAAATCCTGCGACGAAGGCGGGCCGATGAACAACGCTGCCGGCATGCAGACGGCCCATAAGACGAGTCCGAGGATGCGGAAAGTCCAGGCGATGCCGACGCTGGTGACGAGGTAGTTGGTAGCGATGGCCATCACCGTAGAGCCTAAGCTGCTCCCGCCGAAGACGACGCCGACGGCAAGGCCACGACGCTTGCGAAACCACTTGAGCGGTGCCGTCGAGCAGGGCTGTCAAGGGGGAAAGGGTTTTTGGGTAAGCAAAAGATTTCAGAGAAGAGAAAAGGTATAAAGAAAATGAAGGAACTGTGTATGGATGGATAGAGAAATGGAGAGACATAGATAGATAGAGATATGCATGTACTTACCAAGATGGTCATACCTCCGCCGATGCCAAACAGACAACCGTGAGTGACTAGTAGGGCCGCAAGATTATGAGTAACCCAGCTAGATAGAACCTCTCCTAAGCCGAGGAGAAAGGCTCCGGCGAGAGCGGTGTTGCGATATCCGTATCGACGAATCGCCATTCCGACAAGGGGGCTTATCGAAGCCATGAAGGAAGTGCCGAGCGACCCGACAAAGGTCAGGGACGTCAACTTCATGGAAGTCTTTTGCGAGATTTCGACCTGCAGGATCCCCCAACAATAGATGCAGCCCATGTAGCAGAAGAGGGAGCAGGAAGAGGCCGCTACGACCATCCAACCTCTGGGCCCGTCGAGAAGAAGATTTTCCTCATCACCACCACCACCAACAACATCAAAACTAACTACTTCCTCCTGCTGTTGCGGCTCCTGCTCCTGCTCCTGCTCCTCCTGCTGCTGCTGCGGCTGAGGAGGGGAGGTTGTTTCGTACTTTGATTTGTCGTCCCCCTTGTTGTCGACGACGACGACGACATCGACGGCTTCGTCAGGCGGCGTAGCGGGCGAGTACGATGAGGAAACGTCTTCGTCCCTGGTCGCCATGATGAAGAATGGTGAAGATGGGTTGAAGACATGTAGGAGACGGGGGAAGTTTTCCGTCGTTAGGGGGTATTTATAGGACGAATAGGTTCCGGGGGTGATTTAGCTGAGAGATAATTTTCTAATATTAATGTAAACGACTTCACTTTTCTTTCTTCACTGTTCTCATCAACGGGAGAGGAGAAGAGGGTATGAAGAGACAAGGGGAAGAGAGAGAAAGGAGTTGTGATTTTAAAGAGATGAGATCTTGCCTGTCCTCTGAAGATTGGCGAACGGGCATATCGCTGATCTTTAATATAAAATCTACACAATTTTCCTTTTCCCACCGAATGCAAAGGGTAAGGATCGAAAACGCCGTCCCACATGGGAATACGGGAGTCACAGCCTTTCAAGCCGCGAATCAATGAATCGTAGGCCATAGCCAAGAGTCTGCAAATCCACTCAACTTCATGCCAAGAAGCGCTCTGTGGACCTGACGAAGTTGACGGCTTCTTCCCTGCGAACCTATGAATTGCAGGGAATTCCAAGAACACTCACTTGCCCCCCCCCTTGTCCGTCCCTTTTTCCACCTCGACTCCTTCTCGTGTGAGGCGGGATCTTTTTTTTTTTTTGGTTCCCATGGCGGGCGTTACACTTCAAGGTGGACGACACCCCTAGAGATGAAAGGAACTGATAGGAGCAGGACGGGGTCGAGATGCAGTCGTGTGTGACGGGGCTGGTGCGGTTTGCCGGTCGTTGCGGGTGGAATCAGGACCGGACTGAAAGGTGAAATGTCCTCGTCCGCCTTTCTCGGCCAAGGATCGCTCTTATCGGAGACCAGGGGGGGGGATCCCAAGAGAGCGAGCCGGCGGGAGCCGAGTCTATTATGCTGTAAGTGACGCAGAAGCGGCTCAAGCCGGCAACGGTGGCTGATGTGGGAAAGTCCGCGTCTTTCGTGCGTTGATACATAATTATGTAGTTTCAAAGGGAGATGGAGATGCCTATAGAAGCTGTTTATACGGAGGGTAGTTTAAAAAAAGCCATCACGAAAAGAGAAACTCTCCCCTTTCTCCCCCTCCCCTCCCCCCTGTCAGGTGGTGGGTGGTGGACGGGAAGACGGTTGGACGTCACGTGCCACAAGGAGTACATATTTTTCAGAGTGTTTTATCGGCGGTGGTATCCGTACAGTAGAAGCCATAGGCCTTGGACAGTGCTGACTGCAGTACGGCTGCGTGGCAAAACGTGACAGAAAGCACAGTGCTAGATCAAAGCGGAGGAAAAAACCGAGCCGTTGCGGCGTTGGCCGTTACATGGAGAAAACGTAATCCATCTATAGCCAATCACAGCCCGCCGTCTGTTCTGGAATCTCCGTCTCTCGGGCAGCCGGTAGAAAGAGAGAGAGAGAGGGAGAGAGAGAGAGAGAGGAGGAAAAAAATAAAACAGCCTCATCATCAACGTCAGACCTTGATCTTTTAAAAGGTACAAATTTTTATCATCCCCCCCCCCTTTTCACTCCCTTTTCCCCTTCTTTCCCCTTCTCCAGTCTCGTCGTCGACCAAGCCGTTCAAGTCATCGTCGCGCCCGTCTCTCGTCATCCCCGTCTCGCCATGAGTGCCTCTTCTGCGGTTGCCCGCAGGGCGGCGGCGTCTCGCAACCCGCTACTGGTGGTGGGAAGCGCCTCGGGCGTATTTGCGCCTCGTTGGCTGGCCCGTCGCGATGCTCGCTCTTCTCCAGCGCTGGCGGCGATTCTCCTCCGCTCCATGGCGACGGAGCATCATCGGCCTGACTCTCAGTCTTCGAATCCGCCTCCCGGCTTCAACGTCGAGCAGGCTAAGAAACCATTGGCTCGAGACGGGACGAACGGCCAGTCTTCTTCTTCTTCTTCTTCTTCTCAGCAGCAACAACAAACACAACAAAGTCAACAAAACCTGCAAGAAGAACAACAATCGCAGCAACTACAACAGGCGAAGAACCAACGAGAACAGTCCGGCGCAACAAAGACGGAGGCGACCGTCATGGAAATGGCGGCCAACAAGGGTGACGGCGCGGAAAAGCAGGAACTGGTCAAGGCCGACCAGGAGGACAAGAAGCTGACGCTGTGGCAAAAGGTCAAGAGGGAAGCGCAGCACTACTGGGACGGTACCAAGCTGCTGGCCGTCGAGGTGCGCATCAGCTGGAAGCTGGCGCTCAAGATGGCCGCCGGCTACGACCTGTCGCGCAGGGAGAACAAGCAGCTGCAGCGGACGGTCCGAGACCTGGGCCGGCTCGTGCCCTTTTCCGTCTTCATCATCGTGCCGCTGGGCGAGGCCCTCTTGCCGCTGGCGCTCAAGCTCTTCCCCAACATGCTGCCCAGCACGTTCGAGGGTCAAAAGTCAAAGGACGCCAAGGCCAGCCTGCTGCGGTCGACGCGCAACGAGGTCAGCGGCTTCCTCAAGCAGACGCTCAAGGAGACGGGCCTGCCGCTGAGCGCCGCGACGGCGCACAAGGAGGAGTTTGCCAACTTCTTCCGCAAGGTGCGGTCGACGGGCGAGACGCCGACGCGGGACGACGTGATCCGCGTCTGCAAGGTCTTCCGCGACGACGTGACGCTCGACAACCTCTCGCGGCCGCAGCTGGTGTCGATGTGCCGGTACATGAACCTCAACACGTTCGGCACCGACATGATGCTGCGGTACCAGGTGCGGCACCGGATGCGGCAGATCAAGCGCGACGACAAGGCCATCAGCTTCGAGGGCGTCGACAGCCTGACGGTGTCGGAGCTGCAGACGGCGTGCGCGGCGCGGGGGATCCGCACGCACAGCGTGTCCCCCGCGCGGATGCGGACCGACCTGCAGACGTGGCTCGACCTCCGGCTGCGCGAGGGCGTGCCGTCGACGCTGCTGGTGCTCAGCAACGCCTACATGTACGGCCAGGGCTCGGACTCGGAGTGGAACCAGGTCGACGCCCTCATCGGCGTCCTCTCCTCCATACCGGAGGAGCTCTTCCACGAGATGGAGCTCGAGGTGCACAACGCCGAGGGGGCGGCGACGAACAAGCAGAGGCTCGAGGTGCTCAAGGAGCAGCAGGAGCTGATCGAGGACGAGAACGAGCAGAACGAGGAGAGCCAGAGCACGGGGATGGCGACGCCGCGCGACGTCGACGACATTGACGAGAAGGAGGAGAGGCAGCTTTCCGCCCAGGCGGCCGGGTTGGAGAAGAAGCCGGCGGCGGAGATGGTGGACGCCGAGCGGGAGGTGTATAAGGCGGAGGAAGCGAACAAGACTAAGAGGGAGTGAGGGGGAAAATCTCCGTCTTCCTCTTACACATTTTTTTTTCCCCCATCATCATCATCATCATTCTTTCTTTTCTTTTCTTTTCTTATTCTCTCTCTAGAGGCATGTGTCTTGGTTCATCTCTCTCTCTCTCTCTCTCTCTCTCTCTCCCCTCTGCATGTCCCTCTCTTTTCCTTTTCTTTTCCTTTTCTTTATTTTCCCTTTGTTCTTAAACTTGAGGCTCAATGACGGGTCTCCATGTATGTTTTGGGGTTTTGCGCATCGATCAGGCTTTGAGGGAGAAGACGGTTTGCGGATAGCAGTTGGCAGTTGGACGTTTTTCTTCGTCCTTCACCTTTCGAACGGCATGAGGATATTAGACACAGACGGGAGGCGCCCAGCGCGAATGAGAATGTACTATTTCTCCTTTTGCTTATTTGGTTTCGTTCTGTTTGCATCTGTATAGGAAGATATGCGTTTCTCTAGGTATAAAGCTGTATGGATGGGATGCCTCTATATCCGTAGATGTTGGTGCTGTATAAGCCATGATAGGAGATGGAGTTGGAAATTAGGTAATGACGAGGCTGCGAATAGTAAAAAGCCATCATTCTTTCTATCTTCAGCCTCTCCCCGCATTCATCAACGTGAGAAGAGTCGCAGGTACTCCGTCAGCCTAATTCCCCACGCGAGGTACGAAAGGGGTGAGATCATCAGCAGGTCAGCCAGCCTCGTCTTCGCAAACCTCCTTGGTCATAATTTTCTCTCCTCCTGTCTTCGAGTCCAACCCTATTCTTCCTCATCCTCCACCCTCCTCATCGTCCAAGTCCAAAGCAGAAGCGGGAAGAAGCCATGACGGTCACCGACGACAACTTCTCCAGCGTCTCGTGGAGCGAACACGTTCACGACCAGACCTTGCGATCCGCCCATGACAACGAGGACGAAGGGGACGATAGAGACGGTCGACGGGACGTTTCTGACGGTGGTGTCGGCGGCGGCGGCGGCGGCGGCGGCGGCGGTCAGCTCCCCGGCGGGGAAAGGCTAGAGTGTACCGTCTCGTCGCCTCTGAAGGAGAATGACGGTGGGAAGGATGCGTTTGTGTCGTATCTCATCACCACCAGCGTGCGTCGTTTTCTCTTCGCGGCCCTCTGTCTTTCTCTTCTATCCTAAAATCTTCGCTATAGTCTACCTTTCCATCCTTCCAGAGGCAAAAGACGACGGTTCGTCGTCGCTTCACAGACTTCGTCTTCCTCTTCAAGCAGCTCTCCCGCGACTATCCCGCCACGGCCGTACCCCCGCTCCCCGACAAGCAACGAATCGAATACGTCCGCGGCGATCGCTTCGGCGCAGACTTCACCGCCCGGAGAGCCCATTCCCTTCAGCGCTTCCTCCGTCGACTCGCCCTGCACCCTACGCTGCGCCGCGCCCCTATCCTGCACGTCTTCCTCGAAAGCCCGGATTGGAACGCGACGATGCGTAGCCGTAGCGCCCGCGTGAGCATCAACAGCGATCATAGCGGTTCCGGAGTTGGCATCTCATCTGGTGCGGGTGACGGTGGAGGAGGTGGAGGAGGAGGAGGGGGAGGCGTCTTCGACAACTTCGCAGACACCTTCATCAACGCCTTCACCAAAGTGCACAAACCAGACCGTCGCTTCATCGAAGTCAAGGAGAAGAGCGACAAGCTGGACGACGACCTAGGCCACGTCGAAAAGGTAGTGGCCCGCGTCGTCCGGCGCGAAGCCGACCTGGAAACGGACCTCAAAGACCTGGCGGAGCAGTTCCAGAAGCTGGTCGCGCTCGAACCGGCCGTCGAGTCAGCCGTGCACGCCTTCGCAGCCTCGGTCGACGACACGGCAAGCCAGCTCCGCCGCCTGCGCGACGTCACGGACCAGGACTACCTAGGCTCCCTCCGCGACATGCAAGCCTACTCCCTCTCCCTCCGACAGCTCCTCCGCGCGCGTGAGCAGAAGCAGCTCGACTTCGAACAGCTGACAGAGTACCTCAACAAGTCGACTTCCGAAAGGGACGGCCTCCAAACCGGGTCCGCGACCTCGACGCCAACGGGCTTCATCCGCGCCAAGATCGAAGACGTCCGCGGCGTAGACCACGAGCAAGCCCGCCGCGAGCGCCTCCGCAAGCTAGAGCTCCGCGTAGAGGACCTCACCTCCGAGGTCGAGCGCGCCCGGCGAACGAGCAACCTCTTCGACGACGAGGTCGTCCGCGAGGTAGAAGACTTCGAGCGCATCAAGAGGGCCGAGTTTAAAGCTCAGCTGGGCGGTCTCGCCGACGCGCACGTTGCGTTTTACGCGGCTGTCGGCGAGGTCTGGGCTCGCTATGTTGACGATATGGAACGAGAGACTTGAAATTTTTTTTCTTTCTTTCTTTCTTTCTTTCTTCCTTCTCTTTGTCGTTTATATTCTTCTTTTCAAACTTGTCATTAATAATTTTCATCGTACAATATCCTTCACATATCCCCTTCCCAACTCGCTACTTGATCTCATCAGAGGAATAAATCACATTATTCCCTCACTTTCCCCGGATCATAGGCTCAAGATTTCCAATTCGAGATCCTACGCTGCATACAAGATAAAAGCGTAGGAAAAAAAAAAAAAACAAACCCAGCCATCTCAGCAGATTAGAAAGGGAGGGGAAAGAGAAGCTCCTTATTCCAATGCACGCCCCTATCATGACCCTATTCCTAACCCTAACCCTAACCCTATCCGACCCCTTCCCCCTTTTCCCCCATCACTGTAGAAACACAACGACGAGACTAGGAAATAGCCCCGAGATGTAGATGAGAAAGATCGAAGAGAGAGAGAGAGAGAGAAAGAGAGAGAAAATATACTGAATGTAGGGGAAATTAAAAAAAAGACGAGGAGCTAACCATCACATCACCATCAACCACCAAAAAAAAACACCACCTCCCCCTCCGTCTCTTTATTCAAATTTTGTTGTTTCCCCCCCCCCCTCTTTATCCCCCCCCCCTTTTCTCTTCCTTACGTGCCGCGGCCGCCCAGCAGCTTAGAGTCGGACGGTGACACGTCCTCGGCCTCCTCGTCGCTTTCCTCGCCCACCACGTACTGCTCCGCCTCGTGGGAAACGAGCCTCTCCCTCGACTCGTCCCTGTACTTTCCATGACCACCACGACCACCGCGGTCATCATCATCGTCATCGTAGTCATCTTCGTCGTCGTCGTCGTCGCTATTCCCGGCGAAAGCATCATATAGCTCACCGCCTCGGGTTCGTCGACCGCGCCGACCTTCAACGGCTTCCTTTTCGCCCTCGGTGTCGCCGATAACTCCACCAACACCGCCGCCACCGACGCCGCCGACGTCAAGACCATCGTCCATGTCGTCATCAACGCCGCCGCCTCCGCCGCCTCCTCCGCCGCCGCCGCCGTTCATCGCCTCCGTCTCCTCCTCGTCTATAAGCTCAAATTCGTAGCTGTCGCGGACCTTGTTGCGCATACGTCGACGACGGGCCACCCACAGATAGACGCCGAGGCCGATGCAGAACACCACGATGAGGCAAAAGGCACCGTATACCCAAAACGGCCCCGCCTTGGCAAATGACGGCGACGACGACACCCCCGTGTCCACCGGACTTTGTTCCGGGAGAGATCCGGGCTTCGTTGGCCGCTCAGGGTGATCTGTCGGCAGCGCCGTCATCGTCGGCTGTCCGGGGGGTCGTTGGCCGCCACCACCGCCCGGAATCGAGGTGCCCACGGGGCCCGCGATGGACGTCTTGTCATGATCGTCGTCGTCCGTCGATTGGGGCATCGGGAGGAGGTAGGCGGCCTCGGCGTCGATGGCCTCGCCCCAGAGCTTCATCCGCCAGTCGACAAAGAAGCCGCGCTGCTGGTTCACCTTTGTATCGCGGACGACCAGACTCCACTTTCCAACGCCGGATTCGCCCCTTGATGAATGTCAGTCGGTTGATTAACAGCGAGACATCACCGGAAGAAGAGACTCACCAGTGAACGACGGTCATAAACGTCCAGTCGACGTAACCTCCGTTATGACTGTCGTGCGCCCTTGCCGTGGCAATGTGACTCACAGCATTCTCCGGGCTGACGAGGTCGACACTCAGATCGCCGCGCCGGGTGTGATTGACGTTCATGGTGATGGTGACATGCTCGACGCGGCCCAGGTTCGCCTTCTTCAGCATCGCTTCAGTGACCTCAAAGTAGGCGGTCAAACCGTCGTCGCCCTCCGGGATATCCGTCTTGATGTGTAGCCAAGGCGAAAAGAACCAGGCCTGGGGCTTGACCTTTGTCCACTTCTTGGCCCTCTCGACGAGAGCGTAGCTGTCGATCTTGCCGTAACCAAAGTAGTGACTGTATTTTTTGCCGATGCTCGTAGTCTGCCAGCTCTCGGGCTTGTCGGCGACGGGCACGGCCGTGTCCATGGCCAGGTATTGGACGTCTCTCCAGCTCAGGTCGGGCCGGACCTGCATGACGAGGGCGAAGATGCCGGCGGCGAGGGGCGCGGCGGCCGAGGTACCGCCATGGCTCGAGGTGCACTGGTTTGTGCCGACGTCGGTGGTGTGCTATGGGAGTTGTAACGAGTGGTGGGTGATCAGCTCAGGCCTCATCCAAAGGGAAGGGAAAAAAAAGGGGGGGAGACGAAAGAAAAAAGGGGGTTCAGGAACAAAGGGGGGGGGGGGCAAAAGAAAAAAAACGCACGATGGAGTCGCCGTCGCCGCTGCTGTAGGTGACGACGAGCTGGGCCGAGCACAGCTCTGAATAATACGGGTGGTGGCCGGCGCGGTCGACGGCGCCGACGGTGATGCTGTATATGGAGTTGGTGTATCCGTCAAAGTTGCAGTTGTCGTCGCTGGCGGCACCGTTGCCGCTGGCGAAGACGAAGATGGAACCGAGGCCGCGGCGGCCCTTCTGGACGCCCTGAAGGATGGCGCGCTGGATGAGGATGCCAGGCGCCTCCATCGAACGGCCGTCGTCGCGGGGCCCCCAGGAGCACGAGTATATCTGGTTGTCCTGGTTCTTGTACATCATGGCGTCGGCCTCGTCGGCGTCGCTGATGGGCTTGCTGAGGATGCGGATGCCGGCGACGCGGGCGTCGTAGGCGGCGCCGACGCCGCAGACGTCGTTGCGGGCGGCCGCCACCTCGCCGGCGCAGCGCGTCCCGTGCTTGTCGTCGGACAGGCGAGGACGGGGCTCGGGGCCCTTGTCGTTGAAGTCCCAGGAGCCGGCGGCGAAGTAGTTGTTCTTGAGGTCGTCGCTGCTCATGTCGATGCCGTCGTCGACGATGGCCACGGTAGCGTTCTTGCCGGTGATGCCCTCGAGCCAGAGGCCCGTGACGTTGATATCGTGGCCGGGCTGGCGCGTATTGAGGAGATGCCACTGCTCCTTGAAGATGGGATCGTGAATCTGCAGCGTTTGCATCACGTCATCCTGCTTCTTGACCGTCTCCGTGTCCAACGTCGTCGACTTGGCGACAGGGGAGCGCAAGAGAGCGGACGGAGGGATGATGCGCTTGTGCAGCCGCATCCTCGCCTCTTGTTTGCGGGCCAGCAGGATGTGATTGACATGTCGCTTCCTCCGTTTCCGCTCCTGGAGGCGCAAGCTCAGCTGATCGTGAGAGGACTTGGGCGCGCGCAGGATGTAGTGGTCGGGGAGCGACATGGGGCCATCGAGGAGCATGCCGAGCTCGTCAGCCACGAGCTCGGGCGACGCGAAGTTCTCGAGGTGGACGGCATAGTAGTCGTAGCGGTCGTACTCTCGATGACGGGCGGCGTCCATGGTGTGCACAGAGTCCCTTTTTCCCTTTTCTAGCTCGTGGACATGGCCGGGGAAACTCAATCGGAGACGGGACGAAAGTTGGGAGGAGGCGAGAGAGTGAGGTCAAGTCGGAGAGGAAGACGAGGAGAGGAGAAGAGGGAGGAAGAGAGAGAGAGAGAGAGGAGGATGAGAGAGAGAGAGAGAGCGAGGAGTGGGTGAGTGAGGGAGACAGAGAGAAAGAAAGAAAGAAAGAAAGAAAGAGAGGGAGGGAATCAGTGAGGGAGAGAGACAGATGTAGAGAGAGAGAAATAGAGAGACATAGAAAGGGAACGTAAGAAGAGAATAATGGATGCTGACAGTTATGTGATGTCGTGGCTTGACTGAGGTTGGAGAGGCAGAGGCCCCTGGAAGGCTTTCCCTATCCCTATCTATCTCTCTCTCTCTCTCTCTCTCTCCGCGCGCCGCCGCCCCTTGGTAGGAGTACCTAGTGGGTAGCAGCAGCCTAGCAGGAGCCGTACATACAGGCTCCAAAGCCCCCCCCTAGAAGGTACCTACCGTTGAAGCTAGTAAGCTGTGGCGGACACAGTGTCGAGGAAAAGAGCCTTTTACGGCGGAAGATCACCCCTTGGCCCTTATAAAGCTGGGGCGGCTGGGGCGGGGCACCCGTCCTTTTGCCGCCGTTTCAGTGGCTCGGACCAAAGTACAGGCAGGAGGAAGTTGCACTGTACACTGTACAGCACGATGTCGATAGCAGGCCAGCGCAGCAGCCCAGGCAACAAGCCTCTCTCTCTCTCTCTCTCTCGTTTTCTTTTTATTGTTTTCAGCCACAGTTTCTCTTTAAAAAGCCGCACGTCCGTTGGGAGGGAGTATGTATGTACGTACATACCTATATGCAACGGTAGGGGTTGCGGGTTGGCTTGTGCGGCTTTACTTTTACGCAGGTATGTTTGTTATCCCAGTTCCTTTTCTCCATACCCCGTAGGTTCTTAGGCTCGGAGGGGGGTCCTCGCCTATAATTCTTCCTCCTTTCTGATTTTCTAACTGATTGACGAAAAACGACGGCCTCAGGTTGATGGCTTTCCTCCTCTTGTGTAGTCCAGCCTAACACCTATTATACTACGAAGGCGATATGACCCAGATACCCCTCCATATCACCCCGCCTATCCTTCCTCTATATCGTTTGAAGGGACTTATCATTCATCGCCTATAGCTGAACTCGACCTGAAGCGCGCGGCAGCGAGCGAGCTGATAACGTGTGTTTGAATGTACATACGAATATATAGTCTTTACATATATAGGTTGTACGAATAATGCATACGAGGCCCGAATAATACCCCCCTATAGATTCCAATCGCCGCCCCCTTTCTCTTCCCTTGCCATGCCAACTTGACTCTTTCTAATCCTTCTCGGCGAGTTTCCCAGCTCCGATAGGAATCCGACAAAACGATTTTTATGTCTAAACCAGTCGACAACAATATAAAGAGAAAAAAAATTCTAAGCTTTCGGCATTCAGTTCATCAATCAAGGTCAAAAAAAAAAAATTCACAAGGCCGACTCCTTGTGAATCTCGATGCTAGGCGGCGCCCCCGTCAAGGCCTTGCAACGAGAATAGATGACAAACTGGCTCGACACCAGGCCGCACGTCATGACCAGCCTCGGCCCCAAGCCGGTGAGGAGCAACCTCTTGGGACCAAACTCTCGTGCCAGCTGTATCATCCTCGCCGTCGCGCCCTGACCTTTATCCCCGCCTCCCTTGTTGATGGCCGACAGCAGGGTGTCGGCAGGGTGCGATAGGACGGCGGCGGCTGCCCCGGCCGCCAGCCCCGACGTGAGCTCCACGGCGGTAGACTCTAGGGACGTCAGTTTGGCTTTGCGCTCCGGGCCCATGGATCGGAAGATGATCTCGTTGACGGCCTCGTGGACGGAGAACTGGCCGACGGCGAAGGGGACCTGCTTGAAGAGCAAGGGCACGAAGCCGGAGTAGAAGCCGGCGAGACCCTCCTCGCGAGCCATCCTCATGAAGCCCGTGGTAAGGCCGGTGGCGTAGCCGCGCTGGGAGACGAGCCGGATGCGCGTCGCCTCGAGCGGACAGAGCAAGACATCGGCGAAGAATTCGGCCGTGGCGCTGGCGGTGAGGTAAATCGCCGTCCGGTGAGCGACGGCCTCGGAGGGAGTGGCGGCGAAGGCGGTCATGTAGCGCTTCTTGAAGTACTCGTACCCGGCGAACTTGGCACCCCCCTGAACCAGGTAGCCGGCGGCCGTCGGTCCGAAGCCGGTCAGAAGGGCCGAGGCTCCCTCCTTGGCGACGATGGACCGGCCGGCGCTCATCATGCCGTAGCCCTTGAGCTGGGGGTCGACCTGGATCCGCGTCTTGACGACGTCGATGGGGGTGACGGCTCCGTGCGTGACGGTGGCGGCCAGAGCGCCGGCGCTGAAGAATTTGGCATAGTCGGCGGCCGTGAAAGACGGGAGGTTGTTGTCGTGGGGCTTGGCCATTTTGTGCCGTTGTATTGGGGAGGGAGTGGCTTGTTTGTTCTGCTCAATTCGTCGGAACAGAGGGGGGAAGAAGAGAAGACAGGTCTCTCTCTCTCTCTGTATATATCACCTCGAAAGGGTGGCTGTTTACTGTCGTAGCTAGAAGGTAAAGCTAGTTAAAGGGTGGGTGATGACGTAGGTAGCTGGTAGCTGGTAGGGTCGGTAGTCGGCTTCGACGGTAAGACTGAGACCGAGGTCTTCTAATAAAGGCATAGAGAGGTATTCGTACAGCTTTCAACAGGCCACCGTACATACATACATACTAGAATCGTGAACTTGGGTTCAAAATCGAAATATGCCAGCTTTTCCCGGGGCTGACTGACTACTTGGCCATCCATCTTCCTTTCCTGCACCGGTCAAGAGCGCCATCTGCAGCCGACGGTGAGAAGCCAATATTCTGCGTCTCTCTCTTTCTTCTCTTCTCATCTCATCCCTATGCCGTGAATTCTTTTGCTTCCTTCTCGCAGACCGACTTCCGAGTATTACTAGGTATCCCTTCCGCTGCATAGCACCCCATGAGTGTAATCCACCCGGCCTAGTAGCCGTACTATGAATACTATAGTACTATCATGTACACACTTTCCCCCCCCTCCTCCCCCTCCTCCCCCTCCCCCTCCTCCTCCTCATCACCATCATCATCAGTCCTGACCCGATCAGCCGGTTCCCCTCCGGCACTCGCACATACATATCCGTATATACATACATATATGACATGGGCAAAGTTATCTGCGCGCCTTGCGGCTGAAGTCGAACCGCCCCAAGAAAAAGTCGCGCAAAAACAAGGGCTTGCGACCGTCCCGCGCCTCGTCTCATGCATCAATCACACAGAGCATGACAGAGGCCCTTCTTCCCCTGATTGAGAAAGAATAGTTCGGATTACGAAAGAGATGAAAGAAGAGGGGAAAAGACGACAGACAAAAAAAGCAATACCTCCCGCTCATAGGTGCTACGGATACCTGCAGGGACTATCCGTAGGCTCGGAGGTATCTATCCTCGACTAATACCTATCCTTAGGCTCGGGTAATTCCCTCGAGTTGCTTCCCCCAGGTTAGCTGCAGATGCTACCTACACCCATAGGTATGAGATCTTTCCCTTGAACCCAAACACACTCTCTCCAATTGCTTTTTCCCTCTCTTTTCCCCCCCATCTTACCACTTCATGTCTCAGCAACAAAAGACGGATAATATTGCTTCCCCTCGTTCTCCTCTCTCTTGCAACAGCCGTCGGATGAGCAGCGTGAACATGGCCGCTCGCCCCTTCAGCGGAACCGGGGCTTTGAGACATACATACGGATACAGGAAAACCAAACAAAAATCTAGACCTTGATATCTTGGTTTTTCCTTTTTTTTTCCCTTCGTCTTTCATAATCATAAGCTTGTGCTAAGTCGACACCTCCCTCCTCTTTTCCAGAGCAACACACACACACACACACACACACACACACACACACACGGAGTCAAAATCCGGCCCGGCCCGTTGTTTCCTCCCCCCCCCCCCCCCCCCCCCCCCCCCCCCCCCCCCCCCCCCCCCCCCCCCCCCCCTCCTCTCCCCCTCTCCTGCCCTCACCC
>PDHP01000056.1:0-163859 GCA_003339455.1 Ophiocordyceps camponoti-leonardi (nom. inval.)
CCTTTTTTTTCCCCCTCCCCCCCCCTTTTCCCCCCCCCCCCCCCCCCCCCCCTTTTTCTCCCTCTTTTTCTTATATAATCTACGAGACTACCTAAGTAAACGGCTTATCCTATTATACGTTCGTTTACCCTTACCCTATAGCCCCCTACTCGGAGGCCTAGGGCCCTACTTTTACTCTACTATTAGGGGGTTTTGCCCCTTTTTAGGGATTTTTCCTACTTAGTATAATAATAAGGTTCTAGAAGCCCTTTAAGGCCCCTAGAGTAGATTTAAATAAATAAATAAATAAATAAATAAATATAGTATAAATCTTCCTACTAATAGGAATCCAAAGGCTTAAGGGCTAGGAGAACTATTCGTCTTAGGAAACGAATATATGGTTATTTCTTAATAAAGCCGATCTTAAGAGTTATATTAAGACTAACGAGGATAATAAACCCTTATCTATAAATATTAACGCCCTTAAAGAATAGTAAAAGGGCGAGAAATATATCCGTTATATTCTTATTTATTATATCGAACCTACTATTCTTAAAGGTATTAAAAACTATTAGTTAGGCTTTATAAATATACGTATAGGAGTAATAAATAATTACTAAGAAAGGGTCCTTTACTACTAGTTCTAATATTTATCTATAATAATCTATAAAAGGATTCTCTATAGTTTAAATATAAGAACGCCTCCTTTTCCCTTCCTTATATATCCCCCTTTCCTAATTCGATATTAAATCGAGCTAAACTCGGAATCTATCCGGTATTAAGTTAAATTTAACCTAAAGTCGATCGGATACTATTCTAACCTCTTATTATTATACTATTCTATTCCTCCCTTTATTTCCTCTATTTTATACTTATACCTATATTCTATATAATATATCCCCTATTCCTCCTAATACTACCCCTAAATAACTCCTATATTATCCCTATTATAGCTTATAATAAGTATAATTATAGTCCGGTTATAGTATAGTCTATAATTATAATAATATTATTTTAATACCGGTAGTTTTTTCTTTTATTATTATATTATAATTATTCTTATTAATCGTTTTTCTAATAATAAACCCTTAAACCCGGATATTAAGTATATTAGTATTTACTAATCGTTCTAATAACCGGTTTAGGGATTCCTTAGTTATTATATTTATAGGGTTATTATTTCCGTATATTTATCGTATTTTATCGATTTCCCTATTCTTATATAATTCTCGTATTAATATTATTTTAATTATTAATCGCTTTTCCTTTATTATTCCTAATTTTACTAAATATTTATAGAGTAAAAACGAGTCGGTATATACGATTATTCGGATTAAGCCTAGCCTAAGTTCGGCTTAAATTCGATTAAGTATTAAAGTAAGAGAAATATTAATATTAAAACCTACTAATATACCGTATATTTTTAAAACTAGGATAAAGCGTATTATTCTTTTATATTTTATTAAACTCTAATAAAAAAGGTTTCCTAAGAGTTAGAATATATTTTCTCCTTCTATTTCTTATCTAAGGATAATAATAAATCTAATCTAGGAAAAGAGATTTATATTATTAATAAAGGATTTATTTATAAAAATATATAAATTTATATCCTAGTATTAAACTAGGATATATTAAAGGCCTTATTATTAATTTTCTTATTATTATTTAAATCGTTTATTTAATTTCTTATAGTCTTTTTATTATAAAGCCTATATTTAAGCTATAATAAAAAGGTTATAGGCTATTTTAGGCTAATATATAAAGGTAATATAAATACTCTAAGCTTATTATTCTAAGTATTATTAATAAAAGTCTAGCTTCCTATAGTTAATAAGCGTAATCTATATTACTTAGCCCTTTTATTAAAATTAAATTAAAGTTAATTCGACCTTAAGTTAAGATTTATTAAAATCTATAATACTACTAGGTTGAAGGATAGCCTTAGGCTTAATCCAAAATCTAGTAGAAATTATTTTTTTTTCTCTAAATTATTAAAAGCCTTAATTCCGAGAATAAGGGTATTATTAGTTTATAGGCTAATAAGACTAAATATCTAAGGTTTAAAAGTTAAAAATAGGAAATATATATTAAATATAAATATATATATTTAGAAATAATCGAAATAGTATTCTTAGTATATTCTAAACTAATAGACTCTTATTTTTATAATTCTATATAAGGGCTTAATAACCCTAATAATTATATCTAGGGGGTATTAGGATTTTATCTTAATCGAAAGGGAGACGATAATAGTATATTCGAAAGCTATTCGAGCCTAAGGATAAGCCTAAGTAATATCCCTTAGAATAAGCTCGGAATTCGACTCGAGTTTAATTAGCGCTAGTATTAGAATTAAATATTAACTAATATATTAAATTATAAGGGATTATATTAAGATTATATTTTTACTAGTATTATTATAATTAATAATAATTAATTAAGACTTTTTATATAGGGTATTTATTATTTTCCTTTTAATTTTCTAAATTATATATACCCGGAAAATCTATATACTAGCGTATTTTATAGGGTTAAATTATTTAAAAAAGAAAACTCCCTTATTAATAAGGTTAATAATCTCCTAATTATTAAATACTTTAAATAAATATCCTAGTATAGTAATTCTACCTTCGTTCTAAAGCCTAATAAAGAGTATTATATTATTTTCCTTTTTCCGGGATATAAAAATAATAGTTTCCTATTATTTTTAAAGGACTCGGACTTCGAATCTAACTCAAGGTTATATCGAAGTCGGTTTAGAGTAAATATAGGATTAGTCTAAAATTAATAGGGTATTTTCGATATTTATAAGGAATAAGCGAATATAGGTTAATCGAAATCGGTAAGGCCTATTAAGGAGTTCGATTATAATATTATAACTATTAATATAAAGTAGGGTAAAATAGCTTTATTAACCTAGCTTTTCGTATTATACTTATACTTTACTTTATAGGGGTAAATAGAAATAATTAGTCGTATTTAGTCTATTTTAGGCTATTAAAGCCTTATAAACTTAGTAGGAAATAGTATATTAGCGGAAGGCTATTATAGTTTTCTAAATAGCTTATATACGTTTTATTATTAATAGTATAGGAGGCGATTTAGGGGTAATTCTAGGGTATACTCTAAATACGAGTAAGGTTAATATAAGTCTATCCGGTTTAGCTATATTATTTACTATTTTAATAGCTATTTATAGGATTAATATCTAGTCGAAGTTGTTTTAAAGGTCCTCCGAAATTATATTAAATACTTATCGAAATAGTATATAGTATTACTCGACTTTAGTAATAGACTAATAGGCTTCTACTAGGACTTAGGTATATAAGATCCTAAAGGAGCTAATTATTATTCGAAATTTAACTAAGTCGAAATTAATTCTTACGTTTTAGCGAATAAAATCTAAAAGCCTAAAATAATAGTTAATCTAAATAAGCTATAGAATAGCCTAGGTATTTTTCGCCGAAAGAGAAAATAGGAATCTTATAGCTTAGAATACTATTATTATATTAATAGTATAGAGAATAGGCTTATTATTAAGCTAGAGTATATCGATAATAACTTTATAATTAAAGTCCTTATTATTTTTAATCCTAAATTTAAAGTATTATAATACTAAGCTATAGAATTAATAGTATTTATAAACCTTTAATATTATTTCTAGGGCTTATATTAAGGTATTATATTTAGTATAGGTTAGGAGTTAATATAGTCTTACTATAGTAGGGTATCTAAATTATTAATAGATTTAATAGAGTTCGCTTTCTATTAGGTTCGAAGTCGAGGTAAAATCCGGTTAAGATTTAAAAAAGAACTATAAGTATCCCTATTAACGTATAATAGGGATTTATTAGGAGCTATAAATAAGTTTATTAAAGGTATTATTAAAAAATACGCCTAGTCGATTTATATTAACTAGGTAAAGAAAAAAAGGAATTTATATAAAAAGGATATAAAATATAATTCTCCTAATAAGGGTTATAATTATTATTAAGCTAAGAGACGAAATTACTTATATTCCTTCGCCGAACTTAATAAAGGCTTAGCCTATTATTAAGGTATTAAGGAAAAGAGTCGGGATTATAAGTTAAAAAGCTATAAATTAATTAAGCCTAGTAGTAAAGACTATTATAGTACTAGTATTGATTAAAATACTTTAGAAAGTAGACTTAGAATATTTATTAGAAAGTATAAATTATAATACTAGGATAAGTCGAGTATTAATCTAAGAATCCGGGGTTTTATAGGAAGTTAGGGTTATAAAAAACTATATATTAGAAGGGAGTTATAATAAGGTATTATCTATATTCTACCGACCTAGGGTTAAAATCGAATTAATATTTATAAGAAAAAGCGTTGAAATCGTATTAGTATTTACTAGGAGTTTTATTATAGTCGGGTTAATACGTATAAAATAATATATATATACTATATTATATAGATTATTTATTGTTTATTATTTATCTAGTAGGTCTAGCTATACCTTATTATAATAGGAAAGGTCCTTAAGACCCTCGAAATCTATAATATATATATTAAAGTCCGGGGTTAATCCTATAAATTCATAGTATATAATAAACGATCTTTTCGCCTATTTACGTTTTTTATCCGTATATTAGGTCGACTAATAACCCTATTTTCTATAAATAAAGTATTTCTTATCCTAGGATAATTAAGTCTAAAAATAATAATATTATAACGCGATAAGAAGGAGCTCATCGCTAGTCTATTCGATATAACTAATAACTTATCTTTATAGCTTCTTCTATACGCCTCCTTCCTCTAGGAGGATAGCCCTATACGCGGAGCTATCGGGTAAGGCCTCCGGGGGTAACCCGGGTAAAGGTATAAACCTCGACGGGAGAACCCTCGGGCTCCGATAATCCTACTAGAACTAGCTAGCGGGTTCGCCTTCTTTTAATATTACTTTATCCTTTAATAACCCTTTCGTAGATACGCTTTAGACTCCGGATAATCCCCTCCTAAAGTCCGCTTTCGATAAACTTACCTAGGTAGTTTTATAGGATAGCTTTTATACTATATAGACTATTATTAATTCCTTCGCCGAAAAACTTTACTCCTAGAGTTCTACTACCCTATAGGCGGACTCTACGCCCTTTCCCGTATCGTTTACTAGAGCTATTTAAAAGACTATAGAGAAAGCTATTATAATTATACTTTATACGAAGTCCGCCCCCTTTAGCTAGCCGTTTTAGGCCTTTATTCTCGCTATCGCTAGGGAACCTATTACTAATACCCTAATAGGGGTCCGCCCGGTCCCCGCTTAATACGATTATAAGGTCCTTATCTCCCTAAAGGATATTCCTATTATAAATAGGGTTTTATCCCTACCCCCCCCCGTTTTTATTACTAAGGCGAATAAAGTAATAGGTATACTAGTTATAATTATAGCCTAATACCTCCCGAGTAGCGATATTATCCTTACTTTTAACGCTAAGAAGAAGAGCCTCGTAGACTAGGATAGCTAGATTTAATAAGTATTCGGTACTAAAATAATATATATATACCGGACTTTTACTATTATTATTAAAGGTATTTATACGGAATCCGCTCTCCGGGATTATAATACTCTCCTCGCTATTCTTTATACCGCTAATCGTATTAATATTACTCGCTCTAGGGCTATAAAGCCGCATAAAGGCCTATAAAATATTACCCCCCGGATAAACCTTATCCTCGGTATTAGTAGTATAGCTAATATAAACCGACTATATATAAATAGCCTTATTATTAACTCGGAGATTATTTATTATAAACCCTATAACGAATTAGTATACTTTAAATAGTATTATAATTACTTTTAGTATAATTATATTTCTAAATACTATTAAGAAAACCCCTATTATAATTATTATAATTCCGCCCTATATAATAATAAAGAAGGATCCTACCCTATTAATAAGGGGGATTAACCCTAGTACTACTTTTTATATAATAGTACTTACGCCGTTTAGGTACGCGATTACCCTATCTCCTAACGATAATAGGAAAAGGCTAAGGCTAATTACCTACTCCGCCCCTAGCGCTTCTAAAAGCCGCCTATAGCCTAGTCGCCCGCTTACCGCCTATCCCCCCCTATTAATACCGATAGCTTTATATAGGTATCTTTATATAAATAACCCTATTAGGGCTCCCCTAAGGACCTTAACCGCGCTCTAAACCTTAATTTCGCTAATTCTTAGCCTTTTAACCCTATTACCCTCGTTTCTTCTTAAGATCTAACCCCTAGCCCTATACCCTAAGGCGAACCTCTAATATAAAGTACTTTAATAACCTAGGGTAATCCTACTCTTTATAGGGCTTTAGCCTCGCGAGGCTTATCCTCCTTTTAGGGAATAACCGCCCCCTATAAGAATATAAGGGGTACTAAGGGGGGTAGGGGCGGATAGGGTAATAGGGGAGGATTATCCTCTACTCTATCCTATACCTAGTTTACCCTTTTTATATAATCGCTATTCTTTATACTTTTAATATAATTATTATAAAGATTATAACCCTTATTTAGAATATTTAGCGTATAAACTACCTTACCTATTTTACCCTTTCCTCCGTTATTAGTTATAATATTATTATTCTTTAGGAGTTCTAGTTTAACTCGTACGACTACCTACTACTCCCTAGCCTTACCCCTTATTACTTTATTTAAGGCTTTAGCCGCGCGCTTATTTATATTTATAAATAATATAATATTAAATCCTAGGACCTAGTTCTTTTAGAGGATATTACTAGGGTTTCCTTTTATAATAGCCCTTATATTCTTTCTTTATACTCCTTACTTTTTAGTATTTTTATTAGACTTATCCTTTTTTTACCCTAATTATTCCCTATTTACTCCTTAGCTATTATCCTTAGGGATTTTAACTCTTATTACTTATTATAGGACCTTTATAATTATACCTTATCCTATATCTTAACCCTCCTCGATACTATAGCCTCCTTTAGTCTTAAGCTTTTAACTCCTTCTTATAAGGTTATTTAGAAGGTATATAACCGCCGGATTAGTATAATCGACCTTTTCTAGGCTACCCCCTTTAGTCTTCCTACTTTCCTTAGCCCTAACCTAATTTTTTACGGCTCCGATTATATTCCCTAGGCTACCTCCTTTTATATAATTCTCCTATTAAAGTCTAAGCCCTCCTACCGCTAGAAGTCCTTTTACCCGGATATTCTTCTTATAAAGGCTAAGAACCGCCTTCTCCCTTTTTATATCCGCTTCTTTTTACCTAAGGAAATTAACTCCTTTATCGCTTAGTTTTATAAAGAATTAAAGGCTATAATAGCTATTATTATCCCCTACCGCCCTTAAACCTTCGGACTCCGATTAATCCCCTAGTAAACCTCTAAGGTAATAAGTATAATTAGGTTTATAAAAAGGAATTAATAATATTAGCGAATAAACCCGATAGACTCCTATTAAAAGGATTATTAGAATATAATATTAACCCTTAAAAAGTCTATTTATATAGTTAAAAGAAATATATAAAGGGGCTTTTTTATATTAGCCTTCTTAGACCCCTATACTATATAGTTTATAATTTATTAAGCCTATTTATATAATTAAGCCCCCCCCGAATTAGCCTATATACCTCTATTAGCCTCCTCTCCTAATAATCCTATAATATCCGATTTTACTAAAAAGGTCCGACTTTTAAATAATAAGTTCTTCCCCTATCCTTTAACTATACCCTTTTTTTTTAACCTTAATAATCTATTCCCCTTTTTCGATATTTCTTTAGTTATTATAGATTCTAATATATATAAAGCGCTTTATAGTATTTTATTATAAAAGTCTATAGGATTTAATAGGATTCTAGTCGGCTTTCTTAAGGGCTATAGCCCCCCCCTTATTATAGTACTTACTAGACTACTTTAGGGCTATATCTCCTAGGCCTACTTTCCTACCGCCTTTAAGGTTTTTAATATTATTATCCTACGTAAATAGGGTAAATTACTTAAGGTTTATTAGACTCTAGGCGGCTATCGATTAATCTCCCTCCTTAATACTATTAATAAGGTTCTCGAAATAATCCTTACGAAGTATATTTTTATAGCTATAAAGCTCTAGGGTATTCTACCTTTCGGTTAAATAAATAACTATCCTAGTAAATTTATAAATAATACCCTTTTTCTTTTTACCGAAATTATTCGGATAATATAAAGCCTCTAAGGCTTAGTTTCCCTACTAATACTCGATATAATAAAAGCCTTTAACTATATTTTATATTATAAGCTTATTTAGACTCTTAATTACCTTAGATTCCTTTTTTAGATTTTAGCTCTCCTTTACTCCTACCTTATAAACTAATTATCCTATTTATATATTAATAGTATTCTCTTAAACCCTATTTTTATCCTAAAGGGGGTACCCTAGGGGTCCCCTTTATTACTTATACTCTTTATCCTATATATCTCCTCCTTTTACTACCGTTTAGAAAAGGTTATTAGGGTTATCCCTATAAGTTTTACTAATAATACGAATATTATTAATACTAGCCGGACTCCGGCTTAAGTCTAAGCTTAGTTCGTTTAAGCCTAGGCTATTTATTAGGATTAGGCTAAAGAGTATAAAATATCTTTTTAACCCCTAAAGAGTAAACTCTTTTATTTTACTAAAGCTTATTAGGCGAATACCTCTTTATTAATCCTCGATAGAGTATCGATCGCCCCTACTTAAGAGGCCCGTATACTTAGTATTTAAATCTACTAGAAACTCTAGTAAAAGGCCTACCTTTAGCGCTTTTAGTAAAAACTATAAAAATAATAGTTTATACTTATTAGCCTTATTATCTCTACTTAGGGCTTTACCCTCCCCTATACTAGGGAGGTATATACTAAGGTTATTTATACTATTATTACCTATAATTCCCTTTATTTTATCCTCCTTACCCTAGCCGGGGGTAAACCCTTTAATCCTATAATTAAAAAGCTTATAAAAGTCTAAGCCTATTACCTTTATACTATTACTAGGGCTTATTAGGCTATACCTAGCTATTATATAGAAATTAAAGTATATATCCCCCCTTTTAATATTTACTTAACCTATTATTCTACCTATACTTACTAGCTCTTCGAATCCCGCGGTTTTATTACTATAGTCCGTTCGGTTACTAATCGGGTTACCTATTAACTCCGCCCTTACTATAATTACCCCCTTACCGCCCCTTATATTACCCTTAGGGATATATAATAAGCCTTTACCTCCTAAGTAGGCTTTAGAACTATTAGTTTATAATCCTACCGACTACTAAACCTTTACCTTTAGGATAAATAGCGTATTCGCTAAAAGGCTAAGGAATAATACCTTAAATAGTATAAGTAGTCTTATAATTATACTATTAACTTAGCCCCTTATTTTCGTCTAGGTATCCTCCTTACGAAGTATACCTCTTTTTTAAAATTCCTTAATAGCCTCCTTACCTAGTTTTATATTAGTAGGATTAGACTTAATAGGTTTTTCTTTATTTACTATATCCCTTCTATACTATTACCTTTTTACCCTTATAACTCGGGCGAGGATAAAATAGCCGAATATATTTTCCTCTACTACCGTTTTACTACCTTATATTACCCTCTCCTTCCTTATACTCCGATTACCCCCCTAAAGGATTAGGCGAACCTTATCCGGGTATTCTAGTATAAGTCCTATACTAGCCTCCTTATTAGATAATTCTCTTCCTTATATTAACTATACTAATTTAACCTCGTTTTAAACTTATAAGTATAATAAATTCTAGTATTATTTTAATTTATTATCGCCTTTTTTATTATTATTTATCCCCTTTTTACTATTTAACCCCCTTTACCCTTTATTTATTATTTTAACTACCGTATAATCCTCCGTATTAGCCTTTTTTTAGGGGGCGTTTATACCCCCTTTTTAGCGCCTTTACTCCTATTTTCTCGCCTACTATTTTCTACTTTTTCGTAAGCTTCTCCTCTTCTTCCTATCCTTCCCCTAAGGGTACTATAGGCGGAGTTCTACTACCCCCCTTAGCTATTACCGCCTTATTTTCTATCTTACCCTTTTTTACTATTACTTCCTACTCCGATTCCCCTATACTATATCCCTCTCCCTTACCCCCTCCCCCTTTTTTTTTACCCTTTTTTTATTATTCTTCTATTAGCCCCCCGGTATCCTTTTACTTTTTAGCCTATTCTCTATATTCTATAGTATTTTTAAGGATACTAAGGTCCTTTTTCGTATTCTTATATAGCCTTTTAATTACCTAATATATAAACTCTAGCTTATTTCCGAATAGGGGGTAATATAATACGTATTTATTAATATTTAGCTCCTAGTCTAAAGCCTTATTATCGTTAAGTATATATACTAAGAGTATATCGCCGCCTATTATCTAGAGTATTACCTAGTTTACCCCTTTCTTAATCTACTAAAGGCGGGTTTCGATCCGCTTTACCGCCTATTAATTACTCTTCGACTATTCCTTATTAGCCTTTACCTATTTCTTTAGCCTTTTATCGATCTAGTCGAGTAAGTATACCGTATACTTTATAAGGATAAGGATTTATTAATCGACGAGTCTATTATTTTAGGTAAGGGTAATATATAATAATAGGTTAAGTACTATTTAGGGCTATAGGTAGTTTAGCTAATTTAGATAGCCCGTATTCGGTATAGGGATTAGCCTCGTAAATCCGCTACTTTATACTAGCCCTATAAATACGCTTATTATTATTAATAGTATTATTATAATTATTATTATTATCGCTACTACTAGTAGGGTAAGAACTATAGGCTTAGGCGGGTTAATAAACGCTTATATAAGTAATAATAAAGGTTATATAGCCCTATTCTACTCCTCCTTTATAATCTATTATAACTCCCTAAAGAGCTTTTAAAACTATTATTCTATTAGCTCCCTCCGCCTAAACTATACTTATACTACTTACCTTAGCCGTATTCGGGGATTCGCCCCGCTTAATAAAAGCTATTAATTCTACCGCCTTTTAGGCTAATACCGGTAATATTAACTATTATTTATTAATACTTTTTTCGTACTTTTCTTACCCCCCGTTTACTCCTCTAGCCGATTCTTACCTAGGTATAATACCTATATACTATAGTATAATAATAATAGGTAGATAATCGGGTACCTACTTTTTATTAACTATAGCCGCTTACTCCTTACCTAGACTTTACTCGCCCCTTTCTTTACTATCGTTTATTTATTCTTTTAATCCTAATAAAAAAAGCCCCTTTTAATTAACTATAGGATATATAGGCTATAGGGGATATTATATAATTTATCGGGTTTTACCGGCTAGGAGTATATAATAAGGATAAGGGCTAAATTAACTATAGGGTATTCGTTAATTATATATTCTTTTATTATTCCCCCTTTTACCGCCCTTATAATTACCTCTTCTCTTTTATATAGGAAGGGGTAGGAAGTACTTACTAAGGTAATATTAATAAAGGAAAAAGGAAAAGAAGGAGGAGGGAAGAATAATCGAGGTTTTTATACCCCTTTTTCTACTATACCTTACTACCTTTACGTTAGTATACCGGGTCGGGTTTTCTTTTCTTCGCTCCCTCCCTTCTCTCTCTTTCTCTCTTTCTCCCTCTCTCTCCTACCCCCCCCCCCCCCCCCCTACCCTCTTTCTCCTTCTCTTTCTTATATAATCTACGAGATTACCTAAGTAATCGGCTTATCCTACTATACGTTCGTTTACCCCTACCCTATAACCCCCTACTCGGGGGCCTAAGGCCCTACTTTCGCTCTACTATTAGGGGGTTTTACCCCTTTTTAGGGATTTTTCCTACTTAGTATAATAGTAAGGTTCTAGAAGCCCTTTAAGGCCCCTAGAGTATATTTAAATAAATAAATATCCTAGGATAATAATAGCTTAGAATATAAATAGGGTTAGGTTAAGTTTAGGTTAAACTTAGGTTAAAATCGGTTAGGTTTCTAGTCGAAGTTCTATTAGTATCTTCTATTAAAATAAAAGACTTTATATTAATTATCCTAGAAGTATTAGGGGTAAGTTATTTTATAAACTATTATAGTATTAAGTAAGGAATAGAGATCCGCTATTAAGGATTTAATATTAGTAGCTAGTCGAAATAAGGTAAATTCTAGTTCCGGGATCCTATAGTAAGCGTTAATAAGAATTATCCGGAGAAAAGGGGTTTTATTATATTCCTTACTAAGGGTTTATTAGTAAAGATTAAGTTTATTAAATAACTTTTAAAAAACCTCGTATAGCTTATTATCTAGATTCGTATTATAAATAGTTTAATATATAGTCGAAGTCTAATTTATATAATAATAAGAATAATTTATATCTATATTAAAATATTATTTAATTTAAAGGTAAATATTTATAAAAGTATAATTCTAAGGGATATAGTTAATATAGTATTATTATATTCGCCCTAAGAGGATTCGGGAAAATAATATATAAAAATTCGATAAATAGATTTTAAATAAATAATAAATATTTATTATTACCCTTACTTTATTATTAAGTAGGTTATAGGGTTCTTTAGAATATATTTTCGATTTATCCTAAACCTTTATAAATTTCGTAATTATATTAGTATTTACTAGGGTATTATTAAAGTATATAGGGGGAAGCTAATAGTACGTATTTATTAATACTTCTAGCTTTTTACTAAATTAAAATTAGCTTTTATATAAAATTAGGTTATTTTTAGGTTAAATTTAATCTAGAATCCTTTCGTTTTTATCTTATACTTTATTCTATATTACCCTAAGGATTATATTATAATACTAATAAGTATAAAATATTAATCGCCTTAGTACTTAAATAGTAAATATTTATTCTAGTTATTAGGGCGGAAGCTCTAGAGTACTTTCCTAATTATTATTTAATACCGGATTAATTTCTAATTAACTTTAGTTTAAAATCGTACTAAAGTTAGATTTTATCCTAAAGAGCTTAGGGGGGAGAATAAAAGAAGGTATATAAACTTCTAGCTTAAAGTATATAATATAGTATAACCGAAAAGGCTATACGGGTAATTCTTTAAGCTAAAAAGCCGTTTAGAAAAATAGGTTAGGTTTTTTTATTAATAGTCCTAAATAGATTCCTCTCCTACTAAGGATATTTTAGAAGGATCTTTTAAGGATAAGTCTTATAAATTCCTATATAAAAGCTATTTATCCTTTAAAATATTCTTAGAATATAATTAGTAGTTTATACCTAGTATTATACTTATTATTTTCTATTTCTATTATAAATTTTATAATATAAAGTTTAATTAGGGCTTTATCCTATATTATTCCTAGGACCTCCTTATCCTATTTCGAGAGGTCGAGATTATACTAGATTATCTTTAGGATAATTATATTATTAAAAAGGGCTTTAGCCTAATCGTTTCCTAATTAAGCTATTATCCTTATTTATTCTAGAGGAAGGCTACCTTTTACTAAATTCGAATTATTTTCTAATCGAAGTCGAAGAAATATTAAGTTTTATCTTTTTTAAAAAACCTAAAAATAGTTAATTATATAAAACCCGGGTTTTTACTTACTAATTATAATTTCCTTCTTTATACTAAGTAAAAGAATTTATTATTTAAATCGATTTTCCTTCCTTACTAATCTATAATTACCTAAATTAACTATTAATTAGTATTAGTTAGGCTTTATAAATATACGTATAGGAGTAATAAATAATTATTAAAAAAGGGTTCTTTATTATTAGTTCTAATATTTATCTATAATAATCTATAAAAGGATTCTCTATAGTCTAAATATAAGAATACCCCCTTTTCCCTTCCTTATATATCCCCCTTTCCTAACTCGATATTAGATTAAGCTAAACTCGGAATCTATCCGGTATTAAGTTAAATTCGACCTAAAGTCGATCGGATACTATTCCGACCTCCTATTATTATACTATCCTATTCCTCCCTTTATTTCCTTTATTTTATACTTATACCTACGTCCTATATAATATATCCCCTATTCCTCCTAATACTACCCCTAAATAACTCCTACGTTATCCTTATTATAGCTTACGGCGAGTATAGTTATAGTCCGGTTATAGCGTAGTTTGCGATTATAATAATATTGTTTTAATAAAAACGTAGGATAAGATAATACTAAAATAGGATATAAAATATTTAAGGCTATTAAAAAAGAATATAATATAATACCGAAGGCTATTATATTAGGGATTATAATCGAATTCTAGTCCCTTAAGGCGGAGAACTTCGATAAATTCGAGGATTTTATTAAACGCCTATACTATTTATAAGATTAGATTTATATTATTATTACTAATTAATCGGAAGAATAGTTTATTATTAATACTATTAATATAATCCGGGATATTATACCTTATTATACTAAGGAATAATTCTACTAGATAGAGAAAGGAAAGGTACTATTAAAAACAGAGCTTCTAGAGTTCTTAAAGAACTATACTTCTATTAATAAATAAAAGAAATAATTACTTAATACCTTTTCTACTAATAAAAATTAGTTAAAAAAAGGTAAGAAGGTAATAAGAAGGCTAATAACTTATATAAACGAAGTAAAGGCTATAGAGGTAATAGGGGCTATAGCGGTTATAGAGGAAGGAATATAGCCGAAGGTAATACCCTTAAATACGGATATTATATTCGACCTAGAGGAGTTCCTTATAAAGAGGATTATTACTAGATTAAATACCCTAAGCTTACGCCTCCTAGCTAGGAGAATACCTATAAAGCTAAGGTATTAGAGTCTATTATAAATATAGGAAAAGTATATAAGATAATAACTGCCTAAAGCCTTATTACTTACGATAACGTAGTTTATAACTCGGATACTAGAGGATATCTCTTTAATAACCTAAAATAGTTTATTAAGGTTAGAGAATACCCTAATACGGAACCCTTTATTATTACTAATAAAGAAAACCTTATACCTTAGGCGTTTAGGAAGGTCCGAATAAATATTCTTAAAGGTAAAATAATCGTATTTATTAACGTATTATATTATCCTAATCTTATAATAAATTTAATTAGTACGAGTATTCTTAAGGAAAAGGGATTTATCGCGGATTTAAAAACTAACTAGCTTATTAACTAATAAACGAAGGAATAAGTTTATTATCTTAATAAGAAGCTTCGATTTAAGGGAATTACTCCTATAGGAGAAGGTAATACTATTATTTAGGTATTCGCTACCTTACCCTATAAAACTCTACGAAAAGGATTAAAAATAGATTTTACGATTATATATAAATACCTTACCTATACTAGTAAAAAAAAGGTTATTATTACCTACTAAAAGGCTAGTATTCTTATCGATTAGAAGATAATTATAAACTTCTACTATAAGGCTTATATTTTCGCTAAGACGGATACTCTTATTAGTCGAAGCTTTCTAATAAGACTAATAAGATTCCTTAATATCGTTTTCTAGGATATAATAAAGTACTTACCTATAAGTTATAGTAGAGTCCGCTATAGCCTATACGGTATAAACGTATTTATATATTTTTACTAGACTATAAGAGCCTAAATAAAGACTTAAGCGTATAATCTTCTACGTAGATAAAAACAATAGGTCGATAATACCTCGGGAGGTATACCGATTACTATACTCGTATTTAATAATACCTAGGAGTTTTAGAGTAATACTATAAAGGCCTAGGCTCTCGTAAACGGTTTCGTATTAAGATATTCGACTCTATATAACTCGTAGTAAAACAGCGTTATAGAATAGGCTGGAAGAACGCTAATAACGCTCGCTCGAGTAATCTATCTATATTCTAAGCTTCTAGTATACTTATAGCTATTCTTTATATCGATAATAGCGTATATTTCGAATCTACTATTAACTAAGGATAAAATATTATTACTAAAAAGAGTAATATAGGCTATAGGCCTCCTATATAAATATAATATCGGGTACTTATACGCTTAGGAATATATTACGTATATAATAAAGCCAAAAGAAAAGATTATTTATTCGGAGAAAATAGCCCTTCGAGCGTAAAAAGGGAATCTTATTAGTATCGAAGGCTTATATAGCTATATTTATAAAATCTAACTACCTAATTTAAGTACTATTATTCGTATATAAGATATTTACTTTTTCGATTATACTAGCCCGCCTAATATAAAAAATAACGAAATTAAATTTAAGGTAACCCTTAAAGAAGACGAGTATATCGAATTTAAACCTATTTAATACCCGGTAATAGGGAAGGAAAAAACGACTATATAGCTAAATAATAGCTAAAATACTTCCCTATAGTATAGAATAAACGTAGAGAAAATAACGATTTAAAGAAAATAATAATAATATATTTAAACGCCCGAATAACGAACCTACCTACTATCGCCGAGTATTATACCTATAAATACCTATTTTTAAAAAGAAATACCGGATTTAGGTATTTAGAAGGAAGTACTTATTAATTTACTACTATTATCGATTAAAGAAGAGGATAATAATACGTTTTTAAAGGCTCTTTAAGATTCTAATCTATTTAATAATAAATAGGTTAATTACTACGAAGATTATAATACTAATACCAATTCTTATACTCTTAGAAATAACTCGATAGTATTAAATATCTCGAGTATAGGAATAAATAAGACTTATAGATTATTATTTAAGGTTTAGGGTATATAGCCTATAAGGCGGTCTAAACGACTTACTAATACTAAAATAGCTATAGGGGGTATTCTTAAGCTATTATATAAGTACGTTATATTTACTAATAAAAATAAATTCGAAATAATAGTATTAATAATAATCTTCTTAGCCCTCGTAGCCGTTTCCTTCGTTGGATATACGCCTAGTACCTATAAGGCTATAACGAAGATATTAGATTTCGATAAACGATAAATACCTATAATATAAAAAAAAATCGATAAACTTGATTAGAAAAGAGTCTAGGAGCTCGTATAAAAGCCTTATAATATTAAAACCCTACTTAATAAATAGGTTTATATAAAAAAGCCGATTAAAAGTACTAACCTACTAATAAAGGTATAATAAGTTATTTACGGAAATTATAATCCTATAAACCGACCTATTAAGAATTTTTATACCGCTATAGTATACTAATTATCTATACGAGTATTTCTAATACTTATAACTATATAAAATCTCGAATAGGCTAAGTTTAATATTATTAATACCTTTATTAATACCGAGCTAAATAAGGACGTTTATATCGTCTAACTATATAGATTTAAAAACGGTAATAATCGTATTTATCGGCTAAGAAAGGCTTTTTATAAATACCGAGCGTTTCTAAGATAGTAGTTCGAAAGAACTATAAAGGACCTTTAGGAATAAGAATTCTATAGGCTTAACTCGGAGCTTTGCCTCTATTAAGACGATAATAGTACGCTTTTTCTACTATATATTAATAATATACTATTAATAGCCCCGATAATAAAAACTATCGATAAGAAAGTAGTTATCCTTAATAGCCTATACGAGATTAAATATTTAGGAGAGCTAATAGAATTCCTCGGCCTTAAATTCGATTATAATCGCTCTATTCAAATAATCCGGGTTTACTAGACGGAGTTTACTAAAAAGGTTCTTAAACGATTTGGCTTTACGGATCTTATACTAATAAAAATATTATAACCCTCGAGGTATATTATTCTATACGATTAAAAGGAGTATAAGGTTATTATAGAAAAGAATACCTAGTAAAAACGTATAAGGAGTTTTAATTAGCTCGCTTTAGGCATAAGGCCTAATATTATATTCTCCGTATAAAAGCTTACGGAAGGGAATAACTACCCGATAGAAGTATATACTATAGTTATAAAGTATTTACTATAATATCTTAGCGGTATAATAAATATTAGTATTATACTTAGGGGAGGTACTTATAGTATAAATTTATACCTTAGGGTTTATTTCGATACGTTATTCGTAAACGATAAAGAGTTATAATACTTAATAGCCGAATATATAGTATTTCTAGCCGGTAGACCTATTACTTAGCGTTTAAAAAAGTAAATACTTATAATAATAAGCTCTATAAAGGCGGAGTTTATTATACTTACGCCTATAGGCATAATTACTATATAGCTATAGGAGATAATTAATAATACCGGATACCTATAGAAAAGACTAATCCTAATATATATAAATAATTAGAATACGAGGATTATAGTCCTTAATCCGCTTTATTAAGCGCGTATAAGGTATATCGATATTAAGTATAAATAAATTATATAAAAGTATTAATAAGGTTATTTTAACCTTTAATAAATTAGTATAATAAATATAAAGGCTAATAGTATAACGAAAGGGCTATAGGTCTATAAATATAGGTAGTTTATTAAGTAATTAAATCTAAGTATAGGAAGGAATACGGCCGGCTCTAGTAATTAAAATACTAAAAAATAGATTATAATATACCCGAATCCGGGCTTCGGGGAGGTATTATAGGCACTAGGATAATAGAGTACCTAGACCCATATAGGGTTCAGCCCGGATATTCGTGGCTCGTATACTTACCTATTTAGTAGTAGTTAAGAGTATAGATAGTCTCTTAGTAGTATTATTATTATAGAGTTTGTACGTATAATAGAGATTTATTATACCCGTAATATATTTTAATAGCGTTATTTTAACTAGGATAATAAGGTAATATTCTTACGCTTCTTAGTCTTATTACGTTAAGACTTAGCGGGTATTTTACCTTTATACTTAAGGTTTTATACCTTTAGTATATAAGGTTAACTACTAGCTTTAATAATATCCTATAGTATAAATTCCTCGCTTACTAGGCTTTAAAAATTACGAGTATTATAGTATAAAAAGCTAATAGATTCCGATTATACTTCGATAAACTCTATTTACTCTAATAGAAGATATTCTTTATTAAGGTCTTTTATACCTATAAGAGTACTAATAAAAAGGGAAATTATCGGGCTTTTAAGCTTATCTACTTTTTTATTTTTATATACTTTTTTAAAAGCCTAATAGTAGTTATCTTTTACTATAAATTATTTATATATTAATTTTTGAAGTAATATTTTAATAATAAGTTAAAAAAGTATATAAAATAAAAAGAAGGAATAGTATTATTATCTAAATACTCGTATAATAACTTAGATAAATCGGTAAGAATCTTAAATAGGAGGTATAATATCGTATAATACTATATAATTATATACTCGGTATTAAGTATAACTCTAGTCTAATGTTAGTATAAATCTCTCGTAATTCTAATATAAAATCGGATTAATATTAACTCGATTCCGAAGAATAAAAATAGGGGAATCTCGTATATAAATATTAGGTCTTATTTATATATTAGATAAAGAAGATAAGTATTTAGGACTAAAGTAAAAGTATATTTAATAAGGATTATTATTAATAAGGATACTTTATTCTTCTATTATATAATTAGTATATTATTATTATATTATATATAAGGTTTATAAAAAATTATAAGTAAGTAATTTTTAAGTAATTTTATAAAATTATATAAAGTAAAAGGGTAAAATTACTTATAATTTAATTTTAAAAATAATTTTAGAAAATTACTTATAGAAAATTACTTAAAATTATAAGTAATTTTAAAAATTATAAAAATTATTATAAAATTATAATAAAATAATATTTTTCTTATAAGATTATAATTTTAAGTAAGTTTAAAGGCTATAGAAATAATTATAAAGAAAATATATACTCTATATAATTTTTAAAAAAATAATAAGAAATTAGTAATAATACTCTTAGCCTTAGGCCCTTAGGCTTTTAATTATTATTAATTAAGTATTTTTATTACCCTATTAAATATAATAGGTTAATACGCCCTAATATTTATATATAATTATAACTAATAATCCTATATATATATATAATATAATAATAATATACTAATTAAATAATAAAGGGATAAAGTACTATTATAAATAATAATCCTCGCTAAATATACTTTTACTTTAATCCTAAATACTTATTTTCTTTGATTAATATATAAATAAAACCTAATACTTATATATAAGATTCCTTTATTCCTATCCTTTAGAATCGAGTTAATATTAATCCGACTTTATATTAGAATTACGAGAGATTTATACTAATATTAGACTAGAATTATACTAATACCGAATATATAATTATATAGTATTATACGATATTATAAACTTCTACCTAAACCTTAGAGTCGCTAGTACTATAGCCCGCCTCTACCGTACTAGTATACTCGATAAGATACGATAGGCCTCCCGGGGCGTCTTACGATATCTTACTAGGTTCCCCTAGTACTATACTATAAGACGCTTTACGATAAGAGTCCCGCTCTAGGCCGAACTCCGATAAATCAGGATATAGATAGGAACTAACGTCCCCCCGAACAACCCTATACTTTAATAGCTTTTTACTAATAACTAGGCTAGGCGTTAGGATAGACTAGAGATAGCCTATAGGTTAGGCTAATAATATAAACTACTCCTTTTCCCTAGTAGTTTTCCTTACTAATTCGAATACCCTAATATCCTCCGACTTTATTAGGACCTACCGAAGTATATTAATACTATAATTACCTAGCTCTATATAAATAAGATCGGATACCGCGATTTCCTCTTCTAAAGGCGTATCCTAGATATTACTACCCTTATTTACTCCTATAGGGCTAAGAATAAGAATATTTATTATATTATCCTCTAATACTTAAAGTATACTAATACTCGGTTCTACCTCCCCTAGCGTATTATTATTACTAAGAACCTCTACCTTAAGCTATAGTATTATTCTAGTACTATTATTCTTACTTATTAAATACTTTATTATAATAGCCTATACTAATTTACTTTAGCTAATATATTATATAATCTACTAGGCTAATCCTAAGCTACCCCTTCCTAATAACCTTTATACTATTATATTTATTATTTATAATTATTATTCCTACTTAGCTAAGTATACTTATTATTAATTATTAACCGAGTTTATTATTATCCTTACGTATTATAACCTTCTTTACTACTATAGCCTTATATACCTCCGCTAAATATAAAGCCCTACTAGGTATTAGAATTAATATAAGGGTAGGGGAAGACGAAAAGGCTATAGGTAATAAATAGACTAGTACGAATATATAGCTAGGGGTTAATATAGCCTTCCTAACTAGCTTAGCCTTTTTACTTTAAGTTATTATAACCGCCCTTTTTTTCTCCCTTACCTCCCTAGTTATCTTCCTCGCCTCCTCCCTCTCCTTTATTCTTATAATATCCTTTACTCTAGCTAAGAGATTAGCTAGTATTATCTTACCCTCCTTAAAATTCCCTAAATTCTTACGACTAAGCTAATACCCGTTTATAGTATAGCCGACTAGGTTCTTAGTATAATTAGGGGGAATAAGTCCCTCCTTATTAATTTAATACTAGTATTTAAAGTCGTATATAGGCTTTCCCTCCCCCTCCTACGAGGATATTACCCTAGCTTTAGCGTTATTAAACGACTCTACCGCTATTTTACCTAGGAATATTACCTCCTTAATTAGCCTAGCGAGGTCGATAAGCTCTACCTTACCCTCCTCGTTAATATTTATTATATTAGTAGTCGTTTAGCCGGTAGGAGTAATAGGCTTAACTAGGGCTATAATAATAGCCTAGTACTTTAATACGTTTATAATACTATTAATATAATTCCTAGCCCTCGCCTTCCCCTTATCCTTAGCTTTATCCTAGTAGGCGGGAATAATAGTCTACTATAAAATAGGGGAGCCCTTATTACCCTTTACCTTAACTATAATCGTCTAACCCCCTAGTAAGAGCTTTACTCGAGCCCTAATAGCTAGCTTTTACTCGATAATACCTAAGCTCTTAACTATAGTCTTTATTATCTTACTTAGCCCCTTTAACTACTTAATTATAGCCTTTAATACCGTATTACTCTTTTCTATAGCTATAAGTAATTAAGGATCCCTAGTATAACCTTTAGTTATAATACGCCCCCTATTAATATAATAGTAAAGCTTTAACTAGTTAGCGCTTTTTTAAAATAATATATCGGCCTCTTTTATACCTTTCGCCTAGTTATACTCGTTAACGAAAACGCTCTTAGCCTTCTTTTACTTATACTATTCGCTATAAAGCTAGGTCGAGTTATTAATTATTATTAGGGCTACCTCCTAGTAGACTACGTTTACTTTAGTATAAATAACGTAGGCTTATACGATTATTATTACTTCCTCTTAGTATACGTCCGATATTACTAAGGTAATTACTTATAAAGCTAATCCTAATAACCCTCGAATATTATATAATAGTAAGGCTAAATTATACGCGATATATAGTTATCGTAGGGTATCTTCCTCTTATCGCTATACTCCGGATTATATACTATTCTAATATTTAGCTTACTACCTATAAGATTTATCGCTACTATTATTATTATAAGTAAGGTTAATAATATTAATAATTATTATTATTAAAAAGACCCTTATACCGAAGGAGGGGTAGTTATACCCCTCCTTTAGGATATAGGGCTATTTTACTAATTATCTATTATATACGTCTAGCTCCCCCCCCCCCTATTAACTCGTTCCCTCCTACCTCCTCTTCGCCTTTTCCCTATTATTATTATAGCCTAACGAGGCCGGGATATTCTTGCTATAGCTATACCTTATATAACCGACTTTTGCCTTACCCTAGGCTATTATACTATAAAAAGAGACTAGTTTTCCCCCGGGTTCTCCCGGTTTTTCTAGCCTATAACTAGTATAATAGATCTTTAGATACCTCCTAGGTCCCTAGAGTAAATTTTAATAATAATAATATACGATATTATACCTTTTATTTAAGATTCCTATTAATCTATTTAAATTATTATACGAGTATTTAAATACTAATAACTTTTCTTTTTATAATTAGATAAAGAAATAGTATAAACTATTATTATATCCCTAAGTACTTTTTTATTTAGATTTAAAGGTTTAATCGAATAAAAGATTAATCCGGACTTAATTTAAATAAATTCTTCTTAATATATATTATTTTATCGTATTATATATTTACGAGTATAATATTTAATAGTATTATATATTCTTAGGATATATTATTTTATCGTATTATATATCCTAGGGATTTAGGTTTAAAATATATTAAAATTATTTTAAAGTCGCGTTAAAATTATATTAAAATTAAATCGAAAATATAGTTAGAATCTTATACTCCTAGTATTATTTCTTTTATATAAAGAATTATATATTTAAAAAAATAAAAGATAAAAAAAAGAAAAACGAAAAGAAATATAAAGGAAAAATAATCGAAAATTAAAAAAAAGAAAAAACTAAGTCGAGTTAAAAAGGGTAAAAATAAATTATAAATATACTCAGTAAAATATAGTAGGGCGGGGTAAATAGTTAAAACTCTAGCCCTATATAACCCTATAAGGTTTATAACCCTATATAAGAAATTCTCTAAAATTATTTTATTTTCCTTTTTATACTATTATTATTATTTTTATTATTATCCTTTTCCTTAATATAAGTTTAAACCGATTTTATTATAATTTTAAGTTAAATTCGAATAAGAATTAAGCTAATATTAAATAAAAATCGAATTATAATAGATACGCGTTTATCTTAAGGTATAATAACCCCTATAATACTATTTTTATTAACTCGGGGTAATTATAATAATAGTAATAAATATAGTAAATATAATAATAATAATAGTATTAACTATAATAATAATAATAGTATTAGTATTAATAATAATAATAATAATAATAATAATAATAATAATAATAATAATAATAATAATAATAATAATAATAATAATAATAATAATAATAATAATAATAATAATAATAATAATAATAATAATAGGCTTAACCTTATCCCTCTCTCCCTTTTTTATTATAATAAATTATTATTTATTTTAACCTTATTATTATATTATCTAAGGCTTATTTTTAGTTTATTTAGGAATTATCCTAGAATAAGCTAAAAATAAGTATAAACTTAGAATAAAATATTATTAAAATTAAGTTAATATTAGCTAGGTTTTAAATTAAAATTATACTAATTTTTTATTAATATAGTATTTACCTTTACTTTTACTTATACTTATAATAACTCTACCCTTAATTAGGCTTTTATTCCTCCTCCTCCTATTCTATTAATACTTTAGGTATTTTATTTTTTAATTCTAACTCTAGTTATACTAACCCTTACCCTACCCCTAATACTATTATCCGTTTATTATTAGGCTATAATTTATAGGATAATTTATTAGACTATCCTATACTTTCCTTATATTAATTGGCTAGGGTAATAACCGTTTAAAATAAATACTTACTAAGTATAGGCTTTTATAAAAACGAAAACTTATTTCTCTTATAAAAAGGTAAGAATATACTATAATATAGTATAAACTCCTCCTTAAGTATATAAAACTAATAAGATTATTAATTAATATTAAGAATATAATCCCTAGTATTAATTATACCCTATATAACTACTTTTAATAAATTCGTTTTTATAAACTATTAGATAAAGGTAGAGTAAAAGAATAAAGTATATTTAATCTTATTTTAATATTTTATTAAACTCGATTCGAAATTATACTAAATTTAAACTAATATCGAATAGTATTCTAATATTATTTATTCTATATTAAATACTTATTAAAAAGCTAGTAATTATTTTTAAATTTTTTTTTATTTTTATTATTTTTCTTTTATTATTTTCTTTATCTTTTTCCTTTATTTATTTTTTCTTTTTACTTTTATTCGAATATACTTATTTTATATATTCGAAAAGTCTATAAATTTATAAAATTAATATTATAATTATTAAGTAAAAATATATTTTATAAAATAAGTATAATTAAAACTAATTCGAATAAGAATTAATTTTAGATTAAAGTTAAATCGATTTTAAGCGTATATTAAAAAAGAATCGAAAAAAAATTAAATCGAAATAGATAAAAACTCTAACTAAAATTAAAAAAAGCCGATTCGAAAAAGCGAATAAATAGTATCGATTTATAATAAGTTTCTATTAAGTATTATAAAACTATTTTATTAAAATTAAACTAAATATTAATAAAAATATTTTTAAACTTATCGAAAATAATTATAGTTTTTAGGATTCTATTAAGTATATAACTTCTATTTTTAAATTATTCTTTTATTCTAATAAAATAGTATTAAGTTTAGTATTATATAATATATATAATTATTCCTAATACTAATTAGTATTAATTAGGTATTTTTATTATCCTACTAAATATAGTAGGTTAATATACTCTAATATTTATATATAATAATAGTTAATAATCCTATATATACGTATAATATAATAATAATATACTAATTAAATAATAAAAGGATAAAATACTCTTATTAATAATAATCCTTATTAAGTATACTTTTATTTTAATTCTAAATATTTATCTTCTTTATTTAATATACGAATAAAACCTAATATTTATATATAAGATTCCCCTATTCTTATTTTTCGGAATCGAGTTAATATTAATCCGACTTTATATCGGAATCGCGAAAGATTTATATTAATATTAAACTAGAGTTATACTAATACCGAGTATATAGTTATATAGTATTATATAATATTATACCTCTTATTTAAGATTCTTACCGATTTATTTAAGTTATTATACGAGTATTTAAATATTTATAGCCTATATAGTAAATACTAAATAGTAGTTTTTAAAATATATAAATATTTAAATATATTATATTTAGTTTTATAAATTATAATATAAATAAAAGACTTAAAAAAAAATATATATACTTTATATAATTTTTAAGAAAATATTAAGAAATTAATAATAATACTCTTAGGCTATATAATAAATACTAAAAACTAATAATAATAATAGCTTTTAAAATATATATATATATAATACGTTGAGGTTTATAAATTATAGTATAAATAAAAGGCTTTAAAAGTATAATAATAATAAAAAATAGCTATTTTATTAGAAAAACCTAAGTAAACTTAAGTAAAAAAACTAATAAAAAACTATTTAAAAATCCTCCTAGTTTTCTTCCTACTTTCCTTCCTTATATTCCTTTTCTAGATTAGGTAAGGATTTCCTCTAACCTTTAAGCAATATTAGCTTTTTAATAGTCTCTAAATTTAATAGGCTTCGGGATTTAATAAGTAGGTTACTACTAATCGAGAAAGTACTTTCTATAGGTACTAAAGTTATAGAAATTAATAAATAGCAGCGGGCTAAAATAGCTAAAATAGGAAATCTTTCCTTATATTGTTTTTAATAGTCTAAAATAGAGTCCTAGAAATTATATAAAATAGTAAAAAATAAGAATAATTATTAATAAAAGTATATACTTACCTTCTTTTTAATAAGAGGCTTTGCTAAATAGGCTATAAACTCCTCTTTTTCGGCTTTTTTATTAATTATTAAAAAGAAATTATCCGAATAGGTTAATTCTATAGGGCTATATACCCTAGAATTAATAGTATTACTACTAATTTCCTTTTTTAACCTAAAAAAAATTAATAATTAAGTAAAATAATATAAAAAAATTACTTATATAAAGTATTCTTCTTTAAAGTCCCTTATAAGGTCCTTTTTAAGAGAAGGATAAAAATAAAAAAGCTAATTTTCTTTAAAATACATTATTTTAAGTCGTAGATCCAAGAGAATACTAAAAAAGTAAATAATGGAATCTTTATAATTAATCCGAGTAATTATCTTTAAAAAGTATTTATCTAGCTTATTTTTACCTTATTAAATACTATTTATAAAAATATTATAATAATTTAACTAATTATAATATAATTAGTAAAAAAGCTAAAGAAATTAATAGTAAAACTTACTAAACCTAAGTTAAGATTTATATTTCTAGCTAAAATCCGGTATTCGCTTAATAAATTATTAAGCTTTTTATATATCTAATAAATATATAATAAAGCTTCTAATATTATAATATAAAGTAAGCCTTATAACTTAATAAAAGGCCGGAGAAAAACTTCGAAAAGCTTTTTTAGGTTAACTAAGACTTCCTATTTAGCCTAGGATATACTATTCTTTTTTAGCTTTTTATTAGCTAAGTTATTTATTATATACTAGATAGCCGGCTTTTAAAAAATAGTTATTTCTAGTATATAATAAGTAGAATTCTAGCGTATAGCGTTATCTAAAAGTAATAATTAGAATAAATTAAAATTAATAAAAAAGGAAATAAATACTTAAAGAAATCTTTTCCTTCTTAGTTTTTTCTAGGATTTCTCCCCGGTCCTTAGCTCTTTAGAGGCCTTTTTTAAATAGCTTTTTAGGCTCCGTATTATACTTTAAAATCGTTATAATCTTTCGTAGCCGATTTATAAGTACTATAAAAATTAGTAAATTAGTTAAAAAATAGTAAATAATTACTTACTAGAAAAATTCGTATCTTTGCTTTAAATCTTTATATTATTATTTTCTAAAGCTATAATATTAGAATTAATATAGCTTAAAAGCAAGGAGTCGTTTATAATTAAAGAAATAAACGTTTTTAAAACGTTTTATAATATTAAGTTAATAATATACGCTATATAGTGTATATTACCCCGGAATTCTTTACTTAATAAGCCTTTATAAGCTTTTTAATAAAATACTATAAAGGTATTATTATTCCCGGTATTATCCTTTATAAAACTAATAAAAAATTAATAAATAAAAGGCTATAATTCTAAAAAAGTAAAAACTTACCTAAAAATAGTCGAATAATTTATAGCTAAATAGGGGCTAAGCGCTAATAATACTTCTTAAAGAATATAAACGCCTATATAGTATTTAGAAAGCTTATAAAAGCCTAGAAGATTTTATTAGTATTTTTAAATAAGGAAAAAACTAAAAAAAGGAGAAACTTATTAATAAGTAAGTATTTAAACTAAAAATTACTAGAAATATAAGTTAAAATAATACCTATATAGCTAAGCTAAGTATTAGAGGTTTAAATATTAAATATAAAGTTAAAGGACCCGTATTATTTAATATAGGCATTAAATTTATTATTTAAAAGGCTAATTTTCTTAAAGAATTCCTCGTTTAAAAGCTTTTTAAGTTTTCCTAGATAAAGCTTTAGATAATCCCTAGTTATAATAATTAATTAATAGTTAAAAAAGGAATTAAAAAGAAAAAAAATATAACTTACGGGTTATAAAAGGAAAGAAGACTAGAAAATAAGTCTAAAGTAATAGTATTAAAAGATATATTATTTTATAAAAGGAAATTAAGAATCCTTTTATAAGCTTTATTCGAATTAAAAGTAAGGCGTTATTTTTTAGCTTAAAAGGCTTCGAAGAAATTGCGTTTTTCCTCTTATAACTCTAGTATATAATTAGTATTTTTAGTATTTTAAAAAATAAATAATTTAAAAACTTATTATATTTTCTACCTTATTTTTTACTTTTATAACTATAAGCTATACCTTTATAGGTAAGCTTATAATACCGGCTTAAATTAGAAAAAATATACTATTTAAGAGTATACTTAAATAGTTTTTTATAGTTATTTTAAATTAATTAAAAAAATTAAAAATTAGTAAATATTAAATAATTTACCTTATATAACTATATAAAATACGGCGAGAATAAGTTAAATCGATAGGTAAAAGCTTTCGAGTAAATAGCCCCTTTTAGAAAATATAGGACTTAACTTCGGAATTAGGCCCTAATTTAAATTCGGGCTAATTTTCTTTTATAACTATAAAATTAGTTTTTTTCTTTAGATTTTTTCCTTTTTTAATTTTTTCTCCTAATTAATAATTAGTAATAAATTTAGAATTTTTTTACTATTTTTTTTTATTTTTCTTATTTTTCTAACTTACTTTTTTTAGTTTTTTTAGAAAGAAACGACTACTAAAAAGCTAAACTAGGGAGGGAAAAGGCAGCTAAAAACGAGGAAGCCCTACTTAGCCCGGTAATAACCCTCCCTAAGCCCCCCCGGCCCCGGCCCTAGCCCCGGCCCTAGCCCTAGCCTTAATAATTTTATAACTATCTAAAAAGTTAATTCTAGATAAAGCCGAAGCTTTAAATAGCTTATAAAATATACGATTTATAATAATTAGGAAGTTAAGACTTAGAGTCTAAAAGAGAAGAGAATAAGCTTAAGAATAGTATTTTTTTTATATAATTTAGATAGTAAATAAAGGAGTTTTTACTAGTAGAAGAAAGAAAGAAAAAAAAAGAAGAAGAAAAAGTTAAACGTAGCGAAAAGGGACTTTCTACGGCCAGGATAGTAAAACTTCGGTATATTAAGTAGGTAGGTAAAGAGCGCCGAATCTTCTAGTATTTATAGTAGAGAAATAGTATTTCTAAGTACCTTCGTTTATTTACTATAGTTCTTTTAGGTACTAAGGTTTAAGAAGGTATATTGCTTTTAATACGGAGTAGAGAGGTTTTATACTTCTCCGAGCTTTATAACTTTAAGAAAAATACCCTATTTTCCTAAAAAAAAAAAAAAATATTTTCTAAATAAATAAGATAATAATCTATAATATAACTTTTTTTTATCCTAATTAGGTAATAATTAACTATTTAAAAAATAAATAAAGATTCTTTACCCTATATATTTACTTATTTTTTTTTTACTCTAGATTTTATAAAATACTATAATAAGAGTAGTAAAATCTAAAAAAATATATACTTATTAGATAATATTATAATTAGCCTTATAGTATTTTTTTTATTATTTTAAGAACTATAAAATATAGTAGTTTTATTTATAACCTAAGTATTAAAAAGGTATTCTACTTAGTTTATTATTTTTAATTATAAAAATATTATTTAAAAAAAAAATTTTTTACTTTTCTAAGTCTTAAAAAATACTAATAAGAATTTTTACTCTATTTTTAAGCTTTTATTAGGGAAGTTATAAATTTTAAAAAAGAATTTAAAGTTCTTACTTGGATTTTATATATAGAAAAAAAAAATAAGGAAAAATAAAGGAAAAAATAATATTATTTTTTTTCTACCTAAATAAATGCTTTATAAGTCTAAAAACTAAATTATAAAATCGTCTTTCTTTTTACTATCTTATTATATTTTTTTTCTATTTTTAATCTAATTATACTAGATATTATAAAGATATTAGTAATTCTTAGACTTAGTATAGGGTAGGACTTTTAACCCCGAAGGAAAAATCGAAAATAAATTAAAAAAAATAAAAAAAATAGAGAATTAAAATCTTTATAGTCCAAAGTATAAATAAAGTATAATATATATTTTTTAAAAACTTTTTTAAAGTATAAAAAAAGTATTTCTTTTATTTAGTAGTATTTTACTAATATTTTTATATTTTCCTTAATAATAGCTTTTATAACTTATAAAAATAATAAAAAAATAGAAAAAAAATTCTATTTCTTACTCGACCTAGAAAAAAGTTAGTATTTTAATACTAGGCTTTTTATAATTTATTTCTTTATTATATATTCTTAAAAAGCTTATAATAAAAATACTAATAAATATTACTAATTTATAAAACTATTTATTAATTAAAATTATAATAAAACTATAAGTATATTATATTCTATTACTTTATTACTTATACTATAACTTAGAAGTAAATAATATAATACTTTTTTTAATTTTATAAAAAAGCGTTTATTAACTAGAAAAACCTAAGTAATAATCTAAAACTAAGGTAAAAAAACTAATTAATTAGCCTTAGTCCTTAATAAGTATAAAAGAACTACTTATCTTTTTTATTTTCTAAAGTACTATATATAGAATTTTCTAATTTTTTCTACGCTTTAAATAAACCCTAAAGTATTTTCTATTCTCTATATAAAAATATTACCTTATTAAAAATATATTTATTCGGAAAGTCTTTATTAAGTAGTATATACGATTCTCGTTCTATAAGTATAAATTTATCCTTAATTATTTAAATAAGGTTATCGTAAGCTTTATATAGTTTATTTTTTATAGCTTCGGAGCTTTAGATAGGTTTAGGGTTTAAATTAGGTATTATTAGAAGAATAGGATATCTAGGCTAAGAAAGGTTAGTTATAAAAGATTCCTTATATAAAGAGCTTTAAAATAGTATACTTTTTGGCTTTATAAGGCTTAATTTAAAAGAATTATAGTAATTTAAAGTTGTATTAAGTATTAGTATTTTTATAAAATTATTAAAGAAAACGTCGAAGAAAAAATATTTCTTACTATATAAATAGATAGAAAATAGGTATAAGGGTACGTATACTAGGAAGCGCCGTTTCTTAGTAATCCGTAGGTATTTTTTTTTCTTATATATAGCTTTATAGTCTTTTTATAGTAATTTTTAGTAAGAAGGTTCTAAAAAGTACTTTAAAAGCTCGTATTTAATATAAAGAATTATAGGATAAGTAAATACTTAGTATAAAAATACTAGAAAAGAGCGTAAAAAAAAGATAAAAAGTATAAAAACTTTCCTTCTAAAGAGTTTTAAAAAACGTATTTTTTATATATTTTTATATTACTTATTTTATTTTTCTTTATTTTTAAAAAAGTAGAAGAATAAAAAATAGTACTTATTATCCATAGTATATTAAAAATTAGGTATAAAGAAGAATCCTACTATATAGTACTAAGCCTACCTAAGTACTTTATAAAAGTAGGGAATTTTAAAGTACCTTCGTTATTACGTAGTATACTAAATAGGTATAGAACTTAATAGGTTAATATATAAGTATAAAACGCGGGGTAAAGAAACCTATATATTTTTTTTTTGTTTTTTTATTAAAAAAAAGCTATAATTAAGATAAAAAAAACTAAAAAAAAGTATAAAGTATAAATAATACTTATATCTTCTAGTAAAATATTGTTTTTTATTTTTATAATTTTCTCCTAATTATTAATTACTTTTATAAAGGTTTTTCTATTATATACCTAAAGGAAGACTTTTATTTAATAATTTTTTAAATAACCTTCAAAAATTAAAAAAAATTAAGTAAAAATTCTATACTATACTATATTAAGAGTTTGAAGTATATATAATTTATACGTATTTTATTTTCTTTAATTAGGGTTATTATAAGTAGTTTCTTTTAGTATTTTAATATTATTAAAATATAAGTACTACTTATAAGCCTAATTAAAATTAAAAAAAATAGTTAAAAAAGCTTTCCCTTATAAAAAACTTAAAAAGACTTTTAAAAAGAGTTTTTAAGTATTTTATTTATATTAAACTATTAATATATACTCTTTTAATAAAAGAGCTTTTTTAATAATAGAAATTATATTATAAAAAATTAGGAAAAAAATATATAATTAGTATATATTCTTAATTTTAATATTAATACTTAAAACTTCTATTTATAATAACTACTAGCTTTATATAAAGTATTTTTAAAATATAGAAAAATAAAAATATTTACTAGTAATTATTTATAAACCCTAAGAAAATATAAAACTTAAAAAAATAAAATACTCTTTATTTTATAAGTTATTTTTTAATAGTAAAAAAGATAAAACGCTTTATTATATTTAGAGCCTAATAAGTTTATTATAAGTATACTTTTTTTTAAAAAAGGTTTTATACTTTAATTTTAAAGAGTTTTAGAAAACTTATAGGATATTATATTAATATAAAAGAACCTATTCTATAGTTTAATTTTCCACGCTATTTATAATTATTTTCTTTTACTATTTATTATATTTATATTTATAAGTATAATTAAAGGTTTTAATATTAATAATTTAATTTATTATTCTAATTAAAAGTAAATAAATAAGTATTAATTAAGACTTAAGGTATTAAGTTAAGTTATTTAAATACTTATTAATTAACTAAGAATTATAACTTTCGTTTATAATTCATAAGTAATTAAAAAGTTATATAAAAGTTAAATAATTAATTTAAAATCCTATTTATAATATTATATTTAAAAATTAAAAAAAGGTTTTTTTATATTTCTACTTTCTTTCTACTATTATAAGGCTAAAAATAGGTTCTAAGGTATATTTATTAACTATATATACTATATACTAAATAAAAAAAATACCCTATAATTTTATAAAATCAGAAAATTATATATAAAATTACTTATAAAAAAATTACTTAAAAATCACTCTAATTTTCAAGCTCTTTAAAATTACTTAAAATCATATTACTAAGCAAAAAATTATCGTAAAATTACTCAAAATCAAAATTACTTATAAGTAATTTTATAAGTAAGTGATTTTTTCCTAAGCCTAACTATAGGTAATTATATAATTTATCTAAAAAATATCTTGTATTTTATTTTAGGAAAGTAGGGCACTTTTTTCAGAGTTATAAAGCTTAAAGAAGTATAAAACCTCTCTACCCCGCGTTTAAGCTAATATACCTTCTTAAAAGTACTATAGTAAAGAAATAAAGATACTTAGAAATACTATCTCCCTACTATAAGTACTAGAAGATTCGGCGCTTTCTAGCCCCTTATTTCTTATACCGAAGTTCTACTATCCTAGTAGTATAAAGTCCCTTTTTACTATATTTGACTTTTTTTTCTTTTTCTTCTTTTCTTTCTTTCTTCTATTAATAAAAACTCCTTTATTTACTATTTAATTTATATAAAATAAATACTATTTTTAAGCTTATTTTCTTCTCTTTTTTTAGACCTATAGTTTTAACTTCTTAATTATTATAAATCGTATATCGTATAAGCTATTTAAAGCTTCGGCTTTATATTCTTCGTTTAATTAGTATTATTATTAGCTTTTTATATAATAAATAAATTAATAAATATTAATTATTTATTATTTTTAAACTCTAGAAATAATAAAAATTTAAAGAAAATATACGCTTAATTTAGAAATAATATTCTAATTATAAAAAGAAATAAATATCCTTATTATTATTATAAATCCTTATAATATTAATAAGTATTATACCTTATTTTTAAAAACGTTTTTATACTATTTTTTTAAAGATTTTTAAAATTAAAAAAAATATATTTATATATAAAAACCTATTCTATAGTTTATTCTTTTATACTATTTATAATAGTTCTTTTTTACTTTTATTATACTTATAAGTTATAAATTATAACTTAAGTTTTAATTATTAATTATATAATTACTTATTCTTATTAAAATTAAGTAATTAAGTATTATTAGGCTATTAGTCTAAGCTACTTAGTAATTAACTAATTATTAAAGAATATTACCTTTAGTTATTTATTTATTTATAACTAGAAAATAACTAAAATATAGAATAAGTAATTTTATACCTTATTTATAATATTATATTTTAAAAAATAAAAAAGATTAAAAAATATTTCTACTTTTTTTCTCCTTTTATAAGGCTAAAAATAGATTCTAATTTCTATTTCTAAGCTATATATATTTAATATAAAATAAAAACAATAATACCCTATAATTTTATAAAATTAGAAAATTATATAGAAAATTACTCGTAAAAAATCACTTAAAAATTACTCTGATTTTTAAGGTTCCTAAAATTACTTAAAATTATATTATAAAGTAAAAAATCATCGTAAAATTACTTAAAATCAAAATTACTTATAAGTAATTTTATAAGTAAGTAATTTTTTACTAAGCCTAGACTAAACCCCCCCTTTTCCGAATAATTATTATTAACGCCTACCGAGGAGTCCTAGAACTAGAATTCGCCCTATTCCGACTAACTACCAATATTAAATCCTTAATAGCAGATCTTCGTTCTTTACTCGATATTATAATAGCTTATAAAACGACTTACCCCTAATACCTATAAGATAATCCGTATAAAACCTTTTATCTTAATAGAAGATACTAATAAAACTTCGACTAGAAACCCGAATAACTTTAACCTAAGTTCGACTTTAGTTTAATATAACCCCGTTTATATCCTAAGGCTTTATTATAGGATAAAAAGTATTTTATTTATAGAAAATAGGGTTATTAATCGACCCGATATACTAATAAGGAATACTATTAAGTAAAAAGGTTATTTATTATATATTATGAATTTACTAGGTTAAGTCTAAACTTCGATTCTTATATTATAGATTTCGAGGGTTTTAAGAACCTTTCCTATTATAATAAAGTATAATTAAACCTATTAAATAAATAATAAATAATAAATAACCTATATAATACGGTATATATATATTACCTTATATATATTAACCTAATTATAATAGAACTCCTAGTAAATACTAATACGGTTTTAATACTTTTTTTTATAAATATTAATTCGACTTCGACCTAAGATTAATAGAATATAAATAATATTTTATTATAACCCTTTTCTAATATATAGTCTTTTATAACCCTAATTTTTTTATAAAACCTTAGATTCTTAGATTAATATTTAATCTATCCTAGCTTTATAATTTATACTTTTTAATAAATATTCTAAATTAATTTTCTAAGGTATTTTAATCGATATTAGTATTATAATAGTTTTTACTACTAGGCTTAATTAATTTATAGCTTTTTAACTTATAATCCTTACCCTTTTCCTTAATACCTCGATAATAGGTTAAGCCTTTATTAAATTCGGTAAAAGAATATAAGTAATTTTATCCTTTAGCTTAATAATAATTATAACCCTTATTAGGAGAATTATATTTTATATCCTTTTTATATAAACCCCTTTCCTCCTTTACCTAGTTAATATAGATTAACTAGGCGTATTTTTTTAATAATACCTTTAACGAACTTATTTATAGCTCCTAATAAATCCCTATAATATATAAATAAGGATACTTATAGTTTATTCTTAAATCTCGACCGGACTTTACCTCGACTTTAAACCTAATAAAAGGCGAACTCTATTAGATTTACTAGTAATTTAAATATCTAATTATAACTAGACTATATTAACTCTTAATATTAGTTAGGCTTTATAAATATATATACGGGAGTAATAAATAATTACTAAAAAAGAGTCCTTTATTATTAGTTTTAATATTTATTTATAATAATCTATAAAAGGATTCTTTATAGTTTAAATATAAAAACGCCCCTTTTCCCCTTCCTTATATATTCCCCTTTTTTAACTCGATATTAGATCGAGCTAAATTCGGAATTTATTTAGTATTAAGTTAAATTCGACCTAAAGTCGATTAAATACTATTCTAACCTCCTATTATTATACTATCCTATTTCTCCTTTTATTTCCTTTATCTTATACTTATACCTATATCCTATATAATATATCCCCTATTCCTCCTAATCCTACTCCTAAATAACTCCTATATTATCCTTATTATAGCTTATAATAAGTATAACTATAGTCCGGCTATAGTATAATCCTTAATTTTAATAATATTATATTAATATTAATAATTCTTTCTTTTATAAATTAATTATAATCTTTAATAATTATTTTTTTAATAATAAATCCTTAAATCCGGATATTAAGCGTATTTATATTTATTAATTATTCTAATAATTAGTTTAAAGAGTTCTTAGTTATTAAATTTATAGGGTTATTATTCTTATATATTTATTATATTTTTTTTACCTTTTTATTCTTATATTACTCCTATATTAATATAATATCGATTATAAGCTATTTTTTTTATAATTCCTAGTTTTACTAAATACTTATATAGTAAAAACGAGTTAGTATATATAATTATAAAGGACTTTAAGGAGGAGGACTTTTAAGGAGAGAGATAGCGACTTTAAAGACTTAAGAGAGAAAGGTATATTAGGGTAAGTCTTAGAGTAAAGCTAATTCTTAAGGAATTAGAGAAAAGGTAGTAAAGAGCTTACGATATATACCTAAGACTTAAATAATATAATCTCGTAGGATAAAGAGTCTCCGCGGGATTAAAGATATCTCTTTAAAAGATAATATTTATCCCTCGAAAGATAATACTCTCTAAAAGATATTCTCCTCTTAATCTTAGTATTATAATCCTATCGTATAAGAGTCGTAAGTAAGATATAGGTATTATATAAGTATAATCCCTTATACCTAAGGTTAAGAGTCTTATAACTTTATTATAATTATCCCCTTTTTTTCTTTAGCGTATATAGTATATAAAGATATAGGTATTACGAAAAGTTTAATAAGAAGGATATATTAGGTAGTAGGTAGGTTAAAAATTAAATAATATAATATTATAGGTAAGTACCTAGGTAACGAAAGTAGGGTAATATATTAATATATATACGTAACTTTATAGGGTATTTATTTACCCCTTTATAACTTATCTTAAATATAACTTTAATATTATAGCTCCCCCGAACGTAGTATTATATAGTAAGGCGATTTATAGCGCTTACGAGTATTTTAATAGCGAGGGGAATTCCCTAGGCTTTAGAGTATTTAATAATAATATTCCGTATTAAGGCGGGGAGACCCTATTATTAACGCCCCTTAAAGCGCTATAAAGCTTTAAAAAGAGTAAGGAATCTTTACGTTTATCCCGTATAATAGCTAATATATTACTAGAAAATCGCTCTAAAAAGAAATCTAGATAAGAGAAACGTATTTTAAGCGATAAGTTTATACGGGAAGATAATACTAGAGATAATCCTTTTTAGCCGCCGCTTAAAGCGGAGACGTTATCCTTAATCCGCGAGGAGCCTATTAATATAAAGAATACTATACGTTTATAGGAAACGTAAATAGGTAAGTAACTCGTAATAGAATTATTAAAAAAATATTATTAAGTATATCCTAAAGAAAATAATATCGCCGGTAGTTATAATAACTTAACCTATAACTATATCTTAAAAGGCTTTAAAGGTAGGGAATCCTAAGTATAATAAGAAAGTATTTAAAAAGTAGATTAAAGAATACGTAAAGGCCTATACAGCTAAGAATAAGACGAAGGCGTATTATTACCGCCGCGTAGAGTATATCTAGGACTTTATTTCGTATAATACTTAGTAGGTTCTTAATCTTTATTCGAAAAAGGGTTAAATAAAGTATTTATTATATTATAGAATAGACTACGAGTAGTCTAGCGATAATACCTCGGATAACGAGATCCCCGGGATCTCCCGATATCCCTACTAAGGGACTCCGGATATCCCTATTCGACGAGAAGATAGGCGGTAAAACCTCGGGTCGGTAAACTTCCTAGAGTTCCCCGAAGTCCCTAAAGGGGGATTCTAAGTATCCCCTACATAAGTATAAATAATAGGTTAGTACTTCTAGAGCTATAGCCTAAAAGCCCTATAATTACCGATTATATTAGACTATTATAGAATACTAAAATACGATTATTAACCTCCGCTAATATTAAGAGTAATTATTAATATAAATAAATAACTACTATAGAATATATATAGTCCTAATATTAGCCTATCTTATTAGGGAAGGAGAAGGAAGACGGAAGAAAAGATTCGGTATAGAGTCTAGGAGACTCCTAGGACTCCTAGAATCCCTAGAGTCCTAAAGACTCCGATATATATATATAGACTATCTCCTATTAACTAAATAGAAGAAAATACGTATTTTAAAATATACTACTTATACTATTAAGTATAAGTATTATATAGAGTATACTTTTCTATATTTATTTCTTTTCCCTTATTATTTTTATACTTTCTCGCCTTATTAATCCTATAAACCTATTATATAATAGTAATTCTCGCGGAGACTATACTTATCGAGTACTTATTATAATCTCTATCTTACGATTATCGCCCTAGTATCGACTTATACTAAAGCGGATATTTTCCTTAGTAGGAAACTCCTATTATTTTAGTAAGAGGTAGGTAAAAGTAAGTTTCCTATACTATTATATATTCTTATGGACCTCTAAATAAAAACTAATCTATAGCTTAATAAAACCGCCCTAATATAATAGTATATAATAACTAGGATAGAGTACCCGTTTTTAAATAAAAAAGAGTAAATAATCTACGCTTAACTATACCGAAATTATACGGTACCTAGGTAATAGATTAGGAACCCCGAGATTCTTAAGGAACTCCTAGAGTTATAGTCTATAGATACTACCTATATTAGAAGCCGAAAGGACTTATACGATTATTATACCTTATAATAGAGTTCTAGCTTTAGGAGGCTCCTAGAGTAAAAGATCGTATTTAATCCTTATTTAACTATACTATTATAATCCTACCTTTTATATAGAACCCCTATACCCTAAGACTAAACTCCTAGGAATTTTACTAACCTAAGCTTCCTATTTACTTAATAATATACCTCCCTAATTTATACTAAAACGTAGTCTATCCTATTAGCCTTATTTATACCTACTACCTCGCCCTCCCTAACTAGATAAGCTACTAAGGTAAGTAATACCCTTTACTCTATAGGACTTACCCTAACCCTTTATTAACTATAAGTCTATAAGTAGGAAATAGCGCTAAGAAAACTTATTAACCTCCGAGGCGGATTAGCCAGAGGAGCCGGTAGAGGAGGATCCTATACTTCTATCGCCTCCGGTAACTATTACTCCGATAAGTAGGAAAATAATACCCCCCTAGCCTAGCCCTAGAATCTTAATAATAAGTAGACGGAGCTAGGTCCCCCGCTTACTCTCGGTATTATAAGTATAACTATAGAGAATCCAGGGGAATTATCTACGAGTACTAGCGGCTAAGGCCCCCTATCCCCTCCTATAACTACGAATCCGATTATAAGGAACCTAGAGGACCTAGTACCGACTATTAGAGGCTATACCGAAAATAGTCCCCCCGGATAACCTACCCTAGGACCTACTATTAACCTCTCCTAGGTTTATATTATCGATATTATTATACTTAAAAATATACTTATAATAATCGTATTTAGACTACCCTAGATAACCCCGAGTAATAAACCTAGGATTTATACTAATAATATTAGCCGCTTTAACCCGGCTAGCCTATATAATATATCCTTCGATAAAGTTATCGAAACGGATAAAATAATAACCTACTATAGCGTTAATAGATTTATTAATACCCTCCTCCGAATTAGTTAATATAAGGAAGAATATACTAATAAAGTCGCTCTTATTATCCTAGTAATCCTCCGAGGCAATATAGTAGAATAGTACTCTAGGGACTTAGACCCGGAATAGCGCTTCGCCCTAGCTTAACTAGGAGGACTCTCCGTATAGATCCTAGCCCTATAAATACGTTTTTATATAAAACCTAAAATCGTAATAGCCGCCTTCTATAAGGAAAGGTTTACGATTAATAATATACTCTATAATAACGACTTTAAAGTATAGATTTCTAAGCTTTAACGTAAGGCCCGAGTAGCGTATTATTCCGAGTAATAGATCGGAATAGTTATTTAGGATAAAATCGACCTACTAGTCTAAAAGGCGATTTAACCTTTATAAGCGTATAACGACTTCGAGTACTAGGTAAATAACTATATATAGAGTATACTAGCCCTATATATTAAGTATACTACTAGGAGCCTTATAACTTTCGATCTCTTTATATAAAGAGGATAGTATAACTCTCTTAGACGATAGTTTAAGCCTTAAGCTAGGTATAGCCCGAAGCTATAAAATCCTAATTAGGCCTTATTATTAACCGAATAGTAGTTATTCTAATATAGCGGATCCGCTATAAGGGATAATATATCTACCGATTAATAGTTATACTAATATAATAGATTAATAACGAGGGAAAATACGCTAATACGTACGTAGTTTACCAATAATGGTTTTAAGGACCCTAGAGTAGAAACTAGATTCTCCCGCTCCCTAACCCCCGGGATTAAGAAAGAAATAGCATATATCGCCGTAAATAGGGCGATTAAGTTTAATAGTAATAGGTTCCTCTCCCTTCCTAGTATAACTATATTACTCTCTTAGACTATTAGAGAGAATAAGATTAATAGCGCGGATATAAATAAAATCCAAATCTTCTAAGCTATAGAAGATAATATCGGTTTTATCCCGGAGGAATAGGTCGAACCCGCCCCTATATACCCTATATACCCTTTTATATCCTCCTCCCGGAATAAGGTTATACGATATATAAATAAAGACTATATATTCGACGATAAATAATCGGATAAATTAATTTAAACTATACGTATTAGTATTAAGGAGTTTATATAAAGAATTAAAAACGTTCTATATATCGTCGGCTAGCTAAAGAGTAAACTAGTATTTCCGACTAAGCTTACCCTATTCTACTATACTTAAGTAAACGTTATTAGCCGCGAAGGACTTAAGGATATCCGTTTATACTATATAGATAATAATACTAACCGTTATATTATCTCCGAAACTTAGCTATTATTTATAGAATATTTTTATATCGACTAATCTAAGATAGTAGCCCTTACCGGGATTAGAAACGCTATAACTATAGGATAGGCGAACTTCGAGATTCGAATCCTCGGACTCTAATTAGACTCCTACCCTATTCCTATACTCGGCTAGGTTTAAATTAGTATATAGGTAGTACTAAACCTTTAAGCTAGACTCCTCCTTAGATAGGAATAGCTTATTCTAAACTAGGTAGATATTATAAATTCTACTAAAACTATTATTATTGGATTATACTAATCCCTCCTTATCCTAGCTAAGATATTTCGATACGGACTACCGGTATTATAAAAAGTTACTATAAGAGGTAATATTATTATACCCCTAGGCGTTATATAACTACTCCTAGTCGATTAAATAAATAGATAAACTAATTAGGAATTCTTATTCGAACCTAATAATAATTATCTTATACTTATACTAATTACCGACCTATCGAATATTATTAGGATTAATACATTCTAGGAGATTATCCGAGTCCGAGTTAATTAACCTTTAGAACGTCTTACTAATATTAATAATCTCCGCGTTAATAGAAGTATATAGACCGAGTATACGCTAGAAAATACTAATAATAAAGCTCCCCGTTTAATAGCGATCGAGGATTTAATTATACTATTCCGCCTCTATATTATTAAGGTCGATAGTAGCCCGGAGTTCCGTATTAACGAAGGGGTAATTATATATAATTAAAATACTAATATCGGTTATTAGCTTTAATAACTCGTTAATAATTTCCCTATACTCTAGGTAAACGATAGACTTATTCTATAGGACTAGGACGATCTCCTTCGAGTTCTACTAGTCGAAGGCTAGTAATAGTACCGAATCGTATTATAATTATACTATTAAGGAACTAAGGATAAGTAGTATATTAACGAGGTATTTAACGCCCTTTACGATAAGGGATAAATATAGTTTACGACTAAACCTATACTATTCGCCGCGCCGATTTTTAATACGCTATATATTATTAATAGTAAAACGAAGAATCGCTAGGTAGTAGACCTATACGTACTAAATAGTCTTATAGTCCTAAACGCGTATCCTATACCTAGGTAAGAATATATAATTATACGCCTTAGGGGGAAGAAGTTTATTTTAATAGTAAATACTAAGTCCTTCTTCTATTAGTTTTTAGTTTATCCCGATTATATTAAACGCTTTACCCTAGTTATATACTAAGGATTAGAATAATCGAAAGTCGTATTAATAGGTTTTAAGAATTCCCTAGCCTATACTTAGTAATTTATAAATACGCTCCTTAGGCTATTCGCTAAGTTTATTATAGTATATATTAATAATATAATCGTTTTTTCTAACTTAATAGTAGAATACTTTAAATACCTTCGACTTATATTTACCGCTTTCGTAAATAAAAACGTAATACTATTTAGACCTAAATTATTCCTTAAATACCTATTAGTATAGCTTTTAGGCTATAAGGTAAACGCGCTTAGGATTATAAATATAAATAATCGCGTCCGCGTATTCTAGGAAATTAAATTCCCTTATATACTTAGCTAATTCGAGAAGTAGCTTAGTATAATCGGGTGATTATAATACGCTTATTTATAGTTCGTGTATTTTATCGCGCCCTTATAAGCTAGGAAAATAGCCTTACTCTAGATTAATAAGGACTAGGGAGTCCTAGTCGGAGGTCAAGAATACGCGTAATACGCTACGATTATAGTATACTAGCTAATACCCGAGGAGGAATAATTATTCTAGGAAATTATTAATATACTTATTAAAATATAGTAATTATAGTATTATAATCCGGATATACTACTAGTTATTTAGCTTAACGTAAGTCGAAAGTATAGTTTTAGTATTATAGTCTATTATATAAACCTAATAGTAATATAGGATTAAAAAATAGTATTAGCCCGAATAAATACCCGACCGATTATATTCTTAAGTAGGATACTATATAGCGGGGAACCTCGATATTAGCCTATAAAGCTAGAAATTATTTATCTAGTCTAGGCTATTCGGAAACTATATATACTTATCTTATTTAGTACTACCCTAATAATCGTATTAACCGATTATATAATAATATATACTATTATTAAATAGATATTACCTTTTACGGAGAGTAGTTATATAAATAATAGGTTAATTAATATATCCTAGTACTTTAGTTAATTTCTATTAATTATTAACTATATCCCTAGTATAATTAATATTATACTTAACGCGTTATTTTAACTCCCGGCTAATAGAGTAAACGTAAATAGTATAAAGCCTAGGGAGCTTAATAATATTTAGTAAAATAATACCCCCGAGGGTATATTATTTTACTTTATAGAAATATTCGTCTAGCTAGGTATCGAAGCTAATATTATCGTAGGATATCCTAAAAATACTAAATAGGGGAAAATTATTTTCTAGCTTAGCGAGGAAAACGTAATACCTAGACTCCTATTCTAACGAGTAGAACGCCTTTTATATATCCTAGAAGGAGACGGAAGAAAACGACTATATATACCGGTATCCTACGCGGAGGAAATCGTCGAGGATATATATAAGCATAGCTTTTATACTAGCCGTACGAGACTCTAGTAGGACTTAGTATCCGCCTTTACTATCCCGGGTCTATATAAGATAATCGATAAAGTAGTAAATAGTTATAAAGTATACCGCCGGAATTAAATAGACCGCTTAGCTATTACCGGATAGTTTATACCGATTTAATTATTAATTATCCTATTCTATACGATAGTTATAGACTTTATCGCTAGCCTACCTATTATTAAAGTAGAAGGTATACCTTAGTTAACCCCTTCCGGGGAATTCTTTAATATACTATTAATAGTATCCGATAAGTTTTTTAAAGCCTATATTTTAATTCCTAATAATAATATAATAATAATAACCGAATAGGCTATAGCCTTTTACTACTACCTCCTCTAGGCTAATTAGGGGATCCCCTCCCGTATTATTTTGGATAAGGATCCAAAGTTTACCTTTAAGGTTTAACGAACGCTTTAGTAGGTATTCGGAACGAAGTTACTTATATTTATAGTATAGTACCCTTAAATAGATAGACTCTCCGAAAGGAGGAATTAGATAGTCGAAATCGCCTTAAGATTCTTTACGGCGGATAACCCCGGGTAATTATAGCTATTAACGATTCTATTAATCTAGTTCTTATTAAATAATTCCTTTTCGGCGGTAATCGGTTATTCGTCTAGTAAACTATTAATAGGGTAAAGGATAGATAATAGACTCTAGAGTCTCGAAGAATAGCGGAATATCCTCGATAAAGATATACTCCGCGATAAAGCTATAATCGCTATTATTCTCGCTTAGGTAGCTATAAAGGAATAGTACGATAAAAAGAAACGACCGCTTAAGCTTAAAGTAGGAGATTAGGTATAATTACGCCTAGGTAAGGGATACCGCGTTATTACTAGTACCCCCCCGAAACTCGGAGAATAATACGCTAGCCTATTTAAGATTATAGAGCGTATTAGCTATTTAGCCTATTAACTCGATATCGACGGCTTCCTAAATATCTACCCTATCGTATTTATTACCTAACTCTTACTAGCCGAACCCCCCGTAAACCGACTAGGACTAGTAAATAATCCCGAAGCTAGCCTAGATAAATAGGAGGTAGAAGCGATCCTAGACTCTCGAATATATTACCGCGGAAGAGGGCGACTAACTAAAGAGTATTTTATAGCCTAGAAAGGATAGCTATTATACTATAATAAGTAGGAAAAAGTATTAACCGTATTTATACCTCGACTAATCGAAGAATTCGAAACTAATCGAGCCTAAATCTACGAATATATAAAGAAGATATAAAAAAGACGAGTAAACTCGATCGCCGAGTACGAACCCCTAGAGCTAGGGGACTCTTACGTATTAGGCGTTTAAATACCGGAAGTCGCCTTTTTCCTTTATTTATTATCTTTTTCTATTATCTCCTAGGTTTATTATATTAGTTATTTCCTTCTATTATCTTCTAGGTTTATTCTATTACTTTCGTTCGCTTTTATCGTCTTTCCTAGGTTTATAATTCTCCTCCGTTTTTCCTTAGTTACTTCTCCTAGGTCTAGTACGATTTTCCTCTTATACTATTCCTTTCGTATATTTCCTTACCGTTTTCTCCTTTATCCCTTTTGTAGTTTAAACTATATATAGCCTACTATAAACTATCCTCGGAAATACGAAGACTTAATATACTATATACTACCGCCTAGGGAGCTTTTTATCTAAACTCTAAATATTACTAGGTAATTATTAATAATAGCCTTAGGTACTTTATTACCTAATGAAGTAATACTTTAGGTATTTATAGAGTAGAAAAATAAATAAACCCCGCTCCTCCCTTTTTTCCCTCTCCTAGTTTTCCTTTTTTTATTACCCTTTATATTTTTAATCCCGCGTATTAGCTACGCGTTAGGATAGCGAAGTAGGGATATAGTATTCTATAGTACTTTCTTAGACTACTTAGATATACCTTAGCCGTAAATATCCTATAAAGGGTATTAACGCGCGCTTTAGCTATACGGTAGCGAGGATAATACGATCTAGGTATTTTATAAGATAAGGTATAATGCCTAAAGGTAGTAGAAGCTATTTAACGTAAATATTTTAAGGGATTTCTACCGTTTTACTTATAGGGAAGGCCTTAGCCTAGAGTACGGTTAAGTAAATAATAAAGGGTCGTATTTCCCTACCGGGGAACCTATAATATTAACTCTAGCGTAATATACTAGAGTTATCTCTTTAGACTCGGATATAGACTTACTAATTATTTAGGATCTTATTATAATAACCCCCTAATAAAGAGATAACTAGGGCTATTTCGCGGCTACTAGGGCTTATCCTACCTAATTACCCGTACTCCTCTAGAATACGGATAGTCGATTCTAGTAGTCGGATATAGATATTATCGGCTCCGCCCTAGGCGTTATTTAGGTCCTCTTAGCGCTTGCCCGCTTTACGCGTATTACCCTTAGTAATATATATAATACTATAGATAAGGAGTTAGCGTAGGTAACCGAGCTTATAGACTTTATACTATAAAACGCGATCGAATAGATTAATTAAGGACTCTTCGCGGAGTTTTAGAGATAATATATAGCGAGTACGCTATTATACCTTATATTTAGTATACTTAGCTTTACGCTTATACGATTAGTTATAATACTAGGAAAAGCTATCGACTTTATATATAATAATATAGTATAGCGCTGCTTATTTACGCCTAGAGCTCCGGATTCTATATTTATAAATAGACTCTCGGCTAAATAACGCTAATATACTATAATATTCTTAGCTTCTATCGCTTAAGGCTAAATATAATAATAGGACTCCTTTTATACTTTCGACGTATAGGGATATAGGGCCTTATTATAATAGCCTATTATCGTTCGGGATAATATCCTAAACACTACTAGTACTAGCCTCCTAGTTATAACGCTTTATATCGTAGATAAAATTATAATATTCTATATTATAAAGATTATATTTATATTTATAGTATTCTACGATTAGGTAAAAAGCGTTTTAGGCTCTAATATTTTACTTAGTAGAGTTATTATTATAGCCGGGATTTTGCCTAGTTATATTACCTATATAGATTTAGCCCTTTATATTATTATACTTCGTACGGAATCGACGTAATAAATATATTAGGTAGCTCGCCGCGTCCTTATATTCTCCTCCGCCCTAAACGCTACCCGATTTACGAGTAATACCGCCTAATTATTTAATACCGCCTAGTCGTTTATAGGATTAGTTATTCGAGTCGTAGAGTATCCTACGTTAATTACCTAACCCTATATAGATACGGTACTAGTCGTAATACTACTAATATTCTATAGGATTATATAGGCGCTTTATTCCCCCGGTATAAATAATATAGGGACTTAGCTCCTAGCCTTAGCTAGCGTAAATAGCCTATACGGTCGTAAATAGGCTAAGTATAGGGAATTACTAAGGCTAGGGCCTTAGGAGTAATACTCTATAGATATTAATAAGTAATAAGTCGGATAGCGAGAGCCTTGCGTTTTTTTCCCCCTTTCCCTCGTATTTCCCTTTATTTTTATTATTTTTTATAATATATACTTTATACTATTACTAGTCTTTATCTTTTCCGCCTAGCCGGCCTATTATACTAACGCTATCGTATATACTCTACTTAGTTAACCTTAGGTAGTTATTATTTTAGTTCGATCGTACTTTACTATTTACTTTATATACTTATCGTACTTTTTAATTTTACCCTATAAATTCTTACCTTTATAATCTTCCTCTAGTACTAGTACCCTCCTTCCTTTCCCTCTAGAGTATATAGTAATAATAAGGATATTATATCTTTTTCTTACCCGGGGGAGTTATTATAGAATAGACTACGAGTAGTCTAGCGGTAATACCTCGGATAATAAGATCCCCGGAATCTTTTAACGTTCTTATTAGGGGATTCTAGATATTCCTATTTAATAAGAAGATAGGCGGTAAAACCTTAGGTTAACGAACTTCCTAGAGTTCCCTAAAGTCCCTAGAAAGGGACTCCGAATATCCCTTATATAAGTATAAATAATAGGTTAATACTTCCGGAATTATAGCCTAAAAGCCTTATAATTACCGACTATATTAGACTACTATAGAGTACTAAAATACGATTATTAACCTCTATTAATACTAAGAGTAATTATTAACGTAAATAAATAATTATTATAGAATATATATAGCCCCGATATTAGCCTATCTCGTCGGGGAAGGAGAAGGAAGACGGAAGAAGAGATTCGGTATAGAGTCTAGGAGACTCCCGGGACTCCTAGAGTCCCCGGAGTCCTAGAGACTCTAATATATATATATAGACTATCTCCTATTAACTAGATAGAAGAAAATACGTATTTTAAGATATACTATTTATACTACTAAGTATAAGTATTATATAGAGTATACTTTTCTATATTTATCTCTTTTCCCTTGTTATTTCTATACCTTCTCGCCCCGTTAGTCCTATAGACCTATTATATTACGAGTTTATTATTAGGCTTTTAAAAAAGACGAATAAAAGTATTAGGATTAAGAGGATATAGAATAATTAAAGGCGGTTTATATAGCCTATGAGAATGAAATAACCCGCGAGGAAAATAATACTATATTACTAGTATATTTATCGGTTTAAACCCGCGCTATAGAGGATACTAAGCCTAAGACTATTAACGAAAAGGTAGAATAAGTTAAACTATAACCTAGTCTTAATCCTTTTTTAATTACTAGAGTCCTTAAACGAATATTAAGAAGTATAAATATTCTATATTATAATAAAGAGTACTATTAATACCGATTTAAGTATATACTCTATAAAGTTATTACTTTTAATAAGAAATTTAGGCTTAAAAATACTAAAGTCGTCGAAGAACTTATATAGTATTATAAAAATAGCTTTAAAATATACTAAACTAAAAAGGATAAAAAAATAACTTTAAAGGAGGCTAGTATATATAAGACTAAGGAGACTAATCGGGATTAAATCGCTATTATATTATACTAATCTCCTTTATTATTCCTAAGTATTATAAAAGTTATTAGAAGTACTAATATAATAATTACGGATAAACCTTATTATAATATTATAAAGGGAGATAAGATAATAAAGGCTAATACTAATAACGAGACTATATTTAAAAGCGAAGGAGATAACGAGGAGTAGTATAATACCCTTCGGCGGAATCCGGATTAAAAAGCTCGCCCTAAGGTAGCGAAAACCCGCCGAGTTAAGCGTATTAAATAGTCTAAGAAAGCAGCCTACCCTATTTATACTATAATTATTCGATATAAGAAAAACTAGTATATATATTATTTTCGTATTATTATTAAAGACTTTATTAACCGCATTAATAAACTATTAGAGGTTATAAGTATCGATTATATATAAAGCGAGATTAAGTCTAGTAAGTATAACTAGTATATTATAAGGAAGAATTCGTACGAATAAGTTCCCGCGCTTATATTAGGGGATTAAGATAATCTCGTATTTATTTTAGAATAACTCCGAATAGTCTTAAAGGAAGTTTTTAATCCCGATAAGGATAATTCGAATAATAAGGAAGTTAATATATTTTCGGCTAAAGCTTAGTAATAAATTATTAAAATAGCCTAGTATTTAGCTAAGGCGTTTTTAGTATTTTTATTTATATATATTCGGGAGTATTATTTAACTAGTATATTAAAAAATATAGAAAACTAATAACTCTCCTATTAGCTCTTAGTATAATAGCGCTAAGAGTAGTTTAGTCGGGAATTCGTATTAACTCGCCCCTAAGTCGCGATTAAAAATATACTAGAATACGAGGTTAAAGCCTAGGAGTCTTATCGTTTATTCCGGCTAGTACCTAGTAATAAAGGTTATTACTAGTAGGAAATAGTAAAAAATATAGTTATTTGCCTTTTAGATCGTAAGCTAAAGGAGCTTAGTTTAAAAATAAAACCTTAGCGGATTATAATAATAGCCTAAATATAGGGGCGTATACCGATTAATAACTAGGACCTTAATATAATAAACGTTACTAGGATACTAGTATACGAGGCTATAAAGTATAGTCGAGGCGGAGTTACTAAGGGTAAGACTTAAACGCGAAAAACTATAAGTAAGGCTACGGGTAATAATAACGAAGACTCGGCTAAAGATAATAGTCCTACTAGGTCTCCGGTAGTAGAGTATACGAGAAAAAAGGTATAAATAGAGTAGAATAAATAAATAAATATATAGATATAGTATAATTAAGCCTTATGCTTTTTATACGATTTTTATAACTTAAAAAAACGATTAATAAAATAAGAGGCGTTTATTATACTATCCTTATTAACCTATTAGTTATACTCGGAGGGCTAGCCCTTCTATTTAACTAAGAAAATCGCTTTCCTATTTATAGTCTTCTTTCCCTATACTTCCTTAACTTCTTATTCCCCTTTTTTATTATTAAGATTTAGTATAGGTAGAATCTTAGAATTATTATTAGCGGGTTAAATAACCTATAGTTTAAGTAAGGAGATATAGAAAATATTATAAAGACGAGAGTATTTTTTAGGTAGGGCTAGCCTATATACCTAAAATCCGATTTTTTTAAAAACGCGGAAAGGACTAATAAAATAAGGCAAAAGTTTCTTTTTCTCGCCTTTAAATATAATATTCTTAGTCGAAAGGCTAATTAAATCGCTAATTTTTAAGACTAGAGGTTAATAACGAAGATTATAGTATTTTGCCTATAATTTAATAGCTTTATACTAGTAATCTTCTAGTTATTAATATAAAATAGCTAGTTTTTAAACCTAAGTAAAGGCTTCGGGGGTAAGAGTCGATTCTTAGTCTATAGAGATATAGAAGTCTAGCTAATAGCCGAAAAGAGTATAATAGGGTAAAAACCTAATTATAGCGTATTTTATATTATTTACGGCGAACTATATAATAGGCAATAGCTTTAGCTAGTAAATACGCTTATTATAAACGAAATAGCGAAAGTAATACGTAATAACCTAGTTTATCCTCTTTATTTAGCTATTAGTCTAAGGATAAAACGCTATCGAAAGGCGCTACTTAATCTTCGAAAGAAAATATAACTCGGACTAGAAGTAGCTAGTAAATAAGCTACTCCTATCGGATATAATACCTTATAAAGGACCGAAATAAAGCTCTACCTTATAATAAAAGAGTTTAATAAAGTCCCCTACTATAATTATATCTAATACTAGGAGTATTAGGGAGAACTTAGTATATTGATTAACGATTACTAAAATACTATTAACTTATTAATCCTACTATATAGTTTTTAGAAGGCCTATTATAAAATCTATAAAAATCTTAGCCTATAATCGTAATAGAATAAATAATAAATCAAGAGTTCTATATAAATAATACCTTCGGGGAATAACCTTTTAATAAATTTAATAGGATTAAATATATTTCTTAATATCCTTATATATCGATTCCTAGTAGAAGAAATATACTAAAAGGTCCTAGGTTCGCTCGGTTTTAAAATAACCGGCGAGAGGATTATCGTAATAAAGTCGGAGGAGTTCCTACCGAAGTATTAGGTTAAGTAGAACTATAATTCTTTCCTTTTAACGAACGAGGCTATAGGTATCGATAGTCTATAGGCCTAAGGTTCCCTTCTAAGTCGGGTTTTACTCGGTTATCCTTTAACGCTAAAGGTATTAATCTTCGGCTTAGCTTTTCTAAAGTAGCTTAAGTAAAGGAATAAAGATATTATAATTAAGGGGGCTCTTCTATATAATAGTCTTTTTAAGAACTATACGAAAAGTACGTATTAAGAATCCTAGTTACTATTAGGTATAGTAAGGAAAGTAAATTATAGGGCTTCCCTAAATATATAGTAGGTAAAGAAGGACTTAAGAATATATAGCTAAATAAACCGCTTTAATATAAATTAGAATAGGTATTAGCGGTATAAACTATATTTTATTACGAATAGCTACGAGACCTTATTTTTTCGTCGTTAAATCGCCTTTATATTATGGCTTTTATAATAGGGTATTTACCGGGTTATTTTTTCCCGGTTAATAAAGAATATAAAAATCATAGGGTAAAAGGTAGGTAATTTATTTTTATTAACGATAATTTAGCTCGGTCTATTATATAATTAAATATAAGTTTAAGTAATCCAAAATAACTTTAATAGGAAAGGTAAATCCCTCGATATAGTATTACTAATATTTAAACGACTCTACGATAACGAAGAACTCCTTTTCTAAGACCATATAGTTGATTTTAGGACTATTAAACTTCTACGATTAGTAAACGATAATTAGATACTAGCTATCGTCTACCTTTTAAAAAAGAATACCTAATATTACGAAATCGGATATATTAGTCTCGATTCGCGTTTATTTTTATAGGTTAAAATAAATAAGAAGGAGAGCTTTTACGAATACTCCTTTTAATTCCTTAAAGGTATTTCTTTATACGGTATTAAGGTTATATACCCTAGGTTTTTTTCCTTTTTCGCTCCTTTTTAGTATATTTATAAAGGGGGCTATAATACCCGAATAGCGAGGGATAAAATAATAATAATAGTTATAAAATCCTAAGAAGATTTAAAGGTTATAGAAAGATTTTAGTACTTATTAATCGGATATAGCTTATATACGCTAAGGATTTATCGAAATACTATCGACTAATATAATATACCCTAGAAATTCGATAGAGGTTTAATAAAACGTATATTTAGAAAGATTAGTATAGAGATTAGCCTTATAAAGTTTTTAGAGAATTTCGCGGAGATAATAATAATAATCCTTTAGGGACTTAGAAAAGATAAGAATATCGTCTAGATAGATAATATAAATAGTATTAATATAGTTTCTAAGGGTACGATTAATATACCCCTAAAATATAGTTAGCGTATTAATTAAGCCGAAAAGTATAACTAAGTATTTAAAATAACTATAATAAGAGCGAAAAGTAGTTTTCTACTTATTACTAGGCTTAATACGGATATAGTAGTACGTATAATAGAGGTTAATCTTTAAAAAAATAACTAATCTATAAATACGGTTTATAATCTCCGAAACTAATAGGAGTAGGTACTAGTTCTTAATTATAACTTTATTAAGTCTATAGTAGTTAATATAAAGTCGAAATTTACTATCCTTTTTAGGAATAAAAAAGATTAGAATACTTCTAGGGCTAATTAACTCTCGAATCTACCCCTTTTAAAATAAGTCTTCGATATATTCCCTAAGGATTTAAAGCTCTAGTTATAAAAGAGGGTAAATTAATCCCTAAGGAGGAATAGTATTAGGCTATAAATTAATTATATAAATAGCTTTTTTCTTATTAGGAAGGATAACCGCTCTCGTCTTAGAAAAAATATCTTCGAATCCTTTAAGTAATATTAGTAGTTTAACGGCGTTTATAAAGGGAGGCTTAACGTTTTCTTTATTAGTAAATACTAGTAGTATAGGATCTACTATAATACGGAAAACGTAAATAGTATTCTTAGCTTCCTTAATAAAATCCAAAATAAAGAGTAGTTTTATAATAACCTTTATAGCTTTAAACTACTAAGAACGAGAATCGGGGGATAAATAAATATAATATTCGTAAAGAATAGGTATACCTAAAGTAATTAAGTAAGAATCTTAAGATTAGTTTAGGATCCTAATATAGTATTAAGTAATAGTCTTTTTAGTACTATAATTATTACGAAATAATATATTAATTATCTAAAGGCTATTTATTACTATATAATTACTAATACTAGTAATAAAAAATACTAAACTATCCTCGAGAGTAGGTAAGTTATTAGTTAACGTAAGGCTATATTATTAAGCGAAAGTAGAATCGATAAAATTAACTTCGCTATAAGTATCGAGATTTATAGTCGTTTTAATAGTATTTTAATTTATATAAACTATAGTAAAAACGGAAAAGGTTCTCTCTATTAGTAATATTAAAGGTAGGATTTTTATTCTAACGTTTACTCGTTTTTTAATTCCTTTAAACCGTCTTATACCTTAGTATATTTAGAATAGGCGGCTTTAAGCTTATCTAGGTACTTCGAAAAATAGGTATCTTCTTTATAGCCGATCTTTTTATAATAATTATACTTTAGTAGTAGTCCTTTATTAAGCCTATTAGAGCTTATAGGCTCCTATTATAACCGGGAGTTATTATAACGATTTATTCTTTAATCGTATTATTATTAAGAATTATTTCGGTAATCTAATCTATAGCCCCGATAGGAATTATCCCTATTAGATCGAGGTCGTTTTAATATCGTATTATTAGATTATTAGGCTAGTCTTACGGATTCCGAATCCTAGATCTATTAAGCTAGAGTTATAATACTTTAATAATTATAAGTATTTAGCTATAATTACTCTAAGATTTTCATATAAATATATAGGAGAAGTCGTACGAAGAATAAAAGGGCTATCTCCTTTTTTAGTTAATAATTAAAATACTATTCGAGGGATTTAAGGTAAATATAGAAATCGTATAGTATTTACCCTTCTTTTTAATAGGCTTCTTAATATATAATAACTATTTATATAATATAATTAATAGGATCCTATAATAGGTTAAAAGACTATAATTTAAATAATAGCTAATTATTAAAGAGTTAGGATTATTCGTCTAATAATTATTTATATTTATACGATTTTTAATAAGTCCGAAGATTAGGGTATATATAATCTAGCGCTTTTAGGATCTTATTATTATCCCTTTTATATTTATAGGGGGTAGTTAGGAAAGTATTCTTTAGGTCTTTAAGCTAGTCCTAATATTTATAAGTAGTAGAGCGTTTTTCGAGTTTACTAATATTAGAGAGTTTAATATCCTATACTTAACTCGAGTCTAAGGAAGGAGAATATTATTATTATTTTATAAGCGAAAACGAGGTATTTATAGATTACCTTTTTAACTACTAAATCCGGTTAAGTAATTATTAGATTATTTAAAATTAACTAGGATTAATAATAAAAGGTTAAGGCTAAGGAGGTACCGAAGTAGAGGGTATTAGGCGAAAATAAGGTATTTTAGAGCCCGGGGGAGGAGAAAGATATAAATTCTCGGGTTTAGAGTCTAAGAGTTCCTTAATACGCTTATCGTTTAGAATATTAAAAGTAGGAATACTACCGGTATACTAGATAGTAGAACGAAGAATATAAGATATTTTTATAAGGGGGTTAAGATAAAATCGAAAGTAAAAAAAGGGTAAAGAATTTCTAAAGTAGGTATTTTTTTATAAAGAATTAGAGTTATAAAGGACTTTAAGGAGGAGGATTTCTAAGAAGAAAAATAGCGATTTTAAAGACTTAAGAGAGAAAGGTATATTAGGGTAAGTTTTAGAGTAAAGCTAATTCTTAAGGAATTAGAGAAAAAATAGCGAAGAGCTTATAATATATACCTAAGACTTAAATAATATAATCTCGTAGAATAAAGAGTCTCCGCGGGATTAAAGATATCTCTCTAAGAGATAATATTTATCCCTCGAGAGATAATACTCTCTAAGAGATATTCTCCTCTTAACCTTAGTATTATAATCCTATTGTATAGGAGTCGTAAATAAGATATAGGTATTATATAGGTATAATCCCTTATACCTAAGGTTAAGAGTCTTATAACTTTATTATAATAATAATTTAAATAGGGTTTAGCCTAAATTCGGCTTAAATTCTATTTAGGGTTAAAATAAGGGAAATACTAATATTAAACCTTATTAATATACTATAGATTTCTAATACTAGGATAAAGTATATAACTCTTTTATATTTAGTTAAACTCTAATAAAATAGGTTTTTAAAGAGTTAGAATATATTTTCTCTTTCTATTTCTCGTTTAAAGATAATAATAAATCTAATCTAGGAAAAAAAATCTATATTATTTATAAAGAATCTATTTATAAAAATATATAAATTTAGAGTATTACTATTTCTACCTAGGTATTTCTCTATTTCTACCTAGGCCCTACTTACTACCCCGCCCCCTCGTATACCCGCCTACCTAATTTGGGTATACGGGTATACGGACCCCGGGAGTAGGTCCGTGCTTAGGCTATAGGCATACGAAAACATATACCTAGAAATACGGGCTTAAAGGCATAGGATTATAAGTATAGGATTAGAGGCTAATTTATTTAAATCTATAATAAAAAGCGATTACGAGCGATAAATCGCAAGATCGCGGTCTGACTATTTTTCCGACTATATGGCTAGCACGATCTCTTCAATTGAAGAAGATAGCGATGGCGCTGCCGACGGCGCTGCTATTGCCCCCCCCCCCCCCCCCCCCCCCCCCCCCCCCCCCCCCCCCCCCCCCCCCCCCCCCCCCCCCGCCCCCCCCCCCCCCGCCTTGTGGTTGCTCTGCGCGCGCGGCCGCCTCGCCCCCCCCCCCCCCCCCCCCCCCCCCCCCTCCCCCTTAGCCTGCCTCTTTGTCCGCGAGATGCACTTCCTACCCGTGTATTTGTATGAGATCGTGATCTCTTTATGGACGGCTCGCCCGAGGTATTAATGTTGATCTCGTCTTGTATATACGGACCTGATCCCGGGGTCCGCATGCCTTTATACCCAAATTAGGTGGGCGAGTATACGGGGGGGCGGGGTAGATAGGTAGGGCCTGGGTAGAAATAGAGAAATGCCTGGGTAGAAATAGTAATACTCTAAATTTATATCCTAGTATTAAACTAGGATATATTAAAAACCTTATTATTAGTTTTCCTATTATTATTTAAATTATTTATTTAGTTTTTTATAATCTTTTTATATTAGAGTTTATATTTAAGTTATAATAAAAAGGTTATAAGCTATTTCGGGCTAATATATAAAGGTAATATAAGTATTTTAAACGTATTATTCTAAGTATTATTAGTAGAAGTCTGGCTTTCTATAATTAATAAGCGAAATCTATACTACTTAGCTTTTTTATTAGAATCGGATTAAAATTAATTTAATCTTAAGTTAAAATCTATTAAAATCTATAATACTATTAGGTTAAAGGATAGTCTTAGGCTTAGTCTAAAATCTAGTAGAAATTATTTTTTTTCTTTTAAATCGTTAAAAGCCTTAGTTCTAAGGATAAGGGTATTATTAGTCTATAGGCTAATAAGACTAAACGTTTTAAATTTAGAAGTCGAAAGAAGAAAATATATATTAAATATAAGTATACGTATTTATAAATAATTAATATAGTATTTTTAGTATATCCTAAACTAATAGACTCTTATTTTTATAATTCTATATAAGGGCTTAATAACCCTAATAATCGTATCCGGGGGTATTAGGATTTTATTTTAATTAAAAAGAAGGTAATAATAATATATTCGAGAGCTATTCGAGCCTAGGGATAAGCCTAGATAATATCCTTTAGAATAAGCTTAGAATTCGACTCGAGTTCGGCTAATACTAGTATTAGGATTAAATATTAACTAATATATTAAATTATAAAGGACTATATTAATTTGAATTTACTCTAGGGACCTAAGAGGTATTTAGGGAAGCTATCGTTTAGGTAAAGGGGAAAAACCGGAGGACCCGGAGTAAAACCCCGCTCTTCTAGAGTATAGTCGGCTAGGACTTAGCTAAGAATCGGTCATATTAGGACTAGTCGTAATTATAGCGTAAGAGTAGTTTGGCTTATAGCGTTAGTTGCGTATAGTCGTCTATATATATAGCGAAGGAATCGGGAGATTATCGGCTAGAATCTCGTACCTTATCTTAGTATTTTCGTATACCTCTATAAACGCCTCGGGCCTAAGACCCCCGGGGTAGCCTATCGTAGAAGGGGCTTACCTACCCTCCCTATACGTTAGCCGACTAATTATAACTTATTCCGTATCGTATACCTATTGCGTTATACTCGTACCGGTATTAAATCGATAACTCGCTAAACTCGTATTAAACTACCCCCGAAGTTAATCCGAATTCCTCTAGAAAAACGCGGATACGAATAAGGGTACCTAATCCTTATTATACCGGACTTACTAAGACCCCCGTAGCGCCCCTCGCCAACCTATACTATTTATAAGCGCTATAGGGATAGCGCTAGTTACGGGAAGAGTAAAAACTTAGCCTATTATACCCTCCGCCGGATTCGAACCGACGATACCGCTTAAACAGGGTATTATAACTCCTAGGTACTTAACTACTATACTAGGAGGGCTAAAGGACTATATTAGAATTATATTTTTACTAGTATTATTATAACTAATAATAATTAAATAAGACTTTTCGTATAGGGTATTTATTTTCTTCCCTTTAACCTTCTAAACTATATATACTTAGAAGATTCGTATACTAGCGTATTTTACGGGATTAAATTATTTAAAAAAAAACTCCTTTATTAATAAGATTAATAATCTTCTAGTTATTAAATACCTTAAATAAATATCCTAGTATAATAATCTTTCTTTTATTCTAAAGCCTAATTAAGAGTATTATATTATTTTCTTTTTTTAGGATATAAAGGTAATAATTACTTATTATTTTTAAAAGACTTAAACTTTAAATCTAATCCGAGGTTATATTAATATTAGTCTAGAGTAAATAGGGGATTAGTCCGAAATTAATAGGGTATTTTTAATATCTATAAGGAATAAATAAATATAAATTAATTAAAATCGGTAAGGCTTATTAAGGAGTTCGACTATAATATTATAATTATTAATATAAAATAGGGTAAAAAGGCCTTATTAACCTAGCTTTTTATACTATACTTATACTTTACTTTATAAAGGTAAATAAAAATAATCGGTTATATTTAGTCTATTTCGGGCTATTAAAGCCTTATAAACCTAGTAAAAAGTAGTATATTAATAAAAGGCTATTATAGCTTTTTAAATAGCTTATATACGTTTTATTATTAATAGTATAAAAAGCGATTTAAGGGTAATTCTAGGGTATACTCTAAATATAAATAGGGTTAGTATAAATCTATCCGGTTTAGCTATATTATTTACTACTTTTATAACTATTTATAGGATTAATATCCGATTAAAGTCGCTTTAGAATTCCTTTAAAATTATATTAAATACTTATCGAAATAGCGTATAGTATTACTCGACTTTTCTAATAGACTAATAGGCTTTTACTAGAACCTAGGTTTATAAAATCCTAAAGGAGTTAATTATTATTCGAAATTTAACTAAGTCGAAATTAGTTTTTATATTATAATAAATAAAATCTAAAAGCCCGAGATAATAATTAATCTAAATAAACTATAGAATAGCCTAAGTATTTTTCGCCGAAAGAAAAGGTAAGAACCTTATAGCTTAGAATACTATTATTATATTAATAGTATATAGAATAGGCTTATTATTAAGCTAGAGTATATTAATAATAACTTTATAATTAAAGTCCTTATTATTTTCGATTTTAAATTTAAAGTATTATAATACTAAGCTATAGAGTTAATAATACTTATAAACCTTTAATACTACCTTTAGGGCCTATATTAAAGTATTATATCTAGCTTAAGTTAGGAGTTAATATAGTTTTACTATAGTAGGATATTTAAATCGCTAATAAATCTAATAGAGTTCGCCTTCTATTAAGTTTAAAGTTAAGGCGAAGTCTAGTCGAAATCTAAGAAAAAACTATAAGTATCCCTATTTATATATAATAAGAATCCTTAGGAGCTATAAATAAGTTTATTAAAGGTATTATTAAAAAATATACTTAGTTAATCTATATTAACTAGGTAAAGGAGGAAAAGGGTTTATATAAAAAGGATATAAAATATAATTCTCCTAATAGGGGTTATAATTACTATTAAGTTAAAAGACAAAATTACTTATATTCTTTCGCTAAACTTAATAAAGGCTTAACCTATTATTAAGTATTAAGCATAGCTGCCTATACAAGGTATAATAACCTTTATAATAATCCCTATAGTTATATAATAGATCTACTCTCGGACCTTACGATCCCTTAATACGAAGAATCGCCGGATCCGGCGACTTATATTATATTATAGTCTTTACCTTTATAATAACCACTTAATTATACGACTTAGAGTTATCTCGTAGATTCTATGGATTCCCTTAGCCTCGCTATACGACCCTTCGGTTATTCCGTATAACCTTACGAGAAGATAATAGATTAGTATAGAATCGCTAGGAAGCTCTTCTCTTTTTCTTCTATATTCTAAGATTAGAAGAGGCACCTATATATAAGTAGTTAGAATAGTTACTCCTTAGATAAAGAGTTAGAGATAATAATTATATAGAGCTTACCCTAACTTTGTATAAAGTATTAATCCCCTTACTCTCTATCTTTATTCCCTTTCCTTATATATAAAGCTTTCCCTAATCCCGATATTAAGGTATTAAGTAAAAGAGTCGGGATTATAAATTAAAGAGCTATAAATTAATTAAGCCTAGTAATAAAGACTATTATAATACTAGTATTAATTAAAATACCTTAAAAAGTTAATTTAGAATATTTATTAGAAAATATAAATTATAATACTAGGATAAGTCGAATATTAATCTAAGAATTTAGGGTTTTATAAAAAGTTAGGATTATAAAAGATTATATATTAAAAAAGGGTTATAATAAGGTATTATTTATATTCTATTAATCTTAAATTAAAATCGAATTAATATTTATAAAAAAAGTATTAAAAGCGTATTAGTATTTACTAGGAGTTCTATTATAGTTAGGTTAATATATATAAGATAATATATATATACTATATTATATAGGTTATTTATTATTTATTATTTATTAAGCGGGTTTAACTATACCTTATTATAATAAAAAAGGTTTTTAAAACCTTCGAAATCTATAATATAGGAATTAAAGTCTAGACTTCACCTAATAAATTTATAATATATAATAAATAATCTTCTTACTTAGTAATATTCCTTATTAGTATATTAAGTCGACTAATAGCCTTATTTTCTATAAATAAAATACTTTTTATCCTATAATAAAGCCTTAGGATATAAACGAGGTTATATTAAATTAGAGTTAAACTTAGGTCGAAATCGTTTAGATTTCCGGTCGAAGTTTTATTAGTATTTTCTATCGAAATAAAAGGTTTTATACGGATTATCTTATAAATATTAAGAGTAAGTCGTTTTACGAGCTATTATAGTATTAAGTAAAGAATAAAAATCTACTATTAAGGATTTAATATTAATAATTAGTTAGAATAGGGCGAATTTTAGTTCTAGAACTCCTTAATAGGTATTAATAGTAATTATTCGGAAAAAGGGGGTTTTATTATATTCTTTACTAAGGGCTTATTAATAAAAATTAAGTTTATTAAATAATTTCTAAAGGATTTTATATCGTTTATTATCTATATTTATATTATAAATAGTTTAATATATTATTAAAGTTTAATCTATATAATAATAGGAATAATTTATATTAGTATTAAAATATTATTTAATCTAAAGGTAAATGTTTATAAAAGTATAATTCTAAAGGATATAATAAATATAGTATTATTATACTTATCCTAAAAGAATTCGGGAAAATATTATATAAAAATTTAATAAGTAGATTTTAAATAAATAATAAATATTTATTATAACCCTTATTTTATTATCGAGTAGATTATAGGGTTCTTCCGAATACGTTTTCGACTTATCCTAAACTTTTATAAATTTCGTAATTATATTAGCGTTTACTAGAGTATTATTAAAGTATATAGGGGGAAGTTAATAATATATATTTACTAATACCTTAGGTTTTTTACTAAATCGAGATTAGTTTTTATATAAAATAGGATTAATATTAGTTTAAATTTAGTCTAGAGTCCTATTATCTTTATCTTATATTTTATTTTATATTACCCGGAAAACCGTATTATAGTATTAATAAGTATATAATATTAGTCTTCTTAGTACTTAAATAATACTTATTTATTCTTATTATCGGGGTAGAAGTTTAGGGGTATTTTTATTATAGTTATTATATAATACTAGATCGACTTTTAGTTAATTTTAATTCAAAGTTATCCTAAAATTAAATCTAATTCTAGAAAGCTTAGGGGGAAGAATAAAAGAAAGTATATAAACCTCCGGCTTAAAATATATAATCTAGTATACCCGAATAGGCTAAACTAATAATTCCTCGAGCTATAAAGCTATTTCGAAAAACGGGTTAGGTTTTTCTATTATTAGTCCTATATAGACTCTTCTTCTACTTAGAAGGTTTCGGAGGGGTTTCTTAAGGGTAAATTATAAAAATTCCTAAATAAGGGCTATTTATCCTTTAAAATATTCCTAGAATATAATTAATAGTTTATATTTAGTATTATACTTATTATTTTTTATTTTTACTATAAACTTCGTAATATAAAGTTTAATTAGAGCTTTATCTTAGATTATTCTAAGGACCTCCTCGTCCTATTTTAAAATATTAAGGTTATATTATACTACCTTTAGGATAGTTATATCCTTAAAAAGGGCTTAGGCTTAGTCGTTTCCTAATTAAGCTATTATCCTTATTTATTCTAAAGGAAGGCTATTTCTTACTAAATTCGAATTATCTTCTAATCGAGATTAAAGAAATATCGAGTCTTATTCTTTTTAAAAAACCTAAAAGTAGTTATTTATATAGAACCCGGGTTTTTACTTACTAATTATAACTTCCTTCTTTATACTATGTAAGAGAATCCGTTATTTAAATCGATTTTCCTTTCTTACTAATCTATAATTACCTAAATTAACTATTAATTAGTATTAATTAGGCTTTATAAATATACGTATAAAAGTAATAGATAATTATTAAAAAAGGGTCCTTTACTATTAGTTTTAATATTTATTTATAATAATCTATAAAAGGATTCTTTATAGTTTAAATATAAGAATACCCCCTTTCCCTTTCCTTATATATCCCCCTTTCCTAACTCGATATTAAATTAAGCTAAATTTAGAATTTATCCGGTATTAAGTTAAATTCGATCTAAAGTCGATCGGATACTATTCTAACCTCCTATTATTATACTATCCTATTCCTCCTTTTATTTCCTTTATTTTATACTTATACCTACGTCCTATATAATATATCCCCTATTCCTCCTAATACTACTCCTAAATAACTCCTATATTATCCCTATTATAGTTTATAACGAGTATAACTATAGTCTAGTTATAGTATAGTCCTTAATTATAATAATATTATACTAATACTTAATTTAAGCCGGATATAACGCTTTAAGGTAAGCCCTAGAAATAGTATTAAAGGTTTATAAGTATTATTAACTCTATAGCTTAATATTATAATACTTTAAATTTAGGATTAAAGAAGATAAGGACTTTAATTATAAAGTTATTATCGATATACTCTAGCTTAATAATAAGCCTATTCTTTACGCTATTAATATAATAATAGTATTCTAAGTTATAAAATTCCTACCTTCTCTTTTAGCGAAAAATACCTAGGCTATTTTATAGCTTATTTAGATTAACTACTATCTCGGGCTTTTAGATTTTATCTTTTATAATATAAGAACTAATTTCGACTTAATTAAATTTTAAATAATAGTTAACTCCTTAAGGGTCTTATATACTTAAGTCCTAATAAAAGCCTATTAATCTATAAGAAAAATCGAGTAATATTATACGCTATTTTAATAAGTATTTAATATAATTTTAAAAGAACTCTAAGGCGATTTTAATTAAATATTAATTCTATAAATAGCTATTAAAGTAATAAATAATATAACTAAACTAAATAAACTCGTACTAACCCTATTTATATTTAGAGTATACCTTAAAATTACCCTTAAATCGCCTTTTATAGTATTAATAATAAAATATATATAAGCTATTTAGAAAACTATAATAGCCCTTTACTAATATACTATTTTCTACTAGGTTTATAAGGTTTTAATAGCCTAAAATAAACTAAATATAACTAATTATCTTTATTTACCCTTATTAAGTAAAGTATAAGTATAATATAAAAAACTAGGTTAATAAGGCCCTTTTACCCTATTTTATATTAATAGTTATAATAATATAGTTAAACTCCTTAATAAGCCTTACCGATTTTAATTAATCTATATTTATTTATTCCTTATAAATATTAAAAATACCCTATTAATTTTAGACTAATCCCTTATTTACTCTAAACCGATTTTAATATAATCTTAAATTAGATTCGAGGTTTAAGTCCTTTAAAATTAATAAAAAGCTATTACCTTTATATCCCGGAAAAAGGAAAATAATATAATACTTTTAATTAAACTTTAGAATAAAGGAAAGATTATTATACTAAGATATTTATTTAAAGTATTTAATAATTAAAAGATTATTAATTTTATTAATAGGGGAGTCTTCTTTTTTAAATAATTTAACCCTATAAAGTACGCTAATATATGGATTTTTTAGGTATATATAGTCCGGAAGGTTAAAAGGAAAATAATAAATACCCTATATAAAAAGTCTTATTTAATTATTATTAATTATAATAATACTAGTAGAAAAACGATTCTAATATAATCCTTTATAATTTAATATATTAATTAATATTTAATTCTAGTACTAGTACTAGTTAAACTCGAGTTAAATTCTAAGCTTACTCTAAAAAATATTACCTAGGCTTATTCCTAGGCTTAAATAGCTTTTAAACGGATTATTATTATTTCCTTTTTAACTAAAAAATAAAATCCTAATACCCCCTAAATACGATTATTAGGGTTATTAAGCCCTTATATAGGATTATAAGAGTAGGCGTTTATTAATTTAGAATATACTAAGAGTACTATTTTAACTATTTCCGGATACGTATATTTATATTTAATATATACTTTCTCCTTTCGATTTTTAGGCCTTAGATATTCGGTCTTATTCGCTTTTAGACTAATAATACTCTTATCCTCGGTACTAAGGCCTTTAGCGATTTAGAAGAGAAAAAAATAATCTTTACTAGATTTCGGACTAAACCTAAGGCTATCCTTCGGCTTAATAATATTATAGATTTTAATAACTATTAACTTAAGGTTAAGTTAACTTCGATTTAATTTTAATAAAAGGATTAAAGAGTATAAATCGCGCTTATTAATTATAGGAAGCTAGACTTCTACTAATAATACTTAGAATAATATACTTAAAACGCTTATATTATTTTTATATATTAGCCTAAAATAGCCTATAACCTTTTTATTATAGCCTAAATATAAGCTTTAATATAAAAAGACTATAAGAAATTAAATAAACGATTTAAATAATAATAAGAAAATTAATAATAAGGTTTTTAATATATCCTAGTTTAGTATTAGGATATAAATTTATATTTTTATAAACGGATCCTTTGTTAATAATACGGATTTCTTTTTTTAGATTAGATTTATTATTATTCTTGGATAAGAAATAGAAAGAGAAAATATATTCCGACTCTTAGGGAACCTCCTTTATTAGAGTTTAATTAAATATAAAAGAGTAATACGCTTTATCCTAGCTTTAAAAATATATAGTATATTAGTAGATTTCGATATTAGTATTTCTTTTATTTCCACTTTAAATTAAATTCGAATTAAACTCGGGCTAGGTTTTATTCGAATTATTATATATAATAACTCGTTTTCGTTATATAAATACCTAGTAAAATTAAGGATTATAAAACAAAATAGTTTATAATCGATATAATATTAATATAGGAATTATACGAAAATAGAAAGGTAAGTAAAATATAATAAATATATAAGAATAATAACCCTATAAATATAATAACTAAGAATTCTTAAAACTAATTATTAGAGTAATTAATAAATATAAATATACTTAATATCTAGGTTTAAGGATTTATTATTAGGAAAACAATTAATAAAAATTATAATTAATCTATAAAAAAAGAATTACTAGTATTAGTATAATATTATTATAATTATAGGCTAAGCTATAACTAGACTATAGCTATACTTATTATAAACTATAATAAGGATAATATAGGAGTTATTTAAGGGTAATAATAGGAGGAATAAAGAATATATTATATAGAATATAAGTATAAGTATAAAATAGAGGAAATAGAAGAAAGAATAGGATAATATAATAATAGGAGGTTAGAATAGTATTTAATTAATTTTAGGTCGAATTTAACTTAATACTAAATAGATTTCGAGTTTAGCTCGATCTAATATTAAGTTAGAAAAGGGGAATATACGAGGAAGGAAAAAAAGGGCGTTTTTATATTTAGATTATAAAGAATCCTTTCTTAGATTATAATAAATAAATATTAAAACTAGTAGTAAAGGACCCTTTTTTAGTAATTATCTATTACTCCCGTATATTTATTTACGAAGCCTAACTAATATTAACGATAAATAAAAATTAACTAAAGTACTAGGATATATTAATTAACTTATTATTTATATAACCGCTTTTTATAAATAAAAATATTTACTTAATAATAGTATATATTATTATATAATCGGTTAGTATAATTACTAAAATAATACTTAATAAGATAAGTATATATAGTTTCCTAATAGTATAGACTAAATAAATAACTTCTAGTTTTATAGGCTAATATTAAGGTTCTCCGTTATATAATATCCTACTTAAGAATATAATTAATTAGATATTTATTCGGGCTAGTACTATTTTTTATTCCTATTTTACTACCGGGTTTATATAATAAACTATAACTCTAAAACTATACTTTTAATTAATAATAAGCTAAATAACTAGTAGTATATTCGGATTATAAAACTATAATTATTATATTTTAGTAAAAGTATTAATAACCTTTTAGAATACTTATTCCTCCTTAGGTATTAGCTAATATACTATAATCGTAGTATATTATATGTATTTCTATCCTCCGACTAGAACTCCCTAGTCCTTATTAATCTAAAATAAGGCTATCTTCTTTGTTTATAAGAGTATAATAAAATATACAAACTATAAATAAGCGTATTATAACTACTTAATTATACTAAGCTACTTTTTAAATTAATTAAGTATATAAGAGAACTTAATTTTTTAGAATACTTAGATATAATTATCTATATTTATAATCCTAAGCGTATTTACTTTATAGCCTAAAAGCTATATAAACGGGTATTTAAGGAATAATTTAGGTTTAAATAGTACTATATTTTTATTTATAAAAGTAGTAAATATAAGTTATAGGTATTTAAGGTACTCTATTACTATATTTAAAAAAATTATTATATTATTAATATATGCTATAATAAACTTAATAAACGGTCGAAAGAGTATATTTATAAACTACGATATATAGGCTAGGGAATTCTCAAATCCTATTAGCGCGACTTTAAACTATTCTAATCCCTAGTATATAATTAACGTAAACTACTTTATATAATCAGAATATACTAAAAACTAGTAAAAAAGGATTTAGTATTTATTATTAAAATAAACTTCTTCTCTTTTAAGTACTTAATTATATATTCCTACCTAGGTATAAAGGATACGTTTAGGATTATAAGGCTATTTAAAATATATAAATCCGCTATTTAATAATTCTTTATTTTATTATTAATAACTTTTAGTATATTAAAAATTAGTATAATAAATAGGGTAAGCTTAAATATAAACTATATACGCCTCTTTTTAAAAAGGGAATTAAGTACCTTATTAATATACTACTTATTTTTAATTCTCTAATAGTATAATTATAATACTATTTTATACTATTATTTACCTTTAATTAATAGGATTCGAAAGAGGTTATCTTAGTCCTATAGAATAGGTTTATTATTTACCTAAAGAGTAGGGAAATTACTTACGAGTTATTAAAGCTAGTAATTAATATCTTTATTCTTATTATATATAATAACTCCTTTATTAGTATAGAATTCTAGGCTATTATTAACTTTAGTAATATAAAGGCGAAATAATACTATTAGATCCTCGATTATTATTAGATAAAAAGCTTTATTATTAATACCTTCTAGCGTATATTCGGTTTATATACCTTTATTAATATAGAGATTATTAATATTAGTAAAGTATTATAAAGGTTAATTAGCTTAAACTCGGATAATCTTCTAGAATATATTAATCTTAATAATATTTAATAAATTAATAATTAGTATAAGTATAAAATAGCTATTATTAGGTTTAAATAAGAATTCTTAATATAAAGGTTCCGGCTAGGAAGACTAACGTAGTCGGACTAAAGAGGAGTGATGAATTGAACTACCGAAAAGAGAGAGAGAGAGGAAGGGAGAGTCCCTCGCTAGCTAGCTATATACACTAAGCGACCAGGGACCGGTCAGCCACCTACTACACCGTATCGCCGATCGAGGTACCCTAACGTTAACGACTTTACCGCCTTCTATCTAGATACGACTGGCTAAAGGCTAGTCCTTAACATTACCCCCTCCTTGTACGAAGTAAGAAGGCGGAACGCAAGCCGGCTAAGCTATACGTTACGCTAACCCGTAAGGGTTCAATATTACTTAATCCTAAGGCTAAGTCAGAAACTAGGCCGGGGAGAGTCCCTCCTAATAAGGGGGAGTCCGCCGCGCGGAGTCGTATCGCTCAAGTTAGCCGCCCTGAAGATCCCAAACGTCAAGGGGATAAGTGCCCTTTATAACTAGTACGTAGCCTAGGAGGGTCCCGTCGCCTCCCGTCGGGCGCTGGAAAACGCCGTTCAGGAGCGATTAACTAGTCCAAAGGCCACGCTATATCGCCTAGCCGCGGTAGTTGTTTTCCCAGGCCGCTAGCAGACGCACGTATATACGGCACGGCCCGTCCCCGCCCTATATACCGGATAACACATTAACGGATATTCGACGGAGTCGGACCGTACGCGTATATACGACGAATCTCCGGCCACCTATAACTCACCGTAGCCGCCTATTCCCCCTTACGCCTCGTCGCCCTAGTTATTAGCCTCCGGCTCGTCTTCAGCCCTCTCCGCTAGCCTAGCTATTTAGCCCATCCCTAGACTCAACCCCGCGATCCTCGTGCTACCGCGCAGCTTGGGATAGTTACGACGATAGTAACTAACCCTATTATAATAATAGTAACGCTTACGCCTGGTTACGCCTTAGGCGCCGGATCTAACGGAACTAATATCCATCGGGTCGGCCTCTAGCTAAGGCGGATAGTTGGCTATTGGGGTAGACGTACTCCCGGTGCTAAATACCCCGTCAAAGCCTCGAAGCAAAGAGGCAAAATCCTTATACGTCGTAGGCCAAGTCTCACGATTTAGTCTTGCCTGGGGCCCTATGGATAGCCCTAACGCCAGCAAGATAATTTTAGCGTAGTCGGTCTAGTAGTACGACCCGGATTCGTAGAGAACGTATTCCTAACGCGTAACGTAGTCGTTAAGGGATTCTAACGGTAACTACCTCAACCTAACTAAAGAAAGACCTACGCGTCGCTCCTTATAAGATTCTCCGAGAATCTCTTTAACGTACGCTAAGAAGGATTCTGGCTAGTCCTCGTAGTTATCGATCCTAGAGACGTATAGAAGGAAGCTCTACTAAAAGTTACTAAGCCGAGAAAAGACGTAGAAGAATTAAGAATAGCCGTTCCTAATTACTGCCCCGTCGATGGCAAATTTGGCCCGTATGGCCGCTAACCACGCTTCGAGTCCTGGCCGGGATTCGAGCGCGTCGGGCGCTAGTAAAATTTATCGGCGCTCTAAGGTTATACTTCTCGCGTATGGTCTATAACGAGAAGGAGTTTAATTTAATATAAAGGTTCCGGCTAGGAAGACTAACGTAGTCGGACTAAAGAGGAGTAATAAATTAAACTACCGAAAAGAGAGAAAGAGAGGAAGGGAGAGTCCCTCGCTAGCTAGCTATATACACTAAGCGACCAGGGACCGGTTAGCCACCTACTGCACCGTATCGCCGATCGAGGCACCCTGACGTCAACGACTTCACCGCCTTCTATCTAGACACGACTGGCCAAAGGCTAGTCCTTAACACTTAACTAATTTATTTATTTATCTAATTAATTAGGAGTAATTATATAATACCTAAGGGTATAATAATATTACCTCTTATAATAACTTTTTATAATAATAAGGGTTTATATTAAAATATCTTAGCTAGGATAAGGAGGGATTAATATAATCCGATAATAATAGTTTTAGTAGAGTTTATAATATCTACCTAGTTTAGAGTAAACTATTCCTATTTAAGGAGGAGTCTAGCTTAAAGGTTTAGTACTATTTATACGCTAACTTAGACTTAGCTAAGTATAAGTATAAAGTAGGAGCCTAACTATAGTCTAAGGATTCGAATCTTAAAGTTTACTTATCCTATAGTTTTAGTATTTCTAATCCTAGTAAGAGCTATAGTTTTAGATTAGTTAATAGAAAAATACTCTATAAATAATAACTAAGCTTTAGAAATAATATAATAGTTAGCGTTATTATTTATATAGTATAAGCGGATATCTTTAAGTTCTTCGTAGTTAATAATATTTACTTAAATATAGTAAAATAGAGTAGGTTTATTTAAAAATACTAGTTTACTTTCTAGTTAGCCGATAATATATAGAATATCTTTAATTCTTTATATAAGTTCCTTAATACTAATATATATAGTCTAAACTAATTTTTCTAATTACTTATTATTATATATATAGTTTTTAATTTTATATCTTATAACTTTATTCTATAAAAAGGATATAAAAAGGTATATAGGGTATATAAGGGTAGGTTTAACTTATTACTTTAGGATAAAGCTAATATTATCCTCTATAGTTTAGAAGATTTAGACCTTATCGGTATTTATATTATTGGTTTTATTATCTTTAATAGTCTAAAAGAATAATATAACCGTATTAAAAAGGGAAAAAAACTTATTATTATTAAATATAACTATCTTATTTATAATAATATACGCTATTTCTTTCTTAATCCTAGGAATTAGGTAATAAGAGAATCTAGTTTCTACCCTAGTATCCTTAGTACTATAGTTATTAAATTAAGTATAAGTAAGCGTATTTTTATATATAATTAAACTACTATACCTAAATAATTACTATTTAATAAATAGAATAATATTCTAGGAATTCTATAGTTTTTATAATAGCCTTTAGTTATAAGTAAATATATTAAGGCACTCTATACGAAGATTCTAAGCTAAAAAAGAGAGGAAGAAAAAGAGGAAATAGAAGAGGGAATCCCGCTACCTTTTATACGCGGGTAGTAAGGTCTAGATTATATAATAGGGGTAATAGGAGCTCGGGATAGGTTTCTCCGAATTCCGTATACGGGGTTATTGTCTGAATACTCGTATGACGACTTGGACGGATCGGTAGGAATCTTAGACAGGAGGCATAATATCGTATAATGCTATATAATTATGCACTCGGCATTATGCATGACTCTAGTTAAATATCGGCATAAATTCCTCGCGATTCCGACGTAAAGTCGGATCGATATTAACTCGATTCCGAAGGATAGAAATAGGGGAATCTCGTATATAAATATTAGGTCTCGTTCGTACGTTAGATAGAGAAGATAAGTATTTAGGACTAAAGTAAAAGTATACCTAGCGAGGACTACTATTAGTAAGGGTGCTTTATCCCTCCGTTATTCGATCGGTATATTACCGTTGTATTATACGTGCGTACGGGATCGCTAGGTATAGCTATACGTGAACGTCGTAGCGTATTAAACCGCTATATTCGGTAGGGCGATAAAGATACCTAACCGATACTAATTAGTATCGGGAATAGCTATACGCTTTCGTCGTATAACGCTAGACTCGATACTATTTTGCCGGAATAGAAGAATGGTTTAGATAGTAGAAGTTGCGTACTCTATAGGATCCTGGAAGCTATAGCCATTTTCGATAATTTTGGATATACTTTTACTAGTATCTAGTTTAACTTCGATAAGACGGTTCTATAGTACTCGGCAGATACCTACTATAAGTTAATACTATCTACTCTTTTCTTCGAATCGGCTTTTCTCTAGTTTTAATTAGAGTTTTTATCGATTTCGACTTGATTTCTTTTCGATTCTCTTTCGATATACGCTCGAAGTCGACTCAACTTTAATCCAAAGTCGACTCCCGTTCGAATTAGTTTCGACTATACTTATTTCGCAAGATACGTTTTTACTTGGCAACTACGATACTAATTTTACGAATTTATGGACTTTCGGACGCGTAAAACGGGTATATTCGAATAGGAAAGCAAAAAGGAAAAATAAATAAAGGAAAAGATAAAAGAAAAAAAACAAAGGAAAAATAGCAAAGATAAAAGAAAAATCAAGCACGATTACCACGTCCACTACTACTACTACGGCTACCCCGAGTCGATGGAGATAGCGTCGCGGGGGTCGTCGTACCTCGAGATAAACGCGTATTTACTATAGTTCGATTTCTATTCGATATTAGCTTAATTCTTACTCGAATTCGACTCGAAATTACGATGAAATCGGTTTAAACTTACGTTAAGGAAGATAATAATAATAATAGTAATAGTAATAGTATGGGGAGGAAGAAGAAACGATTTTGGAGAATTTTTTCGTACGGGGTTATCGACCTTATAGGGTTAAGTAGGGCCGGAGCCTTTGGCTGCCTACCCCGCCCTACTATGCCTTACTTAGTACGCCTACGAAATTTTTTTTCTTTCTTTTCGACTCGACTTATTTCTTTTCTCGATTTTTCTACCTATTTTTCACCTATGTTTTTCGACCTTATTTTCGTTTTTCTCTTCTCTATCTTTCGTTCTCGCGGATATACGACCCTTCGTATAAAAGAAATAGTGCTAGGGGTATAAGATCCGACTATGTTTTCGACCTAATTTTAATATAAGTTTAATACGACTTTAAAATAATTTCGACGCGTTTTCGACCTAAGTCCCTAGGATATACGATACGATAAAATAACGTATCCTGGGGATATATAATACGACTAAATATCGTACTCGTGGATATACGATACTACTAAATATTGCGCTCGTGGATATATAATACGACGAAGTAACGTACGCTAGGAAGAACCTATTCAAGTTAAACCCCGATTAGTCTCTTGTTCGACCAGACCTCTAGACCTGGACAAAAAGGCACTCGGGGATATAATAATAAGTCTATACTACCTCTCCGTCTAACTATAAAAAAAAGAAAAGTTACTAGTATCTAAATACTCGTATAACGACTTAGACGGATCGGTAGGAATCTTAGATAGGAGGCATAATATCGTATAATACCGTATAATTATATACTCGGTATTATGTATAACTCTAGTTAAATATCGGTATAAATTCCTCGCGATTCCGACGTAAAGTCGGATCGATATTAACTCGATTCCGAAGGATAGAAATAGGGGAATCTCGTATATAAATATTAGGTCTTATTCGTACGTTAAATAGAGAAGATAAGTATTTAGGACTAAAGTGAAAGTGTACCTAGCGAGGACTACTATTGGTAAGGGTGCTTTATCCCTCCGTTGTTCGATCGGTGTATTACCGTTGTATTATACGTGCGTACGGGATCGCTAGGTATGGCTATGCGTGAACGTCGTAGCGTATTAAACCGCTATATTCGGTAGGGCAATAGAGATACCTAACCGATAGTTATAGTTAGCGTATAAGAGTTATAATAAGCGTATAATATTACCCCCCGACTAAAGCCTTAATATATATATTAAGGTTAATACTTATAAGTATATACTATTTTCCTTATAGATTCTATAATATTATTATTCTTATTATTACTATATTCTTTATTTACTATAATAGCCTTAATCTATTAGCTTAAATTTATAAGGGGCCCTAGGGTATCCGGATATTAGTTATAGTACTATTTAAGTACTATAAGCGTATACTGGAAATTTCTTATAGGATACTATATTTTGTCGGGATTATAACCCCGCTAGGTAATTTAATATTCGAGTCTTTTCTATTAACCGGTAACTCTACTATATAAGATTTAATCGACTTCCTATTCTAGTATACTATTAACGTTATTAGGCTTAGGCGTTAGCTAAGTTTAGTCGGGTAATAAGTCGGTAGCGGCTTTTTTTAGTTAATTAGCGTAGAAGAGGTTTATTATCTTATAGCTATATAGTAGGTTTAAAACGTAATTATACCCCTTTTCTATAATAATAGTAAAAAGGCCCGACTATTTAGTATTAAGGCGGGTAATTAGTACGATTATACTAAACCCTTTTCTACTAAGAAAAACCTTATCCCTAATTATAAAGTCCGCGGGCTAGCGCTTCTTATTAGCCTATTTTTTCTACTAATCTTAGGTAGTAATTATTCTTTATTACGCCTTTTATTACGCTTCCCATACTTTTTATATAATATCCTAAGTAATCGTAATAAGCGTCGAACTAATTTAGTAATTTATAGGATCTTTAATTAAAAACGGGTTTTATAGGTTTTTACCAAAGGCTATAGTTAATAAGGCTATATTAATCGACGTATACTAAGAGGTATTATATATAAAGTCAAGGGCTAGTAGGAAATCGCTTTAATTATTTTAATATTTCCTAATATAAAATTATAGTTATTAATCTAAGTATTAATTAATAACTTTAATACTTCCTTATATTTAAGGGTAAAGAATACTATTATACTAATACTTTATTCTAATTAATCGATTAATCTCGGCTAGGAATACTAATATAAAGGGCCTAGTATTATCTATAATCTAAATAAGGGGTATATTAAAAAAGTAGTATAATAAGTAAAAATAGCGCTTTATAAGGATCTTAGCGGTATTATTCTTCTTATAGGATAGTATTATAATAATCCTATTAAGCTTATAAACGAAGGTTTAAACGTAATTATACTTATAGTAATTTTATAGTATTATCTTCCTATTATAGGCTATATACTCCTAAATAGAGGTTAGGATTAGTAGCGGGTAAAAGAGTCTAGGGGTCTTATTACGGAGGATTTTATTCTTTTAATAATTATAATAATTATAAATATAATAATAAACGTTTTACTTTATATTCGGCTAATAATAATCTTATTATATAAGCTTAAGCGTTTTATTCTAGCTACCGTATATAAAAATAGTCGGTTCGTAAATAATATAAATAAAGGTAGTCTATAAGAAAACGCTATCCGCCGATTTCTATTAGGGGTCGGCTGCCAAATGACAGCTAAGGCGGTGGTCGCGCTACTGTTCCTGTCCCTGCCTACTGAGCCAATGTGGACGCCCAGCAGACAAAAGGATACAAATTGACAAGTCCCTTACCTATTAATTAACTATACCTATAAGGCTTATATGTACTAGATCTAGCCCCGTGATAATTTCTTTAGTATAATTAATTAACTCCCTTATTAACTAAGGTTCTATATTATATTTTCTTATTGGATTAGCTTAACTAAGTCCGCGCTTATAAGTACGGTTTTTATATAAATAGTAATAATAATAATAATTATAGAAGTCGGGTTAGGGTTTAGAGTCGTAAGTAGGTTAAATCCGAGCTTTTCTAGCGGAATTATACTAAAGGTACGCTTTTCTTTCTCCTTAGCTTTAACTATCGGGAGCTTTATAGTCTTCCGGGATAAAGTATTAGCTATTATATTTAATCGGCTAGGGCGATAAAAAAAGCGTATATCGAATTAGGCTAAAAAGTCGGACTAATATACTTATTAAATAAATAAGAGCCTTTTTATTATAAAGTATATAAAAGCCTTATAATTAGTAATAATATCGAATTTCTACCCTAGGAGCTTAGGGTAAAAGTATTTAAGGCTTTATATTATTATAAGGAATTTATAGTCTTAGATTAAATACATATATTCGGCTAAGGCTATTATTTTAAAAAAGAATCTAGTAGGTTTCTAAGTATAATCGTTAGACTATTATTATTATAGGATTCCGGTAATAGTATTATGGAAGGTATTAGTCTTAAAACGGGTTAAAAGCTTAAGTCGGAAGAAAATAAGGATAAGGGCTTTTATAATAAGCTTTTTTAACCGGGTAAAGGTATTATATTAATCTAGTCCGAGGGAAAACTCCGTATTTTTTTTAATAAGTAGTTTAGGGGTTTAATAGTATTATTAATATAATAATAAAAGACTCGGATAAAGTTATAAAAGCTAAAAAAAGAGTATATAGCCTTATAATTATAAAGATCCTTAAATTTCTAGTTAAAGATTACTTATATTTTACGGGGGTTAATACTTAGCCCTAGACCTATTTTAAATATAATACTAAGGTAGTCTACTTAATAATATTAAAACGGGACTTTTTAATATCTTTTTAAAGATTCGCTTAGTATAAGCGCTAAATAACCTTATAAGTCTTTTACTAGTAAACTTTTACTTTATTATTATCCGAGTAAATTAGTATATTATTAGCGTAAGCGCTAGTATAATAGTCTAATAGGTTATAAAATTACGCGTTAATAAAATTCTAAAACTAAGTAAGCTTATCTTTTAAGCTAAATAGGAGGATTTTCTAATAATATATACTAAATCTTATATAAAAGGCTATTAAATACTTAGAGTCTAGGTTAAAGTAGAGTCGGTAGAAAGCTTAAATAATATCGATCTTAGAAAAGTATTAGGTAGAATAATATTAAAAGGTAATACTTTCTAAAAAAAGTATAAATAAGATTCTGCTTTTAAAGTAATTATTTATTTAATAATAGTTAATATAAAAATAGTAGGCTATTAAGTAAGGCTTTAGCGTAAAAAGAATAAGGGTAGTATAAAGACTAGTATTAGGCTTAATAAATCCGATTTTTTTAAGGTAGTCGATAGTTTCCTTTCCTAATAATAGGTATTTAACTAGTATTCTATATATAGGAAGGCTAGCTAAATTAAAAGGCTTATCGAGCTCGAGTCTAATATTATAGTTTAGCTAGAATAGTAGTCTATTAGGGTATACGCCTCTTTCTTACTAAAGAAACCCTTAAGGTATAAGAGGGCTAGGGGAATTATACTATATACTAAGGTAATATATTCTAGGTCCTTACCTACTAGGAAAGGAATCTTCTAACCTCTATAGGTAATATTCTCTAGGCTTAAGCGGGCGATTCCTATAGTAAAGGGGTTAGGGCTATTATTATTTTCGAGGGGGATTAGGGTAATCGGTATTAATAGTTTTAATTCCTCCTAAAGTTTCCTACGGGGGTTAGCTTTAAGTATTACGATTAATTTCGTCTAAAAAAGAAAGTTATTTAGTATAATAATATTAGGGTTAAGTATATTATTAGGTTAAAGTACTAGGGTTTTTTTCTTAGGAGGGCTAATCGGGAAAGTAATATTAAGGTTTATTTAGGAATACTATAAAATCTAGTATTAGCGTTTATCCTCCTTTAAGAGCTTATTCTAGCGTTTTATATTGGCTATATAAACGGATCGATTTACCGGCTCCCTAAGGGCGGACCCTATAAGATAATAAATAGAGAATACTTAATAAAGGCTAATAAGTCGTCCGGTTATATAAGCTTACGGGTAAAGTAATCGAGGAGGAGATATTTCTCGGCTATTTAGTAAAGTTTAACGAAAACGTCCTAGCTATAATTAATAACCTAGAATATCTCCTAAGGAAATAAGTAGCTATTAATTATAAGAGTTATTACGAGATACTAGTATATAATACTAGTATTATAGCCCTAGAAGTTAATAAAAAGAACTGGGTAAATAAAGATAAGCTTAATACTAAGGCTTTTTATAGCCTTCTTAGTAAATTAGAGGGATATAAGAAAGTAGGTATTTATTCTAGTATTATAAAAGTTAGAAGCTCGGAGACTAATACTATTAATCTAAATTATACTATTAATAGTAAAGGATTTCCCTAAACCTTTTTTCTTAAATAATACTTTTAAGACTATTATAAAGACTTTTAATAGCCTTAATTTTTTCCTAACTCCTCGTTATTAGAATCCTTTATTTTATTAATAGGTAGTATACCTAATCGTTAAAAGCCTATAACTTTCGGTCGGTATAGGTAGTCTTTCGCCTAATAGCCCTTCTTATTATATATAAAATAAGTATTATTATCCTAATAAACTTTTTTTTTAGCCTTAAAAAAGGCTTAGCCTTTTTTTTTCGAGTTAATAAAACGCCTTTCTTTTTTATTAATAGCCGAGGAATTACTATAAGGTATACGTATAATAGGTTAGGAGTACTATTAATAATAAAAAACTATATTTTAATAGCTTTATAATACTCCTTATAGGAGATTTAAGTATTCTTAAATAACCGTAAAAAACTAGGGTTAAGGTTAATTAGTAAATACTCTAGGAGGATATACTTTAACTAATCGGTTAGAGTATAAGCTTTTATTATAATATTATTGAATTTTATAATAAATTAAAAGATATCCTATTTACCTATAAGAGTATAGTAGAGCCTTTAAAAATAATCGACCGATTCTTAAAACTTATTTAGATTCTTAAAAATAGACTCTAAACTCTATATTATTTTTATAAGGTAGGAGTAAAAATACTCCTCTAACTTATAATAGGTTTCTAGTATTTTTTATACCCTACCCTTTAAGCTTTAAAATAAGAATAATATCTAATCTTTTTTATTATAAAATATCGAGTAATTAGTTTATATTTTATTTTTAAGCTTAATAAAAAAAGTATTAAACTCGCCTTTTTTTCCTATAAAAGTCCTAATATCTTTATAATAGGATTTAGCCTTTTCCGATTATTCTAGGTTAGGGTTATTAATAATTATAAAGTCTTTCTATACTATTTTACTAGTAGGTATAAAGCTTATAAAGAATACCCTAAAGATAGTAAAAACTACCCTATAAGTATAATTAGGATTAGCGGTTACTTGGTCTTATTAACCCTTTTCCGCCTTAAGGGCTATTATTTCTATAAATAATATATAAACGTTTAATTAGGCTAACGAAAAAAAACTATTTTTAAAAAATCTTAGTCGGGGTTTTCGATTAAGGGTAAAAGGATTTAGGCTAAGTCTAATCGCTCCGTTCCTTCTAAGGTAGGTAAGGGGTCTTAATCTAATTCTTTAATTAAGGATTCTTATTTAGGAGTCTTTAAGGTAAGTCTAGTAGAGTAACGGACTTTTTTATCGGTTATAGGGTTTAATTCTTAGTCTTATATAGTATTTTCTATCTTTATAAAATATAAAAGGGAATACGTATTTATTAAACGTATATTAGTAAGGAAAATAAGCTTAGAATAGTATAATAGCCTTTAGTTATAAGGAAATATATTAAAGTACTCTATACGAAGATTCTAAGCTAAAGAAGAGAGGAAGAAAAAGAGGAAATAGAAGAGGAAATCCTACTACCTTTTATACGCGGGTAGCGAGGTTTAGATTATATAATAGGGGTAATAGGGGCTCGGAATAGGTTTTTCTAAATTCCGCGTATAGAGTTATAGTTAGCGTATAAGAGTTATAGTAAGCGCGTAATAGTTTTAGGCTATATCCGGTTCTAGGCTCTAATTAGTATTTAAAAGAGTTATACTATCCTCTTTAGGTAAAAAAATTAAATATTACTAGATTATTAATAGTATACTTTATATAAAGTACTAGTATACTCTAAATATAATTATTTACCTATTAATCAAAATTACTATACGCTTATAAGGGTTAGATTACTTTTTAAACTAGCGGATTAATTTTATCCTAAACTATTATCCTAAGCTAGTATCCTAAATACTATACTACTTAGGCTTTATATTAGAGTTTAAAGATTTATACCCTAAAGTTATTATTATAGAGTATATTATTAATAGTAAACCTTTCCTTATAAAAGGCTAGTATTATAACCTTAGGTTTAGTATAAAAACGTATTTATAAAGCTAGAATCTATATAAAGAGTCCTTTTAACTAGGCTAGGATAAAGTATTTATCTAAATACTCGTATAATAACTTAGACGGATCGGGAAAAATCTTAAATAGGAGGTATAATATCGTATAATACCGTATAATTATATACTCGGTATTTATATAACTCTAGTTAAACGTTAGTATAAATCTCTTACGATTCTAATATAAAATCGGATTAATATTAACTCGATTCCGAAGGATAGGAATAAGGGAACCTCGTATATAAATATTAGGTTTTATTCGTATATTAAATAAAAAAGATAAGTATTTAGGACTAAAGTAAAAGTATACCTAGCGAGGATTATTATTAATAAGGGTACTTTATCCCTCTATTATTTAATCGGTATATTATTATTATATTATATATACGTATAGGATTACTAATTATAATTATATATAAATATTAGGGTATATTAACCTATTATATTTAGTAGGGTAATAAAAATACTTAACTAATACTAATTAGTATTAGGAATAATTATACGCTTTTATATAATACTAAACTTAATACTATTTTACTAGAATAGAAAAATAGTTTAAATAGTAGAAATTATATACTTAGTAGGATCCTAAAAACTATAATTATTTTCGATAATTTTCGGATATACTTTTACTAGTATTTAGTTTAACTTTAATAAGATAATTCTATAGTACTCGGTAAATACTTATTATAAATTAATACTATTTACTCGCTTTTTCGAATCGGCTTTTCTTTAGTTTTAGTTAGAGTTTTTATCGATTTTAACTTAATTTCTTTTCGATTCTCTTTCGATATATACTTAAAGTCGACTTAATTTTAATCCAAAGTCGACTCCTATTCGAATTAGTTTTAACTATACTTATTTCGTAAAATACGTTTTTATTTAATAATTATAATATTAATTTTATAAATTTATAGACTTTTAAATACGTAAAATAAGTAAATTCGAATAAGTAAAAAGGAAAAATAAATAAAAGAAAAGATAAAGGAAAAAATAAAGGGAAAATAATAAAAATAAAAAAAAATTAAGAATAATTATTATTAAGTATAACTACCTATATAAGGTATAATAACCTTTATAATAGTCCCTATAATTATATAATAAATCTACTCTCGGACCTTATAATCCCTTAATATAAGGAATTACCGGATCCGGCGACTTATATTATATTATAATCTTTACCTTTATAATAACTATTTAATTATACGACTTAGAGTTATCTTATAAACTCTATAGATTCCCTCGGCCTTACCGTATAACCCTTTAATTATCCCGTATAACCCTATAAGAAGATAATAGATTAGTATAGAATTATTAGGAAGCTCTTCTCTTCTTTTTCTATATTCTAGATTAGAAGAAGTACTTATATATAAGTAGTTAGATTAATAGTACTATAGATAAAGAGTTAAAGATAATAATTATATAAAGCTTACCCTAATTTTATATAAAGTATTAATCCCCTTATTCTTTATCTTTATTCCCTCTCCTTATATATAAAGCTTTCTCTAATCCTAATAATTATAAGCCTAGCTTATTAAGCTCTTAACGATTTATTTAAAGGTATTTATAAAATAATAAGTATTTAAAAAATTAATTAAAACCCTAATTATTTTTTAAAATTAGAAAACCCTAAATTACCTTTTAAATCCCTTCTTATAAGGAATAACCTATTTTATATAATAAAAAAACCTCTTAATTATATTTAAATTAAGCTCCTTTTTATAAAAAGAGACTTTTTATAATAGTACCTTATAATTAATAAACCTAATAGAATTAATAAAACTAATAAAATATATTTATAAAGGTAAACCTAATACTAGTTTAAAAATAAACCCTAGAACCTTTTAATTAAAGCTTATAAACGTAGAATAAAAGTATATATAATAAAAAAAATTAATAATACTACCCTTAATACTTCTATTACCCTTTAGGGACTTAATAACTAGAAGAAGTAGATTAGTATTATTTAAAAGTATACTAAGCTATACGACCTTTAGGTTTATATTAATCTAGAGTTAATAGACCGAGTTCCTCTAATCGAGCCTATAGTACTACTGGAGCTTTTAGACGAATAAATCCTTTAAATAACTATTAATAATACTATTAAAGCGTATAAGATTTAAGTCTTAATATATAGGTATTAACTTACTACCTATAAGGCTAAAATAAAGGTATTTACGAAGATTTAGGAATTTATCGTAAAAACTAATAGTATATATTATAGCTTTATTACCTACGAGAATAATATAGCTATAGAACTTTAGACTTTATATAATTATCTTAAGCCCTTAGTATAGATTAGGTAATATAAAATACTTAATTAGTATTATAAGGTATTAAAAATACCCGATAGAATAAAGATTATTTTTTAAGTCTTAAAATACTAGGAGGCTTTAACCGAAATTAGCCTCGAATTACTCCCTAATAATAATAGGATTCGACCTATAATAGTATTTATTAATACTATTAAGGAGGTTAACCCCGAATTTTATAATTATTAAACGAATAAAATCGAAAAACTTATAAACGATAGTATTATTACTAAACCTATTATTACTAATAAATATAAAATTAATAATTAGTTTAAGAAAATTACCCTTTTATCGAAACTATCCTAATAGTATATTCTAATAGCCCTTATTATATAGAAGGGAGAGAATAATAATAGGCTAAAACTATAATATATATATAAAAAGTCTTACTTCTTCGGTAATTACTTTTATTAAAATAAGGGTATTAGGCTAATTAAATAAAAGCCTAATTCTAATATTATTAAGAAAATAAAGGCCTTTATTAAAGAATAACCTTACCTTAAGGAATTAATAGAAAAATTAATTACTATTACTAATTAGATTAAAAATAAGAAAAAGGAGGATATCCCTATAGTCTTAGCGGTTATAATAGCCTTCGTAATTAATATAAGGCTAGCTAATTAAATAAATCCTAAGGCTTATCCCCTTTACTAGTTAATTATTATAAATATAAGGGCTAATAATTATATATTCTATAAGCTTTTACGTTTTATAGAATATACGCCCCTAGTAAAGCCTTATTAAGTCCTCTTAGGCTTTAGATTCCTCCTTCCTTTAGGAAAAGGGATTATTAAGTTTTTTATCGAGAATAATAATACCTAAAAGCTTATAAATATCCTTTATATCCTAGATTTTTATTATAATATAGTTTTAGGGTACTAACTTCGAAAGGCTTAGATCGACTAGAGCCTTTTTAATAATATTATTCGTATTAATAAATACCGGGTATATTAAATAATAACTATATATAAGTAGGCTATCTTATACTATTATTAAAATAATTATATACTATTTATAATAATAATAATTATAATAATATTAAACGATAATAATAATAATAATAGCTTTAATAATACTATAATTCTTTATTAACGATTTAATTATCCTAGAATAACTATTCTTTAATAAATCTCGGGGGGTAAACCCGCCCCTTTTACTATTAATTACGAGTTATATTCCCTTATAAAGGCGAAATATTTAATTAAGAAAATACTACTATTATTCTAGGCCGAAAGACCTTTTTAAAGACTCTATTTTAACCTTTTCCCCTATAATATATTATATAATAGGAAAATAATAGCGCTTATAGTTATCGATAATTATATAAAGGTTATATTTTACTTTCTACTAGCTAATACTATAATAATAATACTAGTCTATATATTAAAGGTTCTTACGATATTTATTAAATAATAATTCGATTTCGAAGTTATAATCCTCTATTATAATAATAATTATAGGCTATAATTAGGCTATAATAACTAGATTAAATATAATAATATTTAAAATAAAATAAGAGCGCCTTATACCTTAGCCTAGAATAGCCCTATTAAGTATACTAGGGGGGTAATAGGTATAAAGGCTAGAGCTATAAGGATTAGGGTAAACCTCCTAAAGTTCTTATAGCCCGAAATCTAGAAAATAATAACCTATATTTATAATAGGACTCCGAATAGGATAATTAAATAGTCTATACTATTTAATAAGTTATACGATTAGCTTAAGGATTATAATAAAAAATAAATAAATTATATAATTAATATATTATATTTAAGAGTATATAGGTACTTTATATACTTTTTTATAAGATAAGCCTAATAGTCTATATATAAACGGGACTTATAAATAAAACCCTATACTAAAAAAGGCTTCCTTATAAGCTATAATTCTAATAATATCTTTAGGATTTAAATCCTAGTTAAGTATAAAATTAAACGAATTAGGAATATTATATTTAATAAAGTATACTTTTACGATAGTAAATATAAATAATTATAAGAAATTAAGAATACTATTTACTTTTTAGAATATATTAATAATACTAAAAACCTAGACTTATTAGCTATAATAAGTAATCTTATAATTATAAAAACTTATTAACTTATAAATATAGCCCCGGAATTATTAGATTAAATAAATATAATTATAGCTAATAATTTTAAGGAGTTTTAGGAGAAGCCTTAAGGAGATACCGGAAACGCTAAGGAATTAGCTAATATTCTCCGAATAATATAGGAGTATACTATCGAGACTTAGGGTCCTTTAACCCCTAAACTAGAAATAATTAATACCTAGTAGATTTAATAAAAGGGAGATTATTAAGTACGATTCGAAGTCTAAATCCCTATACTTATAAACCTAAAGGATTATAAGGATTATATAGGAATCGATTATATAATAGCGTTTTATATAATAGTATTTAATATATAAAAAATATAATTATATTAGAGTATTATTCCGCTTACTCTATATAATTAGAAAAATATAGTAGGCTATTTATTCTAAAATAAATTAAAAAAAGTAATAAATAAGGAATTTTAAAAGCTAATTAATAAAAATATATTCGAATTACTCTATTATAATTAAATACTTCCTAAATACGGGAAAGCCCTCCTTCTTATATAGGCTTTCTAGTATAAATTTAATAAAAACGGGTACTTAGTTAAGTATAAATCCTACTTATATATTCGAGAAAACCTATAATAATTATCTAATAAAAATACCTATATAATTATACTTATAGCTTATAATTTTAGGCTTATAATAATACTAATAATAAAATTTAACCTAGAGTATATTTAATTAAACGCTATAAATACTTTTATTAATATAAAAATTCATATAATAGTATATATTAAATACCCTAAAGGCTTCCGAAAATAGGGTTAAGTCCTATACTTTAAAAGAGTATTATACGGGCTTTAATAATCCCTAAGCCTATAATAATATAAATTTACTATTATTATAACGAAATTAAGACTAAAGAAGTCTATAGATAAGCCTTATATTATAGTTTATACTAACTTCCTAGTCTTTTTTTTCGTTAAAAATATTATAATCCTATTTAAGAATATAAGTATAAAAGGTCGGATAGTACTCTCGATCGTTTTCGATAATAGATTATTAATTACTTCGTAGGAAGTCGGATAATAGAATAAAGGGATTATCGGTAGGAAAGCGCGGAGAAAATAGGTTCGTATAGTATAATAATTAATTATATCGGAGAATAATAATAGTAGTAATTTAATAAAGAAGAGGAAAAGGTAATTAAATTAAGTGTTTATTAATATATAGGAAAAACCTCTTCTCTTTATATTTAATATCTCGGGAACCGTAATACTTATCGACGTTATTAGAGATACTCCGTAAAGCTAGTAAATAGACGTTATCGGAGGTTGTTTTTATACTTTAATAAGTATATTAGTTAATTTATAATAGCTCTTTAAGTATTATACGTTTTAGGGGATAGTTTGGATTCTTTATAACCGAGCGTAGAATAGGATCCGGGCTTTTAGCCGGATAGGATAGGTATTTCCTAATCGGGAAATCGGTACTTTAGATCGAATTATTATTAAATTCGTCGGTTATTTATTCCTCGATTTATTACCTAGGAAGAAAGGAGAAGAGAGGAGAAGAGAAGAGTTTTCCTTCCTCTTATCTTTATATTTATAATTATATTCTTAATTATATTCTTCTTCTAGGTCGAGAATAACCCTATTTATAATTATATAATATAATTATATAATAATTCCTTATTTATTATAGATAGTATATATATATTCTATATAGTAGTTATTTAGTATTTAACCCTGGTATTTATTTATTCTAGTATTATATTTAATAAATATAATCAAAACACTTATAGCCTCCCTTAAATAATATAGCCTAAGGGTATTTATTTATACGGTTTTATTTATTTAAATATAATAGTATTGTATTTAAAATAAAAATATAAAAACTCTTATTAGGTAAAGAGAAAAAACAAAATTGTTAAAAAGTAGTAATAGTTTAAAAAAAATTATATAAGAGGAAAATCCTGAAAAGCTTAAATAGGATAAAAAACCTCTTTATTTATAAGCTTAAGTAAGAGATAATAAAGGTATAAAATTATGAAAAGCTTTATTATTTAATTCTTTAGTAAAGATATTTACTATATTATCTTTACTTTTAATATAGTATATTATTATTTTCTTTTGCCTTAAATTAGCCCGTAAATAAAAATAGGCTAGGTCTATATATTTAGACCTTTTATAAAATTCAGGATCTTTAGCTAATTTTAAAGCTCCTATATTATTTATTAATAAAATAGGTATATTTCTAGTTATTTTAATATCTAAGCCTTGATTTATTATAGTAAATAATCTATTCAGGTATAGGGCTTCTTTATTAGCCTCCCTAAAGCCTATAAATTCAGCCTCTATACTAGAAAGTACTATTGATTTTTATTTACTAGAAGCCTAGCTAATAATATTATTATGTATATAAAAACAATAGCTAGAAATACTCTTTTTTTCTATTAAATCAGAAGCCTAACTAGTATCTGAAAATCCCTTTATACCGTACGTATTCTTAGGTATATTTCCTTTATAAGTAATAGATTTACTAGGGAATTTATTTAAGTATTTCTATATAGTATTTAAAGCTAAAATATATATATTATCAGGTTTAGAAGCAACTCTAGTACAAGATATAACTAAATATAGTATATTAGGTCTTATTTATAAGGCTAGGTATAATAAAGAACCTATTTCTTTTTAGTATTATAATATAATATCTTTATTAGGCGTTATAGTTGCTTTTCTTAGTTTTATTCTAGGTTTACTAGGTATATCTAAATAACCAATATTTTCTTTATTTAATTCTTTAAGCTTATTTTTAGTATATTTTTCTTAAGTTATATTTAACGTATTATTAGCCCTATTAAATTCGATATATATTCCTAAAAAGTCTTCTAGATAGCCAAGATCTTGTATTTTTAGATCTTTATTTAATCTCTATAGTACTAGAGTAATAATATTATTGTTTTTAGCGGCTACTAAAATATCGTCGACGTATATAGCTAAGGCTATTTTTAGCTCTTTATTTATAAATACTCCCTTATCTAAAATAAGGGGGTAAAATCCCTGTTTTTTAAGAGCAGAGGATAAATAATTATACTATAGCTTCGGGCTTTGTTTAAGGCCGTATAATACTTTTCTTAATTTAATTATAAGCTTATCTTGCTTATATAGAGTCTTCTAATTCGAAGGGAATTTTCCTTTATTTTTATTATAATAATCCTCTATTATATATTCTTCGAATTCGGCTGGGAATTTAACGTATATATCTATATCCACTTTAGCGTATATAAAGGCATTCTTTATATTATATTACTTTATAATTATATTATTATATAAAGCTATTAATAATAGTATTCTAATACTTTTAGGCCTAGCTATAGTTAAGAATGTTTCTAAGTAATCTAAGCTATAAACCTGGTTAAAACCTTGTACTATAAAGCGGGCTTTGTATTTCTTTATATTATTATTATTATCTTTCTTTAGCCTGAAGACCTAACGGCCTCCTAAAGGCTTCCTATCTTTAGGTGCCTTTATTATATCCTAAGTTTCTTAATTTATTAATTTATCTATTTCTATTTTTATAGCTTTATTCTACTCGTTATAATTAGGGCTTTTTATAGCCTATTTTAACATAGTTAGTTCTAAAGGATCTAGATTTACTAATATATTTAAAATAGCTTTTCTTTTACTATTATTTAATATATAATTAATTTTAGGGAATTCTTTATATTCTTCTTTATCTTCTATAGGCTTTTTTAGTATTCTTACTTCTATAGAAGGTAAATCCTTTCCTTGTATTAATTCTATATTATTATTATTATTATCTATATTATTAGTATTATTATTTTCTTGAATTTCTTCTTATATTTATTTATTTACTTATTCTTAAATTATTTTATCTTCTTTATTATTATAACTAGACGTTATAGACTATATTATAGAAGGTAATATATTAAAATCTAGTTATATATTTTCTTTATTATTCTCTTTATTATTTTCTATAAATTTATTTTCTAGAATTACTATATCCCTAGATACTATTATATTCTTTTTACTAAAATCCTATATCTTATAAGCATTATTAAGGTAGCCTATTATAACTCCTTTATTTACTCTAGGATCTAGTTTTATATCTGGATTTTTATTTTTATAGTATATAATATTACTAAATATTTTAATTTTATCCAAGTCTTTTAGAGTAAGTTCTATATTATTTTTAATTTCTAGAGGATATTTATAGCCTAAATAGGTATATAAAGACCTATTATATAGATAGGTAGCTATTAGTATAGCTTCTCCCTATAGGTAGTAAGGTAAATTAGCTATATAAATAATAGCCCTAACTTTATTTAATAGAGTACGATTTATACGCTCTATTTTTCTATTAGGCTCTTTTATATTTAGAGGGCTAGTATTAAATATAATACCCTGTTTTATATAATAGTTCTTTATATTATATATAAATTCTTTAGTATTATCTATAAATACTTTTTTTATTTTTATATTATTATTATTATTTTCTACTCTTATTTTATAATTAATAAATTCTTATAAAGTAGCGTTTTTATTCTTAATTAAAGCTATTTCTAGATATTTAGAATAGGTATTTAGGAAGGTAATAAAATAGCTATATTTATTATAAGTTAGTATTTTAATTAGCCCCTAGATATTTATACTTATTTTTTCTAAGTATATATATCTCTTTTTAGAGGCTTTTTTATTTATTTTATTAGTTAATTTAGCTTCTATATATTCTTTATATTATTTTATTTATTTAATAGTAGAGTAGTTAAAAGTAATACTTTTATCCTTGCTTTTTAGTAGCTTTATTAATATTCTATAACTAATATAGCTAATTCTTTTATACTAAAGATATAAGTTAATATCTTTATTTAACTTAGTATTTAGTATAGTATTTCTTATATTTTTATTTCCTTTAGTAATTAAAAGAGGAATATAATATAATTTATTATATATATTTCCTTTAGCTATTTCTTTTCCTTTATTAAATAACCATATATTTTTATTTTCTATAACTACGTATATCTTAGAAAAGTAGGATTAACTTATAATATTTATACCTAATTTAGGTATATAAAATATATTACTTATTTTATAGTATTATTTATTATTTTTAAACTAAAAAATAATATCTCTAGCTCCTTTTATAAGGATTATACTTACTTTTCCCTATTATACTTCTATATCTATAGTACGATAATTACGAAGAAGGTCTTTATTATATATAATATACTTTATTACTCCCGTATCGTAAAGGAAGGGGGTATTTTTATAATAGGAGATAGAGAAGATCTTTGGATCCTGAATTCTTTATCTTATTTCCTAAATTCTATTATAATTATTATATAAGTCCTAAATTCCTTCTAAAGGTCCTATATTTTTATTATTAGTTATTATATTTATAGAAGGAAAAAGGGGGTTATAATTTACCTCCGTAATATCTATATTAATATCTTCGAATTCGAGGTCTTCGTCTTCTTCGTCTATTTCGTATTCTAATCCGGAAGGAGAGTCTTCTTTATTTTCTTCGATTTCTTCGACTTTTTTTTCTTTTATAGGAAGAATTCTAGGTGCCTGATTTATAGGATAGAAAGAAGAAGAAGAAAGAGAAGGTTATTTCTTAATAGTCCGTAATATAGGACTAATAGGGGTATTCGTAAGGATTATTACCTTATTTTTCTCCTTTTTATTCGTAAAGGAATTTATAGAATCCTTTATCTCTTTTTTCCTTAAATAAGGAGAGAACCTTTATTTTCCCTTTTAGGAAGGCCTTTATTAGGAAGGAGTCTTATCCTCTTACTAGGAAGGTACTTTCTATAGGTAAAGGTACTAATAGCTATCTTCCTTATAGCCCTTATTCTTATAATTCGGGTAGAAGATAAATTCTTTCTTAGCCTTATAAGGCTTCTTCCCTTTATAGGCTATAAAAACCTTATCCGTATTATTCGATTTATATCGTTTTTCCTTATCGATTAGGGAGGAAAATAAAGAATTAAGGGTATAGGCTTTTTTATTATTTTATAAAGCCTAGGTAATATTCGTAATAAAACCCGTATAATCGTCCTTTAAGCTAAAAAGGGTTAACGAGATAATAATAACTTTAGGGATTATAATATCCCTAGAAAGAAGTTCCTCGTAATAGGACTTTATTATATTAAGGTAAACCTCTATTTATCCTTCTTTATAGGAGGAAGTAAATAATTCTCCTATAAGAAGAAAGTTAGAGGTAAAAGACGAGGGATTATATAGATCTTTAAGCTTATCCTAAGCTAATTTTATATTTTTAATATACTTTATTTAGGTTAAAGGCCTATCTTCTATATAAAGCCTTAGAAGGGCTATAGCGTTTTCGGCCTTATTATAGCCTTTTTACTATATGGTAGCTAAAAGCTTCTCCCGTATAAGGGCTAATTCTATTCGGAGTACCTAAGTAGAGTAATTCTTCGAGCCTTAAAGCTTCGAAAAGTCGTAATAAGTCTTAGAAGATATTATTTAGATAAAGAATAGTATTATAGTATTATAGAGAAGAAGGGCTTTCTTCTAGTATTATTTTTAAGGTATTTAGTTATAAATTAGGTATTCTAGAAGTAAAGAAAGAATTACTATTATATAAGTATAAAAGGTCGGATAGTACTCTTAATCGTTTTTAATAATAGATTATTAATTACTTCGTAGGAAGTCGGATAATAGAATAAAGGGATTATCGGTAGGAAAGCGTAGAGAAAATAGGTTTATATAGTATAATAATTAATTATATCGGAGAATAATAATAATAGTAATTTAATAAAAAAGAGGAAAAGGTAATTAAATTAAGTATCTATTAATATATAGGAAAAACCTTTTCTCTTTATATTTAATATCTCGGGAACTATAATACTTATTAACGTTATTAGAGGTACTCTATAAAGCCTATAAATAAACGTTTTCGGAGGTTATTTTTATACTTTAATAAGTATATTACTTAATTTATAATAGCTTTTTAAGTATTATACGTTTTAGGGGATAGTTTAGATTCTTTATAACCAAGCGTAGAATAGGATCCGGGCGTTCGGCCGGATAGGATGGGTATTTCCTAATCGGGAAATCGGTACTTTGGATCGAATCGCTATCGGATTCGTCGGTTATTTATTCCTTGATTTATTACCTAGGAAAAAAGGAGAAAAGAGGAGAAGAGAAGAGTTTTCCTTCCTCTTATCTTTATATTTATAATTATATTCTTAATTATATTCTTCTTCTAGGTCGAGAATAACCCTATTTATAATTATATAATATAATTATATAATAATTCCTTATTTATTATAAATAGTATATATATATTCTATATAGTAGTTATTTAGTATTTAACCCTAGTATTTATTTATTCTAGTATTATATTTAATAAATATAATAAAAATACTTATAAGGAAGGATTATAAGAATAATATTTAAGACTTTATTAAACGACTCTTTAATATATACGAACTTATATAACTTGGCGAGATTAAATAATACCTTAGGATTTATATTATTAGGGATTAATAGTAAAAATATATATAATTTAACTAGGTAGCTTATATTAAGTAGATTATTACTTAGTTTAATATTATAAAAGATAACTCCTATAAGGGTAACCTATTCCCTAGTAATTAGTTATAAAAGGTAACCGAATAGGCTTTACTATAATAAGTCCTTACCTATTAAAAGAGGCTTAAATATATTAATTTTATAGCTAATACTACTCGACTAGATATTTCCTTCGCTTATAATAAACTTAGTAAATACCTATATAACCCTATAGTAAAGTATACTTAGATTATAGACTAATTAATCTAATACCTATACGCTATTAGGTTCCTTACTATTAAGTTCTATAAAGATTTAACTAAGATCGATATTTAGTACTATAATAATAAAGAAATCCGGATTATTTTAAATATAGCCTTTACTAATAACCCGGATAGCCGAAAGTTAAGCTAAGAATACTTTATTAAGCTCTTTAATAGCCCTATTTCGTAGGTAGTAAATAAATAGGCTATAATTATAACTTTATTTATAAAGGTAGAGCTCCTTATATTTACTTAGGCTATAAAGGAGATAGTTAACTTATTCCGCCTCTTTTAGTAGATTAATCTATAGTTCGACTAAAAGCTAATAATCGAGTATAATAATAAGTAAATAATTCGACTTATTATAATAAATATACCCTGGATTAAGACTACCCTTAAATATATTAATATCTATAGTACCTAGGTATAATAAGCTTTCTTCGAGGATTATTTTAATATAACCTATATTAATACGAACTATATAATTACTAATAGACTAACTAAGGTACTATTAGGCTAGCTCTTTACCCGCTTTATTCGGTAACTTAGTCTTATTTTAGTATAGTCTCTCCTTTAGTAAAGCTAGTATATAATATATATAATATAGTAGGAGCTATTATAATCGCTCCTAGGGGGGTATATTAAGTATAATTACTAATATAAGGTATAATAACTTTTACGATAATCCCTATAGTTATATAATAAATCTACTTTTAAACCTTATAATCCCTTAATATAAGGAATCGCTAAATCCGGCGATTTATATTATATTATAGTCTTTACCTTTATAATAACTATTTAATTATACGATTTAGAATTATTTTATAGATTCTATAGATTCCCTTAGCCTTATTATATAACCCTTCGGTTATCCCGTATAACCTTATAAGAAAATAATAGATTAATATAGAATCGTTAGGAAACTCTTCTCTTTTTCTTCTACGTTCTAGATTAGAAAAAGTACTTATATATAAGTAGTTAGATTAATAGTACTATAAATAGAGAGTTAGAGATAATAATTATATAAAGCTTACCCTAACTTTATATAAAGTATTAATCCCCTTACTCTTTATCTTTATTCCCTCTCCTTATATATAAAGCTTTCCCTAATCCTAATAATTATTATAAATATCCTAATAAATAGCTAATATAGGATAAGTTATATTCGTATACTATATAATATTAGCTTAAGTTTAGTATAACTTTGAATCGAGTTTAATAAAATATTAAAATAAGATTAAATATACCTTATCCTTTTACGCCTTATTTAGTAAGTAGTTCGCGAAAACGAATTTATTAAGGGTTATTATATAAGGCGTAATTAATACTAGGGATTATATTCTTAAAATTAGCTAATAATCTTATAAGTTCTATATACTTTAGGAGGAGTTTATACCGTATTATAATATATCCCCCCCTTCCTATAGGGGTAATAGGCCTTTACCTTTACTAATACTTATTCTTAATATATATTAATCGAAGGAGGCTATTCTAATAACTTACTAATATACCCTTAGTATAGGATAGCCTAATAAACTATCCTATAAACTATAGCCTAATAATAAACGGATAATAGTATTAGGGGTAGAATAGGGGTTAGTATAGCTAGAGCCGGGGTTAAGAAATAAAATACCTAAGGTATTAATAGAATAGGAGGAGGAGGAGTAGGAGCCCGACTAAGAGTAAAACTACTATAATTATAAGTAAAGGTAGAGGTAGGTATTATATTAACTAGAAATTAGTATAATTTTAACTTAAAACCTAGCTAATATTAACTTAACTTTAATATTATTTTATTTTAAGTTTATACTTATCCTTAGCTTATTCTAGGATAATTCCTAGATAAACTAAAGATAAGCCTTAAATAATATAATAATAGGGTTAAGATAAATAATAACTTATTATAATAAGAAGAGGGGAGAGGGATAAGGTTAAGCTTATTATTATTATTTTTATTATTACTATTATTATTATTATTACTACTATTAATACTAATACTATTATTATTATAGCTAATACTACTATTACTACTATATTTACTATATTTATTATTATTATTATAATTACTCCGAGTCGATAAAAATAGTATTATAGGGGTTATTATACCTTAAGATAAACGCGTATTTACTATAGTTCGATTTCTATTTAATATTAGCTTAATTCTCGCTTATATTTAACTCGAAATTATAATAAAATCGGTTTAAACTTACGTTAAGGAAGAGAATAATAATAATAATAATAATAATAATAATATAAAAAGGAAGAAAAAATAATTTCGGAGAATTTCTTATATAGGGTTATAAACCTTATAGGGTTATATAGGGCTAGAGTTTTAGCTATCTACCCCGCCCTATTATATTTTACTTAGTACGTTTATAAATTTTTTTTTTACCCCTTTTAACCCGATTCGGTCTTTTTCTTTTTTAATTTTCGATTATTTTTCCTTTATATTTATTCTTGTTTTTTTTTCTTTATTTTTCGTTTTCTTAGATATATAACCCTTTATATAAAAGAAATAGTACTAGGGGTATAAAATCCGATTATATTTTCGACCTAATTTTAATACGACTTTAATATAACCTTAAAATAAATTTAATACGTTTTCGACTTAAGTCCCTAGAATATATAATACTATTAAGTAATAAATCCTAAGGATATATAATATAACTAAATATCGTATTCGTAGATATATAATACGATAAAGTAATATATACTAGGAAAAACCTATTTAAATTAAATCCGGATTAATTTTTTATCCGACTAAACCTCTAGATCTTAATAAAAAGGTACTCGGGGATATAATAATAATCTATACTACCTTTTTATCTAATTATAAAAAGAAAAGTTATTAGTATTTAAATACTCGTATAATAACTTAAATAAATCGGTAGGAATCTTAAATAGGAGGTATAATATTATATAATACCGTATAATTATATACTCGGTATTTATATAACTCTAGTTAAATATTAATATAAATCTCTTACGATTCTAATATAAAGTCGGATTAATATTAACTCGATTCCGAAGAATAAGAATAGGGGAACCTTATATATAAATATTAGGTCTTATTCGTATATTAAATAGAGAAGATAAGTATTTAGGACTAAAGTAAAAGTATACTTAATAAGGACTATTATTAGTAAGGGTACTTTATCCCTCCGTTATTTAATCGGTATATTACTATTATATTATACGTATATATAGGATTACTAGCTATAGCTATACGTAAATATTAGGGTATATTAACCTACTATATTTAGTAGGGTAATAAAAATACCTAACCAATAGTATTATTCTAGGTTTAAGTCCCTAGAGTATTATTCGGCTATATAACTATAGAGGATAATTAAGAGTATAAAAGCTACTTTATTAGTATATTCTTTTCCTAATTAACTAATCTATAGAATAGTATTAATAAATTTATTAATACTATAATATATTATTATTTTATCCGTTTTTATAACTTTATTAAAGGAAATATTATAAAGGTTAGCTAGGTTAAAACGCCTAATATTATTAGCCTAAATCCTAGGTTTATTACTAGTTTAGCTTAATCTAGTTATAGTTATTATACGTATATCCTTAAGAATAATAATATTAATTATATAAACCTAGGAAAGGTTAATAACGGGTCCTAGGATTATTTATTTAAAAGGGCTAGCTTTAGCTTATTTACTATTATATAAGGCTAGTTCCTCTTAGTATTTTATAGTTATACTTATAGTACTAGTAATAGGTAGGTAACCCTATTTTAGGCTAAGGATTTAGGATAAGGGGGAGTTATTATTTAACCTATTAGAATAATAACTACTAGATATAATAATAGTATAGGATCCTCCTTTATTAGCTATTCCGGTTAATCCGCCTTTATAGCTAGTAAACTTCTTTAATAGTATTTTTTACTCGTAGACTTATAGCTAATAAAGAATAAGGGTTAGCCCTATAGAGTAAGGGATATTACCTACTATAGTTACTTATTTAGCTAATAAGAGTAATATTATAAGAGCTAAAGAAAATAATATACTAAATTATAACTTAGCTTATATTAATAATATATATTATTAAATAAATAAAAAGCTTAGATTAGTAAAATGTTTTAGGGGTTTAGTCTTAGTTTATTAGGGTTCTACGTAGAAGAGTAGGTTAAAATAGAGTAGAAAAATATAGATTAAAAGAGGTTCTCTATTTTAAAAGTCTTTTAAACCTAAGCCTATAAGTTATAATATAGTATTCGTATAATTCCTTTTAACTCCTAATTTAAGTAGTATTTATAGACTAAAGTTCTAAAAGTTCCTTAGGGATTTTAGGGTTCTTAATCTACTACTAGGAAGCTATTTAATTTTAGTATAATTAAATATAAACTATTTACTCTTTTTTATCTAAGTAAGGGTATATTATCCTTATTATAATATACTATTATATTAGGGTAGCCTTATTAAACTAAAAAGTAGTTTTTACTTCGAGGTTTATAAGAGTATATAATAGAATAGGGAACTTACCTTTACTTATCTTTTACTAGTATAATAGGAGTTTCCTACTAAGGAAAATATCCGCTTTAGTATAAGTTAATATTAAGGCAATAATTATAAAATAGAAATTATAATAAGTACTTAATAAGTATAGTTTCTATAAGAATTATTATTATATAATAGGTTTAAAGGACTAAAAAAGGTAAAAATATAGTAAAATAAGAAAATAAAAATAATAAATATAAAAAGGTATACTCTTATATAATACTTATACTTAATAGTATAAGTAGTATAATTTAAAATACGTATTTTTCTTATTTAATTAATAGAAAATAGTTTATATATATATATTAGAGTCTTTAGAACTCTAGGGATTCTAGGAGTCCTAGGAGTTTCCTAAACTCTATCCTAAATCTCTTTTTCTATTTTCCTTCTCCTTTCCTAATAAAATAGGCTAATACTAGGGCTATATATATTCTTCGGTAGTTATTTATTCGTATTAATAATTACTCTTAGTATTAATAATAGTTAATAATTATATTTTAGGACTTTATAATAGTTTAATATAATAAGTAATTATAGGGCTTTAGGTTAAGGCTTTAGAAATACTAACTTATTATTTGTACTCGCGTATAGGCGTTTTTAGAATCCCCCTCTAAGGACTTTAGGGAACTCTAGGAAGTTCGCTAACCCGAGGTTTTACTATTTATTCTCTTATTAAACGGGAGTATCCAGAGTCCCCTAGTAGGGATATTAGGTAACTCTAGGAGTTTTATTATCCGAGGTATTATTATTAAACCTCTTATAGTCTATTCTATAATATTATATAATTTAGAAAGATTATATAGTATTTATAAAGGTTCCGGCTAGGAAGACTAACGTAGTCGGACTAAAGAGGAGTAATAAATTAAACTACTAAAAAGGAAGAGAGAAAAAGGAAGGGAGAGAGGCTCCCTCGCTAGTTAGCTATATATACTACGCGACTAGGGACCGGCTAGCCCCTACTATACTATATTATTAATCGAGGTACCCTAATATTAACGACTTTACCGCCTCTTTAAATACGACTAGCTAAAGGCTAGTCCTTAATATTACCCCCTTCTCGTACGAAGTAAGAAGGCGGAATATAAGCCGGCTAAGCTATACGTTATACTAACCTATAAGGGTTTAATATTACTTAATCCTAAGGCCGAGTTAAAAATAAGGCTAGGGAGAGTCCCTCCTAATAAGGGGGAGTCTACTATACGGAGCTATATTATTCGAGCTAGCTATTATAAAAATCCTAAATATTAAGGGGATAATTACCCTTTTAGCTAGTATATAGCCTAAGAAGGGTCCTATTACCTCCTATTAAACGCTAAAAAATACCTTCGAGGAGCGATTAACCTATTTAAAGGCTATACTATATCGCTAAACTATAGTAGTTATTTTCCTAGGTTATTAATAGATATTATATATACGCGGTATAGCCTATCCCCGCCCTATATACCGGATAATATATTAATAGATATTCGATAAAGCCGGATTATACGCGTATACGCGATAAATCTCTAATAACCTATAACTTATTATAGTCGCCTATTTACCCTTATATTTTATTACCCTAGTTATTAGCCTCTAGCTCGTTTTTAGCCTTCTCCGCTAGCCTAGTTATCCGGCCTATCCTAAGACTTAACCCCGTAATCCTTATACTACCGTATAGTTTAGGATAATTATACTAATAGTAATTAACCCTATTATAATAGTAATAATACTTATACCTAGGTATACCCTAAGCGCTAGATTTAATAAAACTAATATTTATTAGGTTAGCCTTTAGCTAAGGCGGATAGTTAACTATTAGGGTAAACGTACTCTTAGTATTAAATACCCTATCGAAGCCTCGAAGTAAAGAGGCAAAATCCTTATATATCGTAGGCTAAGTCTTATAATTTAATCTCGCCTAAGGCCTTATATATAGCTCTAATACTAATAAGATAATCTTAGTATAATCGGTCTAGTAGTATAACCCGGATTCGTAGAAAACGTATTCTTAATATATAATATAATTATTAAGGGATTCTAATAATAATTACCTTAACCTAATTAAAGAAAGACCTATATATTACTCTTTATAAAATTCTCCGAGAATTTTCTTAATATATACTAAAAATAATTCTAGCTAATCCTTATAATTATTAATCTTTAAAATATATAAAAGAAAGCTTTATTAAAAATTACTAAGCCGAGAAAAAATATAGAAGAATTAAGAATAGTTATTCCTAATTATTACCCTATCGATAGTAAATTTAGCCTATATAACCGCTAACTATACTTTAAGTCCTAGCCGGGATTCGAGTATATTAAGCGCTAGTAAAATTTATTAGTACTCTAAGGTTATACTTTCCGCGTATAGTCTATTACGAGAAGGAGTTTAATTTAATATAAAGGTTCTAGCTAGGAAGACTAATATAGTTAGACTAAAAAGGAGTAATAAATTAAACTACTAAAAAGGAAGAGAGAAGAAGAAAGGGAGAGAGGCTCCCTTGTTAGCTAGCTATATATACTATACGACTAGGGACTAGCTAGCCCCTATTATATTATATTACCGATTAAGGTACCCTAATATTAATAACTTTACTACCTCTCTAAATACGACTAGCTAAAGGCTAGTCCTTAATAGTATTTAAGTATTTATATTATTTAGGGTTAATAATAAAAACGTATATAGCTTAACTAGGCTACTTATATTAAGTAGATTACTACCTAGTTTAGTATTATAAAGAGTAACTTTTATAAAAGTAACCTATTTCCTAATAATTAACTATAAAAGGTAATAAAATAAGCCTCTTTATAATAAGTTCTTATTTATTAAAAAAGGCTAGGATATATAAATTTTATAGTTAATACTATACGACTTAATATCGCGTTTACTTATAGTAAACTTAGTAAATATCTTTATAATTTAATAGTTTAGTATATATAAATTATAGACTATTTAATCTAGTATTTATACATTACTAGGTTCCTTATAATCGAATTTCCTAGAGAATCTACGGAAGTTAATATTTAATATTATAATAAAGAAATCCGGATTACTTTAAATACCGCTTTCGTAAATAACCTAGATAACTAGAAGTCGAGCTAGGGTTCTTTTATTAAGCTCTTTTATAGCCTTATCTAGTAGGTTATAAATAAGTAAGCTATAATAACGACTTTATTAATAAAAGTAGAGTTTCTTATATTTACTTAAGTAGTAAAAGAGACTATTAACCTCTTTTACCTCTTTTAGTATTAGGATTAGGGAAAGCTTTATATACAAGGAGAGGGAATAAAGATAAAGAATAAGGGGATTAATACTTTATATAAAGTTAGGGTAAGCTTTATATAATTATTATCTCTAACTCTCTATTTATAGTACTACTAATCTAACTACTTATATATAAGTACTTCTTCTAATCTAGAACGTAGAAAAAGAAGAGAAGAGCTTCCTAATAATTCTATACTAATCTATTATCTTCTTATAGGGTCGTACGGGATAACTAAAGGGTTATACGGTAAGGCTAAAGGAATCTATAGAATCTACGAAATAACTCTAAATCGTATAATTAAGTAGTTATTATAAAGGTAAAGACTATAATATAATATAAGTTATTAAATCTAGCGATTCTTTATATTAAGGGATTATAAGGTCTAAAAATAGATTTATTATATAACTAAAGGGATTATTATAAAGGTTATTATACCTTATATAGGTAATTATACTCGATATACCCCCTTAGGAGCGATTATAATAACTCCTACCGTATTATATATATTATATACTAGCCTTATTAAATAAGAGGCTATACTAAAATAAAACCGAGTTATCGAATAAAATAGGTAAAAAGCTAGCCTAATAGTACCTTAGTTAGTCTATTAGCGATTATATAGTTTATATTAATATAGGTTATATTAAAGTAATCCTTAAAGAAAGCTTATTATATATAGGTATTATAAATATTAATATACTTAAGGGTAGTCTTAATCTAGAGTACGTTTATTATAACGAGTTAAATTATTTATTTATTATTATACTCGATTATTAGCTTTTAATCGAATTATAAATCGATTTACTAAAAAAGGTAGAATAAGTTAACTATCTCCTTTATAGCTTAAATAAACGTAAAAAGCTCTACCTCTATAGATAAAATCTTAACTATAGCCTACTTATTCGCTACCTATTAAATAAGGCTATTAAAAAGCTTAATAAGGTATTCTTAGTTTAACTTTCGGCTATTTGGGTTATTAGTAAAGGCTATATTTAAGGTAATCTGGATTTCTTTATTATTATAGTACTAAATATTAATCTTAGTTAAATCTCTATAAAACTTAATAATAAGGAACCTAGTAGTATATAGGTATTAGATTAATTAGTCTATAACCTAAGTATACTTTACTATAGGGTTATATAAGTACTTATTAAGTTTATTATAAGCGAAAAAGATATCCGGTCGAGTAGTATTAGCTATAAAATTAATATATTTAAGCCTTTTCTAATAGGTAAGGACTTATTATAATAAGGCTTATTCGGTTACTTTTTATAATTAATTACTAGGAAATAGGTTACCTTTATAGGAATTACCTTTTATAATATTAAACTAAGTAATAATCTACTTAATATAGGCTATTTAATTAAATTATATACGTTTTTATTATTAATCCCTAATAATATAAATCCTAAGGTATTATTTAATCTCGCCGAGTTATATAAGTTCGTATACGTTAAAGAGTTATTTAATAAAGTTTTAAATATTATTCTTATAGTTTTTCCTAAATAGGATTATAATATTATTAATAAAAAAGAAGACTAGGAAATTAGCGTAAATTATAATATAAGGCTTATTTATATACTTCTTTAGTCCTAGCTTTATTATAATAATAGTAAATTTATATTATTATAGGGCTAGGGATTATTAAAGCCCGTATAATACTCTTTTAAAGTATAGGACTTAACCCTATTTTCGGAAGCCTTCGGGGTACTTAATATATACTATTTTATCGATTTTTACGTTAATAAAAGTATTTATAGTATTTAATTAAATATACTCTAGGTCGAATTTAATTATTAGTACTATTATAAGCCTAAAGTTATAAGCTATAAGGGTTATTATATATATATTTTTATCGGATAATTATTATAAGTCTCCTTAAATATATAAGTAGGACTTATACTTAGCTAAGTACTTATTTTTATTAAATTTATACTAGAAAGCCTATATAAGGGGGAGGGCTTTCCCGTATTTAGGAAGTATTTAATTATAATAGAGTAATTCGAATATATTTTTATTAATTAGCTTTTAAAATTCCTTATTTATTATTTTTTTAAATTTATCCTAGAATAAATAACTTATTATATTTTTTTAATTATAAGGAATAAGTAGGATAATACTCTAGTATAATCGTATTTTCTATATATCGAATACTATTATATAAAATACTATTATATAGTTAATCCTTATATAATCCTTATAACCCTCTAGGTTTATAGGTATAAGGATTTAGACTTTAAATTATATTTAATAGTCTCCTTTTTATTAAACCTATTAGGTATTAGTTATTTCTAGTTTAGGGGTTAGAGGACCCTAAGTCTTAATAGTATACTCCTATATTATTCGGGGAATATCGGCTAATTCTTCGGTATTTTTAGTATTTCCCTAGGGCTCTTCCTAAAGCTCCTTAGAATTATTAATTATAATTTTATTTATTTAATCTAATAATTCTAGGGCTATATTTATAAATTAGTAAATTCCTATAATTATAAGATTATTTACTATAGTTAATAAGTCCGGGTTTTTAGTATTATTAATATATTCCGGGAAATAGATAGTATTCTTAGTTTTCTATAGCTATTCGTATTTATTATTATAAAAGTATACTTTATTAAATATAATATCCTTAATTTATTTAACTTTATATTTAGCTAGGATTTAAATCCTAAAAATATTATTAGAATTATAACCTATTAGGAAGCCTTTTTTAGTATAGGGTTCTATTTATAAGTCCTATTTATATATAAACTATTAGGCTTATTTTATAAAAGGGTATATAAGGTATCCGTATACTTTTAAATATAATATATTAATTATATAATTTACTTATTCCTTATTATAATCCTTAAGCTAATCGTATAATTTATTAAATAGTATAGACTATTTAATTATCCTATTTAGAATTCTATTATAAATATAGGTTATTACTTTTTAGATTTCGGGCTATAAGGATTTTAGGAGGTTTACCTTAATCCTTATAATTCTAGCTTTTATACCTACTACCCCCCTAGTATACTTAGCGGGGCTATCCTAGGTAAAGGTATAGGGTATTATAATTTTATCCTAAATACTATTCTATTTAATCTATTTATTATATCCTAATTAAAGTCTATAGTTATTATTATAATAAAGAATAATAACTTCGAGGTCGAATTATTATTTAATAAATATTATAAAAACCTCTAGTATATAGACTAGTATTATTATTATAGTATTAGCTAATAGGAAGTAAAATATAACCTTTATATAATTATCGATAATTATAAGTATTATTATTTTCCTATTATATAATATATTATAAGGGAAAAGGTTAAAATAAAGCCTTTAAAAAGGTCTTTCGGCCTAGGATAATAATAGTATTCTTTTAATTAAATACTTCGCCTTTACGAGGGAATATAACTTATAGTCGATAGTAAGAGGAGCGGGTTTACCCCCCGAGATTTATTAAAGAATAGCTATTCTAGAATAACTAAATTATTAATAAAGAATTATAGGATTATTAAAACTATTATTATTATTATTATCGTTTAATACTATTATAATTATTATAATTATAAATAGTATATAGTTATTTTAGTAATAATATAATACAGTCTATTTATATATAGTTATTATCTAATATACCCGATATTTATTAATATAAATAATACTATTAAAAAGGCTTTAGTCGATCTAAGCCTTTTAGAGTCGGTATTCTAAAACTATATTATAGTAAAAATCTAGGATATATAAGATATTTATAAGCTTCTAGGAATTATTATTCTCGATAAGGAACTTAATAATCCCTTTTTCTAGAAAAAGGAAGAATCTAGAGCCTAAGAAGACCTAATAGGGCTTTACTAGGGGTATATATTCTATAAAAAGTAAAAACTCGTAAAATATATAATTATTAGCCCCTATATTTATAATAATTAATTAATAAAGGGGATAAGCCCTAGGATTTATTTAATTAATTAGCCTTATATTAACTATAAAGGCTATTATAACCGCTAAAACTATAAGGATATCCTCCTTTTTCTTATTTTTAATCTAGTTAATAATAGCGATTAATTTTTCTACTAAATCCTTAAGGTAAGGTTATTCTTTAATAAGGGCCTTTATCTTTTTAATAATATTAGAATTAGGCTTTTATTTAGTTAGCCTAATACCCTTATTCTAATAAAAGTAATTACTAAAGAAATAAGACTTTCTATATATATATTATAGCTTTAGCCTATTACTATTCTCTCCTTTTTATATAATAAGGGCTATTAAAGTACGCTATTAGGATTATTTTAATAAAGGGGTAATTTTCTTAAATTAATTACTAATTTTATATTTATTAGGGATAATAGGTTTAATAATAGTATTATTATTTATAAGTTTTTCGATTCTATTCGTCTAGTAATTATAAAATTCGGGGTTAACCTCCTTAATAGTATTAATAAATACTATCGTAGGTTAAATCCTATTATTATTAAAGAGTAATTCGAGGCTAATTTTAGTTAAGGCCTCCTAGTACTTCGAGACCTAAAAGGTAATCTTTATTCTATTAAGTACTTTTAATACTTTATAATACTAATTAAGTATTTTATACTACTTAATCTATACTAAGGGCTTAATATAATTATATAAAGTCTAAAATTCTATAATTATATTACTCTTATAAGTAATAAAGCTATAATATATACTATTAGTCTTTATAATAAACTCCTAAATCTTTATAAATACCTTTATTTTAGCCTTATAAATAGTAAATTAGTATTTATACGTTAAGACTTAAATCTTATACGCCTTAATAGTATTATTAATAATTATTTAAAGGATTTATTTATTTAAGAACTCCGGTAGTACTATAGGCTCAACTAGGGGAATTCGGTTTCTTAATTCTAGGTCGATATAAACCTAAAAATTATATAGCTTAGTATACTTTTAAATAATACTAATCTACTTTTTCTAGTTATTAAGTCCCTAAAGGGTAATAAAAGTATTAAGGGTAGTATTATTAATTATTTTAAATATTTATACCTTTAATCTATATTTATAAGCTTTAATTAAAAGGTTCTAAGGTTTATTTTTTTTAAACTAGTATTAGGTTTACTTTTATAAATATTTTTTATTAGTTTTATTAATTCTATTAGGTTACTTAATTATAAGGTCTTATTATAAAAGGTCTCTCCTTATAAGAAGGAGCTTAATTTAAACGTAATTAAAAGGTTTTTCTATTATATAAAATAGGTTATTCCCTATAAAAAGGGATTTAAAAGGTAATTTAGGGTTTTCTAATTTTAAAAAATAATTAGGGTTTTAATTAATTTTTTAAATACTTATTACTTTATAAATACCTTTAAATAAATTATTAAGAGCTTAGTAAGCTAAGCTTATAATTATCGGGATTAGGGAAAGCTTTATATATAAGGAGAGGGAATAAAGATAGAAAATAAGGGGATTAATACTTTATATAAAGTTAGGGTAAACTCTATATAATTATTATCTTTAACTCTCTATTTATAGTACTATTAATCTAACTACTTATATATAAGTACTTCTTCTAATCTAGAATATAGAAGAAGAAGAGAAAAGCTTTTTAATAATTCTATACTAATCTATTATCTTCTTATAGGGTTGTATAGGATAACCGAAGGGTTGTATAATAAGGCTAAGGGAATCTATAGAATTTACGAGATAACTCTAAGTCGTATAATTAAGTAGTTATTATAAAGGTAAAGACTATAATATAATATAAGTCGCCGGATCCGGCGATTCTTTGTATTAAGAGATTATAAGGTCCGAAAGTAGATTTATTATATAACTAAAGGGACTATTATAAAGGTTATTATACCTTGTATAGGTAGTTGTACTCAATATTTAGTAAATTAATTTTTAGTTTAATTAAAAGCTAATAATCGAATATAATAATAAATAAATAATTCGACTTATTATAGTAAATATACTATAAATTAAGAATACCCTTAAGTATATTAATATATATAATACCTAGGTATAATAAGTATTCTTTAAGGATTACTTTAATATTATTTATATTAATACTAATTATATAATTACTAATAGATTAACTAAGGCCTTACTAGGCTAATCCTTTACCCGTTTTATTTATTAACTCGGCCTTATCTTAGTATAGCCTTTTATTTAGTATAGCTAGTATATAATATATATATACGGTAGGAGTTACTATAATCGCTCCTAGGGGGTATATTAAATAAAGTAGCCTATATAAGGTCCCTTAACCTTATTATAGTCCTTATAATTATATAATAGCTTTACTTTCGGACTTTATAATCCCTTAATACGAGGAATTACTAAATCTAGCGATTTATATTATATTATAGTCTTTACTTTCTTAATAACTATTTAATTAAACGACTTAGTATTAAGGGGCTAAGTATAGGGTAGGAGTTCTAATAACTAGACTTAAACGAATTAATCTAAAGTACTAAGCGTAGAGCTAGGCCGACTTATTTAGCTATATATCCTTCTACTTTATAATAGTCTCTATTCCCCTAAGAGTAGCGGTTAGCTCGTACTATATTAGGTTAATCCCTAGAACCATAGTTCTAAGTATTACGGATATACGAGTATATAATCTATACTATAGGAGATAAGACCCCGGTTTAGGCTTTATACTAAGGTAAGTTTAGGTCCTAAGACTAGAATATAACTAAGGTTAAAACCCTTATATAAGGTCCTCCCTATATATATAACTACTTATAACCCTACCTAGTAGGTATATAAAAGGGTAAGGAAAAAAACTCGAATAAAGAAAAAATATAATTAAGGATATAAAAAAAAAGAAGAAGAGAAAGAATAATACCGTCTTAATACGAAGAAAGTAATAGTAATAATAGCTATAGTAATACTAATAATAGCCCGGATATCGCTTCCCTAAGAGCGGCGTTTATAGTATTAGTAGGGGTAAAGCCTCTCTAAGGAGGGGAAACCCCTACTACGCCTAAAAGAGTCGAGCCGGCTAAGGCTATAATAATAGTAAAAGGTAGGGGTAAGGGTAGTAAAAGCCCGGGTATTAATTTATTAAGAATAGTACTCGCTAAAATAAGGGGGGTTATTCCTTCCCTAGAAAGGGCGGGCTTAACTATACCTACTTAGGCTAAACCGGTTTAAAAGATAATAGAGGAGGCTATAATAAGGCTAATAGTAATAATAGCGATTAAAGCGGAAGAAAACGCTATAATATAGCGCGTATAAGATAAAATAAAAGTAGTATATACCTATATAATAAAGGCTTATAGGATAAAGAGCTATCCCCTTTATAAGGCTAAAGTAAAAGTTATTAGAAAGTAAAAGGGTAGAGACTATAGGCTAATAAATATAATAATAATATTATTTAGCTAAGTTAAAAAGGCTATAAGCTATCTCCTACTACTATATAGCCCCTATTATTTATAATAGCTTTACCCCTTATAATAATAATAATAATAATAATAATAATAATAATAATAGGAATAATTATAATAGCGATAATAATAATAACAATTATAATAATAAAATAATCGTAATAGAGGTAAGTAATATTGCCTAAAGCGATAATAATAATAATTACAATAATAAGGGTAGTTATAATAATAAGGATAAAGAAGAAAACAAAGAAGAAAAAAGAGAAGATAATAATAATACCCCCTTAGTCCTAGCGCTAAAGAAAATACTAATAAAGAAAATAAAGATTACCCTAAATAAGGCGGATTAGGCTATACTATATATTTATTATATTTCCTTATACTAATAATACCTCGATTAAATTAACCTAATACTATAAAGGGCTAAGTATAATTATATTAACTATACTTATATATACTACCCTTATTATCCTACTACCTCCTTTTAAGCCCGCGTTTACTACGTTTAGTAAACGGAGGTCGTATATAGGAATAAGGGCGAGATAAATAAGGCGGAAGCGGCTTTAAAGGCTATAATAGTACTAGGAAAGGACCTAATAATACTAGGTAATAACGATTAATACCTAAATAGGAGGCTACTTATAATAAAGTAAGTACTACCGAGAATAAAAAGGAAATAAAAAAGCTAATAGGGATATAGGGCGGTTATAAGAATAATTATAAAGAAGGAAGGGGGAGATAAGGGGGGAAGAGAAGGTATAATAACTAGGGCGGGTATATTAGAGTAGTTAATAGCGCTAAAAGCGTAGGTAATAATAGTAAAAAAAGGGGGGGTAAAAGGGGGGGGAGAAAAAGAAGGTAATAATAACGAAGCTAAAAGCGCTAAAAACGCTAAAAATACTAACTAAGGGGGGTAAGCAAAAGCGCCTTCTTAATACGGTACTATTAATAATACCGACTAAGAGGGCGTAAACCCGCGCTACTACCTATTATAAAAACTAGATAAAGAAAAAGATATATTTATTAGTATAGCTAGCTAAACCTTAAATTAGGCTTTTAAGAATACTTATAATTATAATTAATATTTTTAAGGTAGTAAGTACTACTTTCCGCTAAATAGGAGCCTTATATACTAATATAAATCTAAGGGGTATACTATTATTATAAGTAGCTAGACTATAAAGTACCTTAAACCTCTTAAGCGTATTTATTCTATTAAGGGCGGCTAAAGGTTCCTAAGTTAAATCGAGATAACTAGTTTAATAAACGAGTACTTCCTAGTAATAACTTTTTTTAACCTTAACCTATTATATAAATAGGATTTTATTAATTTCCTACTTATCCTTCTTATTAATACGAATAGCGGGTAGTTATAGGTTATCGATTATTTAACTAGGAATAGAATCTAAAACTACTTAGCGAAGAAGATTATAATTAAATCGATTATATATACCTAAGGGAAAGTTAGCTAATTCTACTACCTTTAGGGAAATAACCCTTTCTATTATATATTTAGTATAATACTAATTAAGCTTTTTCTTCGGATACTTAAAACTAAAGTTCTATAGATTTAATTATACTTTATCGCCTACTTAGAAATATTCTACTAGTTAGTAGGAGGTACTAGAATAAGCCTTACTATTTTAAAAAGCGGTAGTATCCGCCGCCTAGTAAATATTAGCGATTTTATAAAGCTTAGAGATAAAGGCTTACGCCTAACTAATAAGAATACGTTTAGAAGGAGGCGGGGAATTATTAAGCTATAGTACTAAAAAGGGGGTATTATAATTATATATAATAAAAAATAGTATTATACCTATAGCCGAATAAATATAACTATTAAAAGATATTTAAACTATTAGGAGTTATATATTCTAGTTATCCTAATTATAGGTAATAACTATATAAAAGTATACTTAAACGTTTTAATTTATCTATTTACTACCCCTATTTATTTAGGGGTAATAAATAGTACTAAGGAGTTAAGAAATACTATAAACCTTATATATATATACTAAAAAATCCCTAGTCTAATTAAAACTATAATTATTTACTATAAACGTAGGCTATTAATAAAAATAAACGAAATACTATAAAAAGTATTTAGTATAAAGCTTTATATTTATCGTAAGTATTAGTTTAAGGAGGATCTTTTTACTTAGGCGGTCCTAAATAACCTAAAGGAAACGATTACCTCGTAGTATAAGGGGAAAGTTAATTATAAAGTCTATTTAAAGGTAATAATAAAACTAGTTAAGGGTAAGGAGAAAATAAAGGAGAATAGCTCAATAGGAATACTAAGTCTTAGTATAGCCGTATATATTATAATTATAAAAAAAACGCTAGATAAACTACTATTATAAGGGCTAGAAGAAGTCCTAGGTAATAAGAACTACTATATTATCTTATCCCGGGTAATTAATAAGGTAAGAATTATAGATTAACTAAATAATATAATCTCGTAATTATTCTAAGCCTTATAAGTCTAGTAGTATTTTACGTATATTAGTATTTATAGTTATTAGGGTACTAAGTACTTAAAAATAGCCTTAAAAGTATAAATACCCCTAAGTATTAAGGTAATAGTTTACGATTTAAACCTTAAGACGAAGGGAGGGGGGGAAAGAATAGTTATTATATACTATATAATAAAGAACCTTTTAAAAGATTATATTATATAAAGCTATAAACTATTAAAACGAGTATAAGTTATTATTTAAGAAAATATAGGGAGAGGAAGGGGGGGTAGGGTAGGCTATAAGGTTAGTATAGTTTCCTATAAGGTAATAGTATAATCCGGGGGGTTTAAGCCGGATAAAGGGCTTAAAAATAAAGGGTAATTTATTAAAGAGTTAATAAAAAAAGGCGAGAAAAAGTCCTTATTATCCGAATTATCCTATAAGATAGTATTAAAATAAAATTATAGCGTTTAATTAGGTATAAGTTAAACTATCCGATTATTTAATTCCGCTTTAGATAGAAGGTCCTATTTTTAATAGGAGAGAGTATTAGGAATAATTACTTATTCCCTAAGGTAATATTTAATCTAGAAATTAAAGTAAGATAAATACTTTACCTAGTAAGCCTAGTATTTAAAAAGCTATTAATAGGTTATAAAATACTTTAAGTTATAATAGTCTATAATAATATCGAAGGAGGAATAATTATAAAATTCCGCCTATTATTACTTAAGGTAGTAAATAATAATAAGTATTTTTTTTATTATAAATAGGGTAGTTATACTCTATAGGAGAGAGTTTTTAAGAATAAAATACTTATTAATTAGGCTTTATAAATATATATATAGGAGTAATAAATAATTACTAAAAAAGGGTCCTTTACTACTAGTTCTAATATTTATCTATAATAATCTATAAAAGGATTCTTCGTAGTCTAAATATAAGAACGCCCCCTTTTCCCTTTCTCGTATATCCCCCTTTCCTAACTCGATATTAAATTAAGCTAAACTCGGAATCTATCTAGTATTAAGTTAAATTCGACCTAAAGTCGATCGGATACTATTCTAATCTCCTATTATTATACTATCCTATTCCTCCTTTTATTTTCTTTATTTTATACTTATACTTATATCCTATATAATATATCCCTTATTCCTCCTAATACTACCCCTAATTAACTCCTATATTATCCTTATTATAGCTTACGGCGAGTATAACTATAGTCCGGTTATAGTATAGTCTATAATTATAATAATATTATTTTAATACTAGTAGTTCTTTCTTTTATTATTATATTATAATTATTCTTATTAGTCGTTTTTCTAATAATAAACCCTTAGACCCGGATATCGAGTATATTAGTATTTACTAATTATTCTAACGACTAGTTCAGGGATTCCTTAATTATTATATTTATAAGGTTATTATTTCCGTATATTTATTATATCTTATCGATTTCCCTATTCTTATATAATTCCCGTATTAATATTATATCGATTATTAATCGCTTTTCCTTTATTATTCCTAATTTTACTAAATATTTATAAAACGAGAATAAATTAGTATATACGATTATTCGAACTAGGCCTAGCCCGAGTTCGGCTTAAATTTAATTAAATATCGAAATAAGAGAAATACTAATATCGAAACCTATTAATATACCGTATATCTTTAAAACTAGGATAAAGTATATTATTCTCTTATATTTTATTAAACTCTAATAAAGGAGGTTCCCTAAGAGTTAGAATATATTTTCTCCTCCTATTTCTTATTTAAGGATAATAATAAATCCGATTTAGGAAAAAAGATCCGTATTATTAATAAAGGATTTATTTATAAAAATATATAAATTTATATCCTAATACTAGATTAGAATATATTAAAGGCCTTATTATTAATTTTCTTATTATTATTTAAATCGTTTATTTAATTTCTTATAGTCTTTTTATTATAAAGCCTATATTTAGGCTATTATAAAAAGGTTATAGGCTACTTTAGGCTAATATATAAAGGTAATATAAACGCCCTAAGCTTATTATTCTAAGTACTATTAATAGAAGTCCGGCTTCCTATAATTAATAGGCGTAATCTATACCGCCTAGCCCTTTTATTAGAGTTAAATCGAAATTAGTTCGACCTTAAGTCGAGATTTATTAAAATCTATAATACTATTAGGTCGAAGGATAGCCTTAGGCTTAGTCTAAAATCTAGCGGAAACTATTTTTTACTCCTTTAAATCGCTAAAAGCCTTAGTTCCGAGAATAAGGGTATTATCGGTTTATAGGCTAATAAGATTAAATATTTAAGGTCTAGAAGTCGAAAGTAGGAGGTATACGTTAAATATAAATATATATATCCGAAGACGGTTAAAATAGTATTCCTAGTATATTCTAAACTAATAGACTCCTGTTTTTATAATTCTATATAGGGGCTTAATAACCCTAATAATCGTATTTAGGGGGTATTAGGATTTTATCTCGGTCGAAAAGGAGGCGATAATAGTATATTTAAAAGCTATTTAAGCCTAGGGATAAGCCTAGGTAATATCCCTTAGAATAAGCTTAGAATTCGACTCGAGTTTAGCTAATACTAGCGCTAGAATTAAATATTAACTAATATATTAAATTATAGGGGATTATATTAGAATCGTATCTTTATTAGTATTATTATAACCGGTAATAATTAATTAAGACTTTTTATATAGGGCGTTTATTATCTTCCTTTTAACTTCCTAGACTATACGTACCTAGAAGATCTATATACTAGTATACTTCGTAGGGTTAAATTATTTAAAAAAAAAACTCCCCTATTAATAAGGTTAATAATCTCCTAGTTATTAAACGCCTTAAATAAATATCCTAGTATAATAATCCTATTTTCGTTCTAAAGCCTAATAAAGAGTATTATATTATTTTCCTTTTTCTAGGATATAAAAGTAATAGCTTTTTATTATTTTTAAGGGACTTAGACTTTAAATCTAACTCGAGGTCGTATTAAAATCGGTTTAGAGTAAATATAGTATTAGTCCGAAATTAATAGGGTATTTTCGATATTTATAAAGAATAGGCGAATATAGGTTAATCGAAATCGGTAAAGCCTATTAGGGAGTTTAATTATAATATTATAATTATTAATATAGAGTAGGGTAAAAGGGCCTTATTAATCTAGTTTTTTATATTATACCCGTACTTTACTTTATAGGGGTAAATAGAGATAATTAATCGTATTTAGTCTATTTCGGGCTATTAAAGCCTTATAAACCTAGCGGGAAGTAGTATATTAATAAAGGGCTATTATAGCTTTCTAAATAGCTTATACGCGTTTTATTATTAATAGTATAGGAGGCGATTTAGGGGTAATCCTAGGGTATACTCTAAATACGAGTAGGATTAGTACGAGTCTATTTAGTCTAGCCGTATTATTTATTATTTTAATAGCTATTTATAGGATTAATATCCTATCGAAGTCGCTTTAGAGTTCCTCCGAAATTATATTAAATACCTATCGAAGCGGTATATAGTATTATTCGACTTTATTAATAGACTAATAGGCTTTTACTAGGACCTAGGTATATAAGATCCTAAGGGAGCTAGCCGTTATTCGAAATTTAACCGAGTTAAAATTAGTTCCTACGTTATAGCGGATAAAATCTAGAAGCCTAAGATAATAGTTAATCTAAATAAGCTATAAAATAGCCTATATATCTTTCGCCGAAAGAGAAGGTAGGAATCTTATAGCTTAGAATACTATTATTATATCGATAGTATAGAGAATAGGCTTATTATCGAGCTAGAGTATATTAATAATAACTTTATAATTAAAGTCCTTATTATCTTTAATCCTAAATTTAAAGTATTATAGTACTAAGCCGTAGAGTTAATAGTATTTATAAACCTTTAATACTACCTTTAAGGCCTATATTAAGGCGTTATATCTAGCGCGGGTTAGGAGTTAATATAGTCTTACTATAATAGGGTATTTAAATCGCTAATAGATTTAACGGAGTTCGCCTTCTATTCGGTTCGAAGTTAAAGCAAAGTCCGGTTAAGATCTAAGAAAGAATTATAGGTATTCCTATTTATATATAATAGGGATCCGTTAGGAGCTATAGATAAGTTTATTAAAAGTATTATTAAAAAATACGCTTAGTCGATCTATATTAACTAGGTATAGGAGGAAGGGAGTTTATATTAAAAGGATATAAAATATAATTCTCCTAATAGGGGTTATAACTATTATTAAGCTAAGAGACGAAATTACTTATATTCTCTCGCCGAACTTAATAAAGGCTTAGCCTACTATTAAGGTATTAAGGAAAAGAGTCGGGATTATAAGTTAAAAAGTTATAAACTAATCGAGCCCGGTAATAAAAACTACTATAGTATTAGTATTAATTAAAATACCTTAGAAAGTTATTTTAGAATATTTATTAGAAAGTATAAATTATAATACTAGGATAGGTTAAGTATTAATCTAAGAATCCAGGGTTTTATAGGAAGTTAGGGTTATTAACGACTATAAGTCGGAAGAGGGTTATAGTAAGTTATTATCTATATTTAATCGATCTTAGGTCGAAATTAAATTAATATTTATAAAAAAAAGTATCGAAGTCGTATTAGTATTTACTAGGAGTTCTATTATAGTCGGGTTAATACGTATAAAATAATATATATATACCGTATTATATAGATTATTTATCGTTTATTATTTATTCGGCGGGTTTAGCTATACTTTATCGTAATAGGAAAGGTCCTTAAGACCCTTAAAATCTATAATATACGTATCGAAGTCTAGGGTTAATCCTATAAATTTATAGTATATAATAAACGATCTTTTCGCTTATTTATATTCTTTATCTATATATTAGGTCGATTAATAACCCTATTTTCTATAAATAAAATACTTTTTATCCTAGGATAATAATAGCTTAGAATATAAACGGGGTTATATCGAATTTAGGTCGAATTTAGGTCGAAATCGGTTTTTTAGTCGAAGTTTTATTAATATCTTCTATCGAGATAAAAGGCTTTATACTAATTATCCTAAAGGTATTAGGGGTAAGTCGTTTTATAAGCTATTATAGTATCGAGTAAAGAATAAAGATCCGTTATTAAGGATTTAATATCGGTAGTCGGTCGAAATAAGGCGAATTCTAGTTCTAGAATCCTACGGTAAGTATTAATAAGAGTTATCTAGAGAAGAGGGGTTTTATTATATTCCTTACTAAGGGCTTATTAGTAGAGATTAAGTTTATTAAATAACTTTTAAAGGATCTTATATAGTTTATTATTCGGATTCGTATTATAAACGGTTTAATATATAGTTAAAGTCTAATCTATATAATAATAGGAATAATTTATATTAATATTAAAATATCGTTTAATTTAAAGGTAAACGTTTATAAAAGTATAATTCTAAGGAATATAGTTAATATAGTATTATTATACCTATCCTAAAAGAATCTAGGAAAATAATATATAGAAATTTAATAGGTGGATTTTAAGTAAATAATAAATATTTATTATTACCCTTACTTTATTATCGAATAGGTTATAGGGTTCTCCGGAGTACGTTTTCGACTTATCCTAAACCTTCGTAAATTTCGTAATTATATTAGCGTTTACTAGGGTATTATTAAAGTATATAGGGGGAAGCTAATAGTATATATTTATTAATATTTCTGGTTTTTTACTAAATCGAGATCGGCTTTTATATAAAATTAGGTCGATTTCGGTTTTAATCTAATCTAGAATCCTTTTATCTTCGTTTTATACCTTATTCTATATTACCCTAAGGACCGTATTATAGTACTAGTAGGTATAAGATATTAATCGCCTTAGTACTTAGATAATAAATACTTACTCTAGTTATTAGGGCGGAAATTCTAGGGTACTTTCCTAGTTATCGTTTAGTACTAGATTAACTTCTAGCTAGTTTTAGTTCGAAATTATACTAATATTAGATCGTATTCTAAAGAGTTTAGGGGGAGAATAAAAGGAGGTATATAAATCTCCGGCTCGAAGTATATAATATAGTATAATCGAAAAGGCTATATAGGTAGTTCTTTAAGCTATAGAGCTATTTCGAAGAATAGGTTAGGTTTTTCTATTATTAGTCCTAGATAAATTCCTCTCCTATTTAGGATATTTCGGAGGGATTTTTTAAGAATAAGTCTTATAAATTCCTATATAAGGGCTATTTATCCTTTAAAATACTCCTAGAATATAATTAATAGTTTATACCTAGTATTATACTTATTATTTTCTATATTTATTATAAATTTTATAATATAAAGTTCGATTAAGGCTTTATCCTATATTATTCCTAGGACTTCTTTATCCTATTTCGAAAGGTCGAGGTTATACTAGATTATCTTTAGGATAATCGTATTATTAAAAAGGGCTTTAGCCTAATTATTTCCTAATTAAGCTATTATCCTTATTCGTTTTAAAAGTAGGCTATATTTTACTAAATTCGAATTATCTCCTAATCGAAATCGAAAAGGTATTAAGTCTTATTTTCTTTAAAAAACCTAAAAGTAGTTAATTATATAGAATCCGGGTTTTTACTTACTAATTATAACTTCCTTCTTTATACCGAGTAAGAGAATCTATTATCCGAATTAATCTTCCTTTCTTATTAATCTATAATTACCTAAATTAATTACTAATTAGTATTAATTAGGCTTTATAAATATACGTATAGGAGTAATAAATAATTATTAAAAAAGGGTCCTTTATTATTAATTCTAGTATTTATTTATAATAATCTATAAAAGGATTCTTTATAGTCTAAATATAAGAACGCCCCCTTTTCCCTTCCTCGTATATCCCCCTTTCCTAACTCGATATTGGATTAAGCTAAACTCGGAATCTATCTGGTATTAAGTTAAATTCGACCTAAAGTCGATTAAATAATATTCTAACCTCCTATTATTATACTATCCTATTTCTCCCTTTATTTCCTCTATTTTATACTTATACCTATATTCTACGTAATATATCCCCTATTCCTCCTAATACTACCCCTAACTAACTCCTACGTTATCCCTATTATAGCTTATAGCGAGTATAGCTATAGTCCGGTTATAGCGTAGTTTGCGATTACGATAATATTGTCTTAATAATACTATAAGGCGAAACTACCCCTTACGTTTTTAAAAAATAATACTACTTATTATAAAACTACTATAATCTACCTTTAGGTAAGTAGGCGAGTCGAAATCCTACTTTATAAGGATCGGGGCTTAAAGAAAAAAACGCTTTATTTCCTAAAAAGCGGTTTTTTAGGTATTACCCTATATAAAGGATTAGCCTAACCCGGTTAAATCGGTTAAAAGTATAATAATATTAGTATAATCCGAGATAAATATTCGGTAGAAATTTATAAACCTAAGGAAGCTATATAAACCCTAAACTAACTCTAGTCGAGCCTAATCGGAGATTATTTAAACTTTTACTAGGTTTACTTAAATACCTATACTAACGAGAAGAATAAACCCTAGGTATTTAACTCTTATTACTAAGAGTTTATACTTATCCGGGTTAATATAAAGGCTATATTATTATAATCGGCTAAGGACTTACTAGACTTTATATAAATAGTCCTCTTTAGTACTAAACGAATAAATAATAATATTATTAATATAAGTAGAATAAAACTTATTAAGTAAGCTATTAAGAATACTATTAATATATTATTAAAAAGTAGCTAGAGTATTATAAAGCCTTAATAGGGTAATTATCCATTTAAATAAACTATAGCGGGTATAAAAAGCCGTTTTCTATTCCTTTTCTTTTATTAATATACTTTAGTATTAGTATTAGGAGATAGTATTAATTTTTATTAATACTATATATTAGTATTATATATTAGTAGTAATAGGACTAGCCCTTAGGGTAGTTCCCCGCGTACTAAAGAGGATAATTATTATTTTCCTTATATAAATATATTATAATTACTATTATATACTATATTTAGTAGTAATTCTTATTAAATTATAAAATACTATTATAATCTTTAATTAACTATTAACTATAGACCTATTCGCTACTAATACTATCCTTACTAGGGTATCCTATAGGAAAAAATACTAGGGTTCCCTATATTATACGGGTACTTATATTTTAAAGAATTTTATAGCTATCCTTATAAATCCTATATTCCGACTATAACCTTATAGAATAAAGCTACTAATTAATACCTTCCCTTACTATTTAATAAAAGAGTTTATTCCGAATAAGCGTTTATTAAAATAGCTTAAGATAATACTAAATTATAAGAGCGATTTATTCCTTCTAGTATATAGGAGGAAGAATAAGGAGAAGGATCCTAGTAAGGAGGATTACGTTTTAACTCCTATTAAGTATTTAACAAAAAAGAAGAAAGCCTACGCTTACTAAAGGGAAAAGAGCGTTTATTTACTCTACTTTACCTTAAAAAGGCGAGCTATTATTCTATTAAACCGGGATTTTAAATCCTATCGAAGGAATTATACTATCTTCTATTAAATAATAATTAAGTTTATACTATTTTTAAATAGGCTTTAAGCTTCTATAAACTTATTATAAGAGGAAAAGCCTTAGAAGAAATCCTTAGCTAATTTACTAACTATAACTTTAAGTAAATAACCGAATTTCGGAAATTAATTTAGTAAATTATAGGATAGTATAATAATACTTACGAGAACCTAGTTAAAGTATAAAAAGCTATTAAGAATATAATTTAGTATATTCTTATATATAAATAAAAAATATTAGAAATCTCGATTAACGAGTTTAATAACCTAGAAATCTACTTAATTAATATACCCGAGTATGCCTATAGTAATATACGAAAGAGTAGAGTATTTCTTCTCCCGATAAAACCCGTAAATAAGCCTAAGGTATAAGTAGAAGTATTTACTAGTTATTATAGCCGAATATTATTAAATAGGCGGCGAATTTAAGTACTTATTTACGATAGTAAATAGCCTTCTTAATACTAGGATAATATAATAATTAAACCTTCTTATTAGCCTACTAAAGTACTTACCTAACTTCCTATTAAGCGCTTATATAATATACTCGTAGTTTAGAATATAATAGAATTAATAGGCTTTTACTATTAGAAAAGTAATTAAGGCTAGTAAAAGTAGAGGATTATCTTAGTATTACTTAATAGCTTAGATTCGGATATAAATATAGACTTTAGGAGTCGTTTATATAAGGATTTTACGGAAAAGCCTATATACTAAAAGGAGTTAGAAAAAGTAATAAGTAAACGACTAAAAAGGGATAATATAGGGATATTCTACCTAGACCTTCTTAACCCTAATAGGATAAGGATTATTTTCTTTAAGGATAATAAAATTATATATACTAACGTTTACCTTTTTTATAAATGGCTTAGGGTATACGAGTTAGGGGACCCTTTTATACTATACCTATTTTACCTCTTATTCCTCTTAGGTAATACTCTTACTTAATATATAGTAGAGCTCGCCCCTAAGTATTATACTAAACTATCGACTAGTTCCCTAGAATACTTTATTAAATACCTTAAAAAGCACTTTCGTAAACTAAGTATAGAAATTAATAAAGAGCTTTATAATACTAAGTATACTATAGATATATAAATTAATAGTAAAATAATTCTTATATACTAGATTTAGTAGAAGGTTTCTCTTACTCGGTAATTAGAACCCTAGTTAGACTTCGATATTCTTAGTATTATTTACCCGTTAATTACTATAAAGATCGCTAAGGAGCTTAAAAAGCTAAATAAAAAAACTATCCTAGTATATTAAATCTAGGATATTAAGAGCTATAAAACGTAAATTAATAGGTACTTAGAATAGCTTATACGGATTAATCCCTAATATATAATAAAGGACTTTTATAAGCCTAATTTCTAGTATAACCTAAGGGCTAAGTATAATAATTAGTAGTATAATAATCGCTAGTATAATAATTAATACTATAACTAGTAATACCTAGACTATTAAGATAATTAGTACTATAGAGAGTATTATAAGGAATACTATAATAAGTACTATAACGACTATTATAATAACTACTATAATAATTATTATTAATATAATAACTAGTATTATAAGAATAACTATACTAAAAAGGATAAATACTTCTAAAAACGTAATACCTATACTAAATAAGACCCGTAGAAGAGTGTTTATTTTAATAATTCTAAAAATACTAGCGATAAATACTCTTCGTTATTATTAGAGTTTACTTATAGTAATAATATCTAGGACTAGGAGACTATAGGTTATATATACCTTACTATTATTAAGGAAGAAACTCCTAAAAATAACTTTAAATATAATACCTATAATAAGAGGTTCTTTATTATTATAGTACTTAACGAGTATATTTCTACTAGGGAATACGTTAAGGCTAAGTAGATCTCTCGCAAGACTACTTAGAAGGATACCTATATTTACTATTATTATAAGCGTTAATTCGTCTCTAGTAACTATTTTATCCGGTATTTAAGAGAATATACTACGAAGAGTTATCTCGTTTATAAGCCTAAGTAGGTAGTTATTCTATTAAAAGCTATAATAAATTAGGATTAAATACTTATTATTACCGCTTAGCCTATCAATACCTAAAAAGCAGGGGGAGGTCCTACTAAATACTCTTACCTTTATATTTAGGTTTATCCTAATAAAACGAGTTAAACGCTATTTAAAGTCTACCCGGATACGGGATACGGTAACCCCCTTATAGGCTATAATTTTTTTCGATACTTCGACTATAAAATCGAGAAGGTTGTTAAAACGCCTATTTAAAGTATTTTTAAATAACCCCTTTAGTATAACGAGTAGGCTATATTCTTATTCGCTATATAGGGATTTAAACCTTAAAGAACGCTAGCTAAATAGGGTTTCTTCTCTATTTCCGGTTAGGTTATTAAGGAGTTACCTCCTAATACCTTATTAAAAAATACCTTTTTATACCTATATAAAGGGAATATTAATTATAAGACTAGTATAATTCGTATAAGGAGCCTTATAAACTTCGAGATTCCCTTTTTAATCCTTTAACTAATAGTTAATATTATTCGGAAGGTATATTTATAGACTAAGGTTATTATTCCGCTTCGTACGATTACTAGTATTACCGCTAAATAAAAGGAGGTTTTATTAAGTCGGACTTTTACCTTTTAGAGTACTTATTACGGGGCGTTTTATATAATAGTCGATATTAATACCCTTTAGCTTATTATAATATATAATACGGATAATAAGCCTCTAGTTATTAATTATAAAAAACGGCTTAGGTATTTTATTAAGTAATACGACTTAGGATTCCTTATATTAAGTACAGCTACCTATACAAGGTATAAAGACCTTTATAATAGTCCTTATAATTATATAATAAATCTACTCTCGGACCTTATAATCCCTTAATACGAAGAATCGCCGGATCCGGCGACTTATATTATATTATAGTCTTTACCTTTATAATAACTACTTAATTATACGACTTAAAGTTATCTCGTAGATTCTATAGATTCTCTTGGCCTTATTATATAACCCTTTAGTTATCCTATATAATCCTACGAGAAGATAATAGATTAGTATAGAATTGTTAAGAAGCTCTCCTTTTCTTTTTCTATATTCTAGATGAAAAAAGGTACTTATATATAAATAGTTGGAATAATTACTCCTTAGATAGAGAGTTAAAGATAATAATTATATAGAGCTTACCCTAACCTTATATAAAGTATTAATCCCCTTACTCTTTATTTTTATTCCCTCTCCTTATATATAAAGCTTTCCCTAATCCTAATAGTTATAAGCCCGGCTTACTAAGCTCTTAATAATTCGTTTAAAGGTATTTATTAAGTAATAAGTATTTAAAAATTAATTAAAAACCCTAATTATTTTTTAAATTAGAAAACCCTAAATTACCTTTTAAATCCCTTCTTATAAGGAAGATCCTATTTTATATAATAAAGACTAAAAACCTCTTAATTATATTTAAATTAAGCTCTTTTTTATAAGGAGAGACTTTTTATAATAGTACTTTATAATTAATAAACCTAATAAAATTAATAAGACTAATAAAATATATTTATAAAGGTAAACCTAATACTAGTTTAAAAATAAACCCTAGAACCTTTTAATTAAAGCTTATAAATATAGATCGAAGGTATAAATAATAAAAATAACTAATAATACTACCCTTAATACTTTTATTACCCTTCGGGGACCTAATAACTAGAAGAAGTAGATTAGTATTAATTAAAAATATACTAAACTATACGACTTTTAGGCCTATATAAACCTAGAGTTAATAGACCGAGTTCTTTTAACCGAGCCTATAGTACTACTAGAGCTCTTAGACGAATAGATTATTTAGGCAACTATTAATAATACTATTAAGGCGTACGAGATTTAAGTCTTAATATATAGGTATAAACTTATAACCTATAAAACTAAAATAAAGGTATTTAAAAAAATCCAGGAGTTTATCGTAAAGACTAATAATACGTATTATAGCTTTATTACCTATAAGAGTAATATAATTATAGAACTTTAGACTTTATATAACTATATTAAGCCCTTAGTATAGATTAGGTAATATAAAGTACTTAATTAGTATTATAAAGTACTAAAGGTACCCGATAGAACGAAGATTACCTCTTCGGTTTTAAAGTACTAGGAGGCCTTAACCGAGATTAGCCTCGAATTACTCCCTAATAGTAATAGGATTTAACCTACGATAGTATTCGCTAATACTATTAAGGAGGTTAACCCCGAATTTTATAATTATTAAACGAATAAAATCGAAGAACTTATAAATAATAGTACTATTACTAAACCTATTATCCTTAATAAATATGAAATTAATAATTAGTTCGAGAAAGTTACCCCCTTATCGAAGCTATTCTAATAGCGTACTCTAATAGCCCTTATTATATAGAAGGGAGAGAGTCCTACGATAGTATTTATTAATACTATTAAGGAGGTTAACCCCGAATTTTATAACTACTAGACGAATAGAATCGAAGAACTTATAAATAATAGTACTATTACTAAACCTATTATCCCTAATAAATACGAAATTAGTAATTAGTTCGAGAAAGTTACCCCCTTATCGAAGCTATCCTAATAGTATACTCTAATAGCCCTTACTATATAGAAGGGAGAGAGTAGTAATAGGCTAAAGCTATAATATATATATAAAAAGTCTTATTTCTTCGGTAACTACTTTTATTAGAATAAGGGTATTAGGCTAATTAGTTAAACGCCTAACTTTAATATCGTTAAAAAGATAGAGGCCCTTATTAAAAAATAACCTTACCTTAAGGAGTTAGTAGAAAAATTAATTACTATTATTAACTAGATTAGAAATAAGAAAAAGGAGGATATCCCTATTATTTTAGCGGTTATAACGGCCTTCGTAGCTAATATAGGGCTAGCTAATTAAATAGATCCTAAGGCCTATCTTTTTCGCTAATTAATTATTATAAATATAGGGGCTAATAATTATATATTCTATAAGCTTTTACTTTTTATAGAATATATACCCCTAGTAAAGCCCTATTAAGTCCTCTTAGGCTCTAGATTCCTCCCTCTTTTAGGAAAAGGGATTATTAAGTTCCTAATTGAAAATAATAATACCTAAAAGCTTACGAATATCCTTTATATCCTAGATTTTTATTATAATATAGTTTTAGGGTATTAACTTCGAAAGGCTTAGATCGACTAAAGCCTTTTTAATAGTATTATTTATATTAATAAATACTAGGTATATTAGATAATAATTATATATAAATAGGCTATATTATACTATTATTAAAATGATTATATACCGCCTATAATAATAGTAGTTATAATAGTATTAAATAATAATAATAATAATAATAATAGTTTTAATAATACTATAATTCTTTATTAATAATTTAACTATCCTAGAGTTATTACTCTTTAATAGATTTTAGGGGGTTAACCCGCCCCTTTTACTATTAACTATAAGCTATATTCCCTCGTAAAGGCGAAGTATTTAATTAAGAGAATACTACTATTATCCTAGGCTAAAAGACCTTTTTAAAGGCTCTATTTCGACCTCTTCCCCTATAATATATCGTATAATAGGAAAATAATAGCGCTTATAGCTATCGATAACTTAGCTAATACTATAATAGTAATACTAGTCTAAATATTAGAGGTTCTTACGATATTTATTAAATAATAATTCGATCTCGAAGTTATAGTCCTTTACTATAATAACGACTATAGGCTATAGTTAGGCTATAATAACTAAATCGAACGTAATAGTATTTAAGATAAAATAATAACGCCTTATACCTCTGCCTAAAACGGCTTTACTAAGCGTACTAGGGAGGTAGTAGGTATAAAGGCTAGAGTTATAAGGATAGGGGTTAACCTCCCTAAATCCCTATAACCGGAAACCTAGAAAGTAATAACCTATATTTATAATAGGACTCCGAATAGGATAATTAAATAGTTTATACTATTTAATAAATTATACGATTAGCTTAAGGATTATAATAAGGAATAAATAAGCTATATAATTAATATATTATATCTAAGGGTATATAAGTACCTTATATACCCTTTTATAAAATAAGCCTAATAGTTTATATATAAATAGGACTTATAAATAAAACCCTATACTAAGAAAGGCTTTTTTATAAGCTATAATTCTAATAATATCTTTAGGATTTAAATCCCGGTTAAGTATAAGGTTAAACGAATTAGAAATATTATATTTAATAAAGTATACTTTTATAATAGTAAATACGAATAATTATAAAAAACCAAGAATACTATCTACTTCCTAGAATATATTAATAATACCGAAAACCCGGACTTATTAACTATAATAAATAATCTTATATTTATAGGAACTTATTAACTTATAAATATAGCCCTAGAACTATTAGATTAAATAAATATAATTATAACTAATAATTCTAAGGAGCTTTAGGAGGAGCCTTAGGGAAATACTAAAAATACTAAAGAATCGGCTAATATTCCCCGAATAATATAGGAATATATTATTAAAACTTAGGGTCCTTTAACCCTTAAACTAGAGATAACTAATACTTAGTAGGCTTAATAAAAAGGAGACTATTAAGTATAATTCGAAGTCTAAATCCCTATACTTATAAACCTAGAGGATTATAAGGATTATATAGGGATAGACTCTATAATAGCGTTTTATATAATAGTATTTAATATATAGAAAATATAATTATATTAGAGTATTATCCCGCTTACTCTATATAATTAAAAAAATATAATAGGCTATTTATTCTAAGATAAATTTAAAAAGGTAGTAAATAAGGAATTTTAAAAACTAATCGATAAAAATATATTTAAACTATTCTATTATAATTAAATACTTCCCGAATATAGGAAAGCCCTCTTTTTTATATAGGCTTTCTAGTATAAATTTAATAAAAACGGGTACTTAGCTAAGTATAAATCCCGCCTATATATTCGAGGAGACCTATAATAACTATCTAATAAAAATACCTATATAATTATACTTATAGTTTATAACTTTAGGCTTATAATAGTACTAATAATAAAATTCGACCTAGAGTATATTTAATTAAACGCTATAAATACTTTTATTAATATAAAAATTAATAAAATAGTATATATTAAGTACTCTAAAGGCTTCCGAAGATAGGGTTAAATCCTACGCCTTAAGAGAGTATTATACGGGCTTTATTAATCCCTAGCCTTATAATAATATAAATTTATTATTATTATAATAAAATTAGGACTAAAAAAGTATATAGATAAGCCTTATATTATAATTTATACTAATTTCCTAGTATTCTTTTTTATTAATAATATTATAATCCTATTTAGGAAAGACTATAAGAATAATATTTAAGACTTTATTAAACGATTCTCTAATATATATAAACTTATATAATTCGGCGAAATTAAATAATACCTTAGGATTTATATTATTAGGGACTAATAGTAAAAACGTATATAGTTTAACTAAGTAGCCTATATCGAGTAGATTATTACTTAGTTTAATATTATAAAAAGTAACTCCTATAAGGGTAACCTATTCCCTAATAACTAGTTATAAAAGGTATCCGAATAGGCCTTACTATAGTAAGTCCTTATTTATTAGAAGAGGCTTAAATACATTAATTTTATAACTAATACTACTCGACCGGATATTTTCTTCGCTTATAATAAACTTAGCGAGTACCTATATAACCCTATAGTAAAGTATACTTAGGTTATAGACTAATTAATCTAATACCTATATACTACTAGGTTTTTTATAATCGAATTTTATAAAGATTTAACCGAAATCGATATCTAGTACTATAATAACGAAAAAATCCGGATTACCTTAAATATAGCGTTCGCTAATAACCCGGATAACCGAAAATTAAGCTAAGAATACTTTATTAAGCTTTTTAATAGCCCTATTTAATAGATAGCGAATAAGTAGGCTATAGTTATAACTTTATCTATAAAGGTAGAGCTCCTTACGTTTACTTAGGCTATAAAGGAGATAGTTAACTTATTCCGCCTTTTTTAATAGATTAATCTTTAGCTTAATTAAAAGCTAATAATCGAATATAATAATAAATAGATAATCCGACTTATTATTATAAATATACCCCGGATTAAGACCGCCCTTAAATATATTAACGTTTATAATACCTAGGTATAATAAGTATTCTTCGAGGATTACTTTATTATAACCTATATTAATACGAACTATATAATCGCTAATAGACTAATTAAGGTACTACTAGGCTAGCTCTTTACCCGTTTTATTCGATAACTCGGTCTTATCTTAGTATAGCCTTTTATTTAGTAGGGCTAGTATATAATATATATAATACGGTAAGAGCTATTATAATCGCTCCTAGGGGGGTATATTAAGTATAGCTACTTATATAAGGTATAAAGACCTTTATAATAGTCCCTATAATTATATAATAAATCTACTCTCGGACTTTATAATCCCTTAATACGAAGAATTACTAGATTTAATAACTTATATTATATTATAGTCTTTACCTTTATAATAACTACTTAATTATACGACTTAGAGTTATCTTATAGATTCTATAAATTCCCTTAGCCTTATTATACAACCCTTCGGTTATTCCGTATAATCCTACGAGAAAATAATAGATTAGTATAGAATCGTTAAAAAGCTCTCCTCTTCTTCTTCTATATTCTAGATTAGAAAAGGTACTTATATATAAGTAGTTAGAATAATTACTCCTTAGATAGAGAGTTAGAGATAATAATTATATAGAGTTTACCCTAACCTTGTATAAAGTATTAATCCCCTTACTCTCTATCTTTATTCCCTCTTCTTATATATAAAGCTTTCCCTAATCCTAATACTTACTATTAATAATATTCTAATTATATTTAACGTTTTAATAAAACTATCTTAGAATGAGTCGATTATTACTTAGGAGGCTATCCTAGGATTAGACTTCTTTTCCTCTAAGCTTATAGCCCTAAAAGTACCTCTCTTTTTAGAATTAAGCTCCTTTATTATAAACCCTTCCTCTTATTAGTATAATAGTCTAGATAACGCTTTAATTACGGACGATTCTATTAATAATAATACTATTAACGTTCCTTCGAAAAAGCTTTTTTATACCCTATTATTTATTTAAAAGCCTATAAATCTACTAGAGATTAAGAGTCCTTTAGGTAGTTATATATATAATAGGGACCCTATTATCGCGAGTCGATTCCTTACTATAATTAATAAGTATTAATAGCTATAGGAGGATACTAGAAATATTACTTTAAAGCCTAAAGAGGAAATAATAGTCGACTTAATACTTAACTAGTATAAGGAGAAAGTCTTTTAATAACCTTATTTATAAGGATTTAAGGATAAAGCCCTTATCGATAAAATATATAAAAGACTATACTAATAAAGGCGTTTTTAGTAAGTTAAAGGATTAATTACCTTCGTATCCTTTGTCTTTGTAATATAAAGGACTATCGATAGAGAATCGAAAGGATAAATTATTATCGATCTTTATAATATTAATAAGATTATAGTCTCCGATTTATACCCTCTTCCTTTATAAAGCGATTTTATCTAGGCGATCCTTAGGAATTAGTTTATTATAATCGTTAATACCTTATAGTTCTTTTACTAGTTCCGTATTAAAGAGGATTATTAGGAGAAATTTATAATTATTAGCTACCAAAGGCTAGAGAAGTTTATAGTCGCCCTAATAGGCTTTTATAATAGTCTAGTATTTACCTAAAGGTATATAGATTATAAGTTATAGAATTATAACTCCTTTTACTATATATTTATAAATAATATAGTTATTTTTTTATATACTATAGCCGATTATAAGAAGTACCTTACTACTATTTTTAGGCTTTTTAATAGCCTTAATATTATTATAAATCCTACTAAATCCTAGATTAAGTACCTCTTAGTCTAGCTCTTAGGCTATTATATAAATAGCTTCGGTATAAGTTCTTCTATAAACCGTATAGTTATATTTATAGCTTTTTAATTTCCTACTTCTCTTTAAGACTTAGAAAGCTATATTAGGGCTACCGGATTCTTATACTCTATAATTCCTTATTATAGGTAATTATTAACGCCTTTATAGGTAAGAAAAGTTACTCTCTTCCGCTAGGGTTACGAGCTTAATAAGGTTATTAACGGGGAGCTATAGTAACGTAAAGCCTATGCTTAATCTACCTCTTTTAAGCTAACCGAGTTAGAAATAATATTATTCTAAGCCTTATAAGCTAAAATCGCTAATAGCTAAATACTCTATTATATAAACCCCGAACGTCGACTCTTCTATTAACTTAATAGCTCTTTTTAACGGGGCTTTATAGCTATTTTCTACTATTTATATAATAATATATAATAGCCTAAGTAGCTAGTACTTATTAAGTCTATAATACTAATCTACTTCTTTTTCCCGAAAACTAACTTCTACTAAAAAATCCTATAGACTTAGTAAGCTTAAGGTTAACTACTTAGTCTAAGTAGTTAAAAAAATACGTATTATAGTTTAGTCGAACTCTTTACCTTTTATAATTCTTATAGACTATTCGGTAATAAAATAGATTTATAAAAAAAGGACCCTAAGTACTTTTAACGCGGACTAGGCTAACTATTAGCTTATTATAACGAGTATTTACCTCTTATAGTTCGATTTTAAAATATACTATTTACTTAGTATAATTAATTTCGTCCTTAATACGCTTAGCCGTCTATTAATTATTAAGACCAATTCGAATTTATACTATTATAACCTAGATTTTTAAATACTTAATAATATATTCCTAGTCTCTAAGGCTATTATAAATCCTATAATCTACTAAGCGTTTATTAATAAATACTAATCCGACCTATATTATATAAAAATCCTATAAATAATTATAGCCTATAAGGCTATAAGCGAATCTTCTACTCCGGGAGAATTACTAAGCTATAATAATTAAGCTACGATTAAAAAGAAGGGAATTCCCTTCGTTATAAACAATAGCCTCCTCTATTATTAAGTAAATACGGAGTACTTATGTTTTTACGTACTATAGTACTAGGTTTAAAGTATTATCGTAGCGATTTATAGTATGAAAAATTACCTAGGAGAAACTTATATATTATAGGATCTAGAGATATTTATTATTAAAAATATTACTAAGCTTATTAGAGTTTATATTACTAGATATAAAGTGTATTACTTTAGGTAAACGGATTAATAAATAATAGTAGGAATTTATATACTTATTAAAATACCTAGTATTCTAATAAAAAGGATTAGGATTAACTTTATTATAAACCTACTAATTATATTATCGGCTAGGTTTTTATAAGCGATTATAGGGTAGAATACGTACGATTACCTACTTATAATAACTTATTTTTTAAGTAAGTATACCCTTTTAATTCCTAGCTATACTACTTATAAAGCCGCCTAATAAGGGAGTCTTAGGATACTACTTTTTACTAAGTAATTAGGGACTCTTTAGTATTATCGTTAACGATCGAAATCGAAAGTTTAACTCTACTATATAGTAAAAGCTTTAAAACGCCTTTAGAACGAAAATAGTAATAACTATAGTATACTATTTATAGGCTAATAGATTAGTAAAATAACGTAATTAAAGAATAGAAATAGCGCTTTAGCTAATATATATTAAAAACCTGACCTTAGATTAGAAAATAATAATTCTAGCTATATAGTAGAATTTAAATTCTATATATAACTCTAGTACGAAGATAACTACTTATATATACTTATTTAAGTACTTACTATACTCCCCGATTAAATCTATGGATAAGACTACGGCGGATAATATACTATACTTATAAGAGGTAGTATGCTAATAAGCTAAACTTATAATAAATCTCGTAATTATAAAGGCTAAATAATAATACGATTTAAAGTACTAACTAGTCGTCTTTTAAGCTAATTAAAAGGTTTATCTATAGTTATATAAGGGATATTATACGCTTAAAAGACTTATAAGGAAATAGTTATAATAATATAAAGGGCTATATCGAATTAAACGAATAGTTAATCTGCTTATTACCGAATTAGAGCTTTTAGCGTAAGCCTATATATACTTAGTTATTTCTATTAAGTATTTCCAACTAGCGTATAAAGGATATTTTAAGGATATTAAGCCTAGGCCTATAAAGGCCATATAAGATCTCCTAGAGAATATAAATAATAATAATATTTATTATAAAATCGATTATATTCTTAAAGCGAGGGATTAACGTATTAGGTATAAGTATTATTAGGAGTATTTTATACGCTAAAAAGGCTAAGGTACTAGGTATAATTAATAGGTTAATACGAAGAATATTTCTTAGGGAGTAGTTATAGTATTCGAGGCATAGTAGGCTAACGGCTAGCTATAGAGGAGGAGATCCTCGCGATCGAAAAAGGCGAATCCTAGGGATATAACTCTTTTAAGCATAGTACTTTAATATACTTTAGTATTAGAATTAGGAGATAGTATTAATTATTATTAATACTATATATTAGTACTTATCGAGTACAGCTACCTATACAAGGTATAATAACCTTTATAATAGTCCCTATAGTTATATAATAGATTTACTCTCGGACCTTACGATCCCTTAATACGAGGAATCGCCGGATTTAGCGACTTATACCTTATAATAGTCTTTACCTTTATAATAACCATTTAATTATACGATTTAGGGTTATTTCGTAGATTCTATGGATTCTCTTAGCCTTATTATACGACCCTTCGATTATCCTATATAACCCTACGAGAAGATAATAAATTAGTATAGAATTATTAAAAAGCTTTTCTTTTCTTTTTCTATATTCTAGATTAGAAGAAGTATTTATATATAAATAGTTAGATTAATAGTACTATAAATAGGGAGTTAAAGATAATAATTATATAAAGCTTACCCTAACTTTATATAAAGTATTAATCCCCTTACTCTTTATTTTTATTCCCTCTCCTTATATATAAAGCTTTCCCTAATCCCGATAATTATAAGCCCGGCTTACTAAGCTCTTAACGACTTATTTAAAAGTATTTATAAAGTAATAAGTATTTAAAATTAATTAAAAACCCTAAAATTACTTTTTAAATTAAAAAACCCTAAATTATCTTTTAAATCCCTTCTTATAAGGAATAACCTATTTTATATAATAAAAAAACCTCTTAATTACGTTTAAATTAAGCTCCTTCTTATAAGGAAAGACCCCTTATAATAGTACCTTATAATTAATAAACCTAATAAAATTAATAAGACTAATAAAATATATTTATAAAAGTAGACTTAATACCGGTTTAAAAATAAACCCTAGAATCTTTTAATTAAAGCTTATAAATATAGATCGAAGGTATAAATAATAAAAATAATTAATAATACTACTCTTAATACTTCTATTACCCTTTAGGGATTTAATAACTAGAAAAAATAGATTAATATTATTTAAAAGTATACTAAGCTATACGATTTTTAGGTTTATATTAACCTAGAATTAATAGACCGAGTTCCCCTAGTCGAGCCTATAATACTACTAGAGCTTTTAGATAAATAGATCCTTTAAGTAACCGTTAATAATACTATTAAGGTATACGAGATTTAAGTCTCGATATATAAATACCGACTTATTATATATAAGGCTAAAATAAAAGTACTTACGAAAATCTAAGAGTTTATTATAAAGATTAATAGTACGTATTATAGTTCTATTACCTGACAAGGATTGTTGGGGGCACCCATGGTTATAATTTGAATCTCTTTGTGTATTCAAATTATGGCTGCTTAGGGTAATAAAGAAAGAGAAGAAGGAAAAAGAAAGGAAAGAAAGAGAGGAAAAACGCCGACTAAATACACCTTATGGGTCACGTGCTCACCCACGCCGCGTGCTCACCCACGCGCTAGCCCCGGTACGTACTAGTCCTTCCCTGCCCTTCCAGAACCTTCCGGAAAAAACCTTCTCCCTGCCTCCGGCCCTACCCCTCTAGCCCCGGGATAACCTTATCCCGGGCCATTCTGTAACATTACCTATAAGAATAACGTAGTTATAGAACTTTAGACTTTATATAATTATATTAAGCCCTTAGTATAGATTAGGTAATATAAAGTACTTAATTAGTACTATAAGGTACTAAAAGCGCCTAATAGAATAAAGATTACCTTTTAGGTCTTAAAGTACTAGGAGGCCTTAACTAAGATTAGCCTTAAATTACTCCCTAATAACGATAGGATTTAACCTATAATAGTATTTATTAATACTATTAAGGAGGTTAACCCTGAATTTTATAACTATTAAATAAATAAAATCGAAGAACTTATAAATAATAGTATTATCGCTAAACCTATTATCCTTAATAAATACGAAATTAATAATTAGTTCGAGAAAATTACCCTTTTATTAAAACTATCCTAATAGTATACTTTAATAGCCTTTATTATATAGAAGGGAGAGAATAATAATAGGCTAAAACTATAATATATATATAGAAAGTCTTACTTTTTCGATAACTACTTTTATTAGAATAAGGGTATTAGGCTAACTAGATAAAAGCCTAATTCTAATATTATTAAAAAGATAGAGGCTCTTATTAAAAAATAACCTTATCTTAAGGAGTTAATAGAAAAATTAATCGCTATTATTAATTAGATTAGAAATAAGAAAAAGGAGAATATCCCTATTATTTTAGCGGTTATAATAGCCTTTATAGCTAATATAAGGCTAGCTAATTAAATAAATCCTAGGGCTTATCCCCTTTACTAATTAATTATTATAAATATAGGGGCTAATAATTATATATTCTACGAGCTTTCGCTTTTTATAGAATATACGCCCTTAGTAAAACCCTACTAAGTTCTCTTAGGCTCTAGATTCCTCCCTCTTTTAGGAAAAGGGATTATTAAGTTCCCTATCGAGAATAATAATACCTAGAAGCTTACGAATATCCTTTATATCCTAGATTTTTATTATAATATAGTTTTAGGGTACTAACTTTAAAAGGCTTAAATCGATTAAAGCCTTTTTAATAGTATTATTCGTATTAATAAATACTAGGTATATTAGATAATAACTATATATAAGTAGGCTATATTATATTATTATTAAAATAATTATATACTACCTATAATAGTAATAGCTATAATAGTATTAAATAATAATAATAATAATAATAATAGCTCTAATAATACTATAATTCTTTATTAACGATTTAACTATCCTAGAGTAGTTATTCTTTAATAGATCTCGGGGGGTAAACCTACCCCTTTTACTATTAATTATAAGCCGTATTTCCTTATAAAGGTAAAGTATTTAATTAAGAGAATACTATTATTATCCTAGGCCGAAAGACCTTTTTAAAGGCTTTACTTCGACCTTTTCCCTTATAATACGTTATATAATAGAAAAATAATAGCGCTTATAACTATTAATAACTATATAAAGGTTATATTTTACTTCCTACTAACTAATACTATAATAATAATACTAGTCTATATATTAGGGGTTCTTATAATATTTATTAAACGATAATTTAACCTTAAAGTCGTTATTCTTTATTATAATAATAATTATAGACTTTAATTAGACTATAATAAATAAATTAAATAGAATAGTATTTAGGACGAAACTATAACGCCTTATACCTTTGCCTAGAATAGCCCCGCTAAGTATACTAGGGGGGTAGTAGGTATAAAGGCTAGAGCTATAAAGATTAGGACGAACCTCCTAAAATCCTTATAACCCGAAATCTAGAAAGTAATAACCTATATTTATAATAGGACTCCGAATAAAATAATTAAATAGTCTATACTATTTAATAAATTATATAACTAGTTTAAAAATTATAATAAGGAATAAGTAAGCTATATAATTAATATATTATATTTAAGGGTATATAGGTACTTTATATACCCTTTTATAAAATAAGCCTAATAGTCTATATATAAATAGGACTTACGAATAAAACCCTATACTAAGAAAGGCTTTTTAATAGGCTATAATTCTAATAATATTTTTAGGATTTAGATTCTAACTAAGTATAAAGTTAAATAAATTAGGGATATTATATTTAATAAAGTATACTTTTATAATAATAAAAACGAATAATTATAAGAAACCGAGAATACTATTTATTTCCTAGAATATATTAATAATACTAAAAACCCGGACTTATTAACTATAATAAATAATCTTATAATTATAGGAATTTATTAATTCGTAAATATAGTCCTAGAATTATCGAATTAAATAAATATAATTATAATTAATAATTTTAAAAAGCTTTAGGAGGAGCCCTAAAGAAATACTAAAAACGCTAAAGAATCGGCTAATATTCCCTAAATAATATAGGAGTATACTATTAAGACTTAGGGTTTTCTAACCCCTAAACTAGAAATAACTAATATTTAGTAGGTTTAATAAAAAGGAGACCGCTAAGTATAATTTAAAGTTTAAATCCCTATACTTATAAACCTAGAGGATTATAAGGATTATATAGGAATTAATTATATAATAGCGTTTTATATAATAGTATTCGATATATAGAAAATACGATTATACTAGAGTATTATCCCGCCTATTCTATATAATTAGAAGGATATAGTAGGCTATTTATTCTAAAATAAATTTAAAAAGGTAACGAATAAGGAATTTTAAAAACTAATCGATAAAAATATATTCGAACTACTCTATCGTAATTAAATACTTCCCGAATACGGAAAAGCCCTCCTTCTTATATAGGCTTTCTAGTATAAATTTAATAAAAACGGGTACTTAGTTAAGTATAAGTCCCGCCTATATATTCGAGGAGACTTATAATAACTATTCGATAAAAATACCTATATAATTATACTCGTAGTTTATAATTTTAGGCTTATAATAATACTAATAATAAAATTCAACCTAGAGTATATTTAATTAAATACTATAAATACCTTTATTAATATAAAAATTAATAAAATAGTATATATCGAGTACCCTAAAGGCTTCCTAAGATAAGGTTAAGTCCTATACCTTAAGAGAGTATTATATAGGCTTTAATAATCCCTAGCCCTATAGTAATATAAATTTACTATTATTATAATAAAGCTAGGACTAAAAAAGTATATAAATAAGCCCTATATTATAATTTATATTAACTTCCTAGTCTTCTTTTTCGTTAATAATATTATAATCCTATTTAGGAAAAACTATAAGAATAATATTTAAGACTTTATTAAACGACTTTCTAATATATACGAACTTATATAACTTAGCGAGATTAAATAATACCTTAGGATTTATATTATTAAGGACTAATAATAAAAACGTATATAGTTTAACTAAATAGCCTATATCGAGTAGATTATTATTTAGTTTAATATTATAAAAGATAACTCCTATAAGGGTAATCCGTTTCCTAATAACTAATTATAAAAGGTAATTAAATAAGCCTTACTATAGTAAATCCTTATTTATTAAAAGAGGTTTAAATATATTAATTTTATAGTTAATATTATTTAACCGGATATTTTCTTCGCTTATAGTAAACTTAGCGAGTACTTATATAACCCTATAATAAAGTATACTTAAATTATAAACTAATTAATCTAATACTTATACGCTATTAGGTTCCTTATAATTAAGTTTTATAAAGATTTAATTAAAATTAATATTTAATACTATAATAATAAAAAAATCCAGATTACCTTAAATATAGCCTTCGTTAATAACCCGGATAGCCGAAAGTTAAGCTAAGAATACCTTATTAAGCTCTTTAATAGCCTTATTTAATAGGTAGTAAATAAGTAGGCTATAGTTATAACTTTATCTATAGAGGTAGAGCTCCTTATATTTACTTAGGCTATAAAAGAAATAGTTAATCTCTTCCGCCTCTTTTAGTAGATCGATTTATAATTCGACTAGAAGCTAATAATCGAGTATAATAATAAATAAACGATTTAACTTATTATAATAAATATACCCCGGATTAAAACCGCCCTTAAATACGTTAATATTTATAATACCTAGGTATAATAAGTATTCTTTAAGGATTACTTTAATATAACCTATATTAATATAAACTATATAATCGCTAATAGACTAACTAAGGTACTACTAGGCTAGTTCTTTACCCGTTTTATTCGATAACTTAGTCTTATTTTAGTATAGCCTCTTATTTAATAAGGCTAGTATATAATATATATAATATAGTAGGAGCCGCTATAATTACTCCTAGGGGGGTATATCGAGTATAACTACCTATATAAGGTATAATAACCTTTATAATAAGCCTTATAATTATATAATAAATCTACTCTTAGACCTTATAATCCCTTAATACGAGGAATCGCCGGATTTAACGACTTATACCTTATAATAGTCTTTACCTTTATAATAACTATTTAATTATACGATTTAGGGTTATTTTATAGATTCTATAGATTCCCTCGGCCTTGCCGTATAACCCTTCGATTATCCTATACGACCCTATAAGAAGATAATAAATTAGTATAGAATCGTTAGAAAACTCTTTTCTTTTTCTTCTATATTCTAGATTAGAAAAAGTATTTATATATAAGTAGTTAGATTAGTAGTACTATAAATAGGGAGTTAGAAATAATAATTATATAGAGCTTACCCTAACTTTGTATAAAGTATTAATCCCCTTACTCTTTATTTTTATTCCCTTTCCTTATATATAAAGCTTTCCCTAATCCCGATAGTATTATATATTAATAATAGTAGGACTAGCCCTTAGGGTAATTCCCCGTATACTAAAGAGGATAATTATTATCTTCCTTATATAAATATATTATAGTTATTATTATATACTATTTATAATCTAGACTTTATAGAATACCTAAATCATATTAAGCTTAGTAAATTATTTTATATATACTATAGTATAAAGGGTATTACTAAGGAGCGGAATAGGGTATTAATTAGGGATAGTAATTACGTTTAACGCGCGATAATTAGTATAAAAACGGAGCCCGCCTTCTAGCTTTTAGGCGAAAAGGACTAGCGTACTAGTAGGGGAGCTACTAGGATAAATAAACCCCTTCTTAAGAAGGTTATAAAGGGTTTTTTTAAGAATAAGGAGCTCTTTACATAATATACTATAAAAGGGTCTAAAGGAAATAGGCGGTTTATTACTATTAGTATTCGGCTAAAGTTAAATATAGTAATTAATACTAGGCTTATAGGGGTTTAGCTAATCTACGTTTTATTTATAGAATAATAAGATAAAATCGTATAATTCTAGGGGAAGGTATTAATATAATTATTAATTTATTAGTAGGACCTTATCCTAAAGAGCTTTTTTAACGTTTACGAGAGATATAGCCCGGACGAGGAAGTCCTAGGAATAGGGAAAGGACTTTAAAGAATAGTATAACTTAGTAAGGAAAATAATAGTAAGAAAGTAGAAAGCTATAATAAGTTTATCGGTAAGCGTAGACGAATATACGGATTTAGGGAAAACGTATAGGACTTAAGACTAAGTATTATTATACTAAAGCTAAGTCTTATACGGGATAAAAAAGAATATATATATAATAACTAGGGCTTATTAAGAATAAAAGGAAAGTTAAGATCGGGTATTATATAAACGATAATAAGCTTAGTAAAAAAGGTAAGCTCTAATAATAATTAAATAATACTTATAATATAAGGACTCTATATATACTATATAGCTCCCTATAGGTAATAGGATAAAATATATTTAATAGGAATATTTAGGTTTAATATAAACTACTAGCTTATAACCGTATAATACTAATAACCTTTATCTACTAAAGAATCGATAAACTCTAAGTAATTTATAACTATAGAGATTAATATTAGGAGGGAGAGTAGCTATAAATAAAAAAAGAACTTAGAGTTCTTATTAATAGCTATTAAAAACCCTAAGGCGTTATAATACCCCGAGGTTATACTTTTCCCGACTTATTATCCTTTTTAAAAAGGGGTATAATTTCTATATAAGTAATATACACTATCCTACGTGAATATTTATCGCCCCTCCCGGCGGATATAATTCCTAAGGGCCTATTTTAACTAATTATAGCCGGGTTAGTAGAGGAGAGGGTAGATAAGAGGGTAGAGGAGGGTGGGTATTAGGGCTATAGGGAGGAACCTACGGCTACCCGCTTTTTCCTAGGGAAAGGAAGTTACTAGAAGTAGTTATTATTACCCCCTTTTCCTATAGATCGGCTAATAATAGCCGAGTTAATAGAGATAAGGGTAATATTTAGGCTATAGGAAGGAACCTATAACCTATACTCTAATCTCTAGAGAAAGGAAGTTATTAAAAGTAGTTATTATTACCCCTTTTACTTATAGATAGGAGGCTATATAAGGCTAGTCGTAGAAGGTAGTATAAAGCCGGCTATAAAAGGTATTATAAAGTCGGCTATAACTCCGAACGAGGCTATAGGATAATAATAGGGTAATATTATAATTATAAGCTCTTATTCCTCTACGAATAGAAGATTAGTCTAGATAAAAAGTAAACTATTAAATAGAGTAAAAAAAGACGAATCGAATAATACTATTCTTACCTATCCTAGGCTTTTAGAATACGAGATATTAATATTTAAAGTTCTAACCGCTATTTTTCTATTACTTTCCCCCTATTACCCCTATTAATTAAGAAAATAAAGCTATTATAAGTTTTCTTAGTAAAGATACGATTTTTAATTATTAATTTCTTAACGATAAAAAGATATTTAAAAAAGCGGATAGAATTATTAAAAAGTCTATTTATTAAGGAATTTAATAGCTATAATAATAAACTAGAATATATAGTTAATAACTATAAATTCGAATAAAAAAGTCGAATATACGTTTAGGATACTTATTATAGGTATAGTAGTTAGGATAATTATACAATCTTAGTACTATATTTTATAATAATATATTTCTCCTATTCTAATAAACTATTCGTTATTAAATTTACTAGTAAAGGATTTCTTCTAATCTATTTAATACTTTTAGGGATCCCTTAAGGTAATAGGAGAGCTTTTTCTCTTAATAATATATATATATATATACTATATATATATATACGCTTTTTCTTCTTTTTTTTTCTTTTATTATACCTTTTATATATTATTTCCTAAGGGAGGTTAGTTAGAACCTCCTTATTATTATACTCTCCTTAATACTCCTTTAGAAGGAGGTTATTTCCTTCTTTAAAAGGGTTTAGGAGAATTAGGGGGAGGAGGAAAATAATAGCCTCCCTTAGGATTTAACCCCTATTTCTTTACCTAAGCTAATACCCCCTTTTTCCCCTATTCTACCTTTTTATAACCGTATAATACTATTATCGTTTTTCTATCTTTAATTATTCCTTTTAATTAGCCTTCCTCCTCCTACTCTTACCCCCTATCCTCCTCTTCTTATTCCTTTTTCCCCCCCCCCTTTTATTCGTCTACTGCCCCCCCCTTTTCTACCGCCCCTAATACCGTATAAGCCTATAATCCTATTACCTTTAGGCTAATTACCCCTAATACTATTACCCCTAATACTACCGCCCCCTTTTATTTACCTTACCGAGAAGATAATATCCTCGGAGGAAATAAAGGAAATATTAGCCTATTTCCCCTCCCCCCTACCCTCCCCCTCTTTATTATTGGTAATTAAGATTAAGGCCTCCTCGAATTAGGGGTAGCCGGTATAATAGTAGGTAAAAAGGAGGAGGGGGAGGATAATAAGGCTAATAGTAAAGCTAACTCCCTAAAATAGTAAAAGCCTATAATAAAGGATAACCGGATATAAATCTAATACTTAAAAAAGGTAGTAAAAATATCGAATTACGATATTATTATTACCCTAGGTATTATTAAGCGGTAGGTAAGTTTATAATATTATTCTTATTTTAATATAGCTTTTCTAATATACTTTTTAATCCTAGATTACCTATACCCTATTTTATAATATTAAACCTAATTATTATTAGTATAGGAGGAAGCTTATTATACTTCCCGAGCTTTAAGATAGGCTAAGGGCGATTATTTATACGCTAAGGAAAACGAAGCGCTTCCTCTCGCTATAAAGGCTATAAAAAAAAATCCTAGAACTTTACCCCTTTAGCCTAAGGGTAATAATAAGGGTACTAAAATTAATAAGGGGGAAGAAATAATAATAATATAAGAAATTCAAGCTTTCTAATAAAGTATAAGTAAAAAGGCTTACCTTTACCTATAAATACTAATATTATCGGAATATTCGTATAATAACTTAGACGGATCGGTAGAATCTTAGATAGGAGTTTAAATAGGAGGCGTAATACTATATAACTCTAGTCTAATATCGGTATAAATCTCTCGCGATTCTAATATAAAGTCGGATTAATATTAACTCGATTCCGAAGGATAGGAATAGGGGAATCTTATATATAAATATTAGGTCTTATTCGTATATTAGATAAAGAAGATAAGTATTTAGGACTAAAGTAAAAGTATACTTAATAAGGATTATTATTAATAAGGGTACTTTATCCCTTTATTATTCGATTAGTATATTATTATTATATTATATATACGTATAGGATTACTAGGTATAATTATATATAAATATTAGGGCGTATTAACCTACTATATTTAATAGGGCGATAAAAATACCTAACTAATACTAATTAGTATTAGGAATAGCTATACGTATTATATAACGCTAGACTTAATACTACTTTACTAGAATAGAAGAATAGTTTAAATAGTAGAAGTTATATATTTAGTAGGATCCTAGAAACTATAATTATTTTCGATAATTTTCGGATATACTTTTACTAGTATTTAATTCGACTTTAATAAAATAGTTTTATAGTACTCGGTAAATACCTATTATAAGTTAATACTATTTATTCGCTTTTTCGAATCGGCTTTTTTTTAGTTTTAATTAGAGTTTTTATTAATTTCGATTTAATTTCTCTTCGATTTTCTTTCGATATATACTTAAAGTCGATTTAACTTTAATCTAAAGTCGACTCCTATTCGAATTAGTTTTGATTATACTTATTTCGTAAAATACGTTTTTATTTAGTAATTATAATACTAATTTTACGAATTTATAGACTTTTAAACGCGTAAAAATAGGTATATTTAAATAGGAGAAAAAAAAAAGAAAAAATAAATAAAGGAAAAAGATAAAGGAAAAGATAAAGGAAAAATAATAAAAATAAAAGAAAAATTAAGAACGATTACTATAAGTATCCCGATAAGCGTTTAATATAGGATAAGCTATATTCGAATACTATATAATATTAGTTTAAGTTTAGTATAACTTCGAATCGAGTTCGATAAAATATTAAAATAAGATTAAATATACCTTATCCTTCTACGCCTTATTTAGCTAGTAGTTTATAAAAATAAACTTAGTAAGGGCGATTATAATAGGTATAGCTAATACTAGGGTTTATATCCTCGAAGTTAGCTAATAATTTTATAAGTACTATATACTCGAGGAGGAGTTTATACCGTATTATAATACTTTCCCCCCTTCCTATATAGATAATAGGCCTTTACCTTAGCTAATACTTATACCTAATATATATTAGTCGAAGGAGGCTATTCTAATAATTTATTAATATAAGATTAGTATAGGATAGTTTAATAGACTATCCCCCGAACTATAGTACGCTAACGAGTAGATAATAGCGTTAAAGGGGGAGGGATAGGGATTAGTATAGCCAGAGCCGGGGTCGAGAATCGAAACGCCTAAGGTATCGATAGAATAGGAGGAGGAGGAGTAGGAACCCGACTAGGAGTAAAGCTACTATAGCTACGAGTAAAGGCAAAGGTAGGCGCTATATTAACTAGAAATTAGTATAATTTTAACTTAAAACCTAGCTAATATCGACTTAACTTTAATATTATTTTATTCTAAGTTTATACTTATCCCTAGTTTATTCTAGGATAATTCCTAAATAAACTAGAAATAAGCCTTAGATAATATAATAATAGGGTTAAGATAAGTAATAACTTATTATAATAAAAAGGGGGGAGAGGGATAAGATTAAGCTTATTATTATTATCTTTATTATTACTACTATTATTATTATTATTATTATTAATACTAATACTATTATTACTATTATAGCTAATACTACTATTATTATTATATTTATTATATTTACTATTATTATTATAGCTACCCTAAGCCGATAAAGATAGTATTATAGGGGTTATTATACCTTAAGATAAACGCGTATTTACTATAGTTCGATTTCTATTTAATATTAGCTTAATTCTCGCTTAAATTTAACTCGAAATTATAATAAAATCGGTTTAAATTTATATTAAGGAAGATAATAATAATAGTAGTAATAATAATAGTATAAGGAAGAAGAAGAAACGATTTCGGAGAATTTTTCGTATAGGGTTATTAACCTTATAGGGTTATATAGGGCTAGAGCCTTTAACTACCTACCCCGCCCTATTACGTTTTATTTAATACGCCTACGAAATTATTTTTTCGTCTCGATTTATTTTTTTTCTCGATTTTTCTACTTATTTTTCGACTACGTTTTTCGACCTTATTTTTTATTTTTCTCTTCTTTATCTTTCGTTCTTACGAATATATAACCCTTTATATAAAAGAAATAGTACTAGGGGTATAGGATCCGACTATATTTTCGACCTAATCTTAATATAATTTTAATACGACTTTAAAGTAATTCTAACGCGTTTTCGACCTAAATCCCTAGGATATATAATACGATAAAATAACGTATCCTAGGGATATATAATACTATTAAGTATTATACTTATAAATATATAATATAATAAAGTAATATATACTAGGAAGGATTTATTTAAGTTAAATCCGGATTAGTCTTTTATTCGACTAGACTTTTAGATTAGGATAAGAAAGTACTCGAGGATATAATAATAGTCTATACTACCTTTCTATTTAATTATAAAAAGAAAAGTTACTAGTATTAGAATACTCGTATAATAACTTAGATAAATCGGTAGAATCTTAAATAGGAGTTTAAATAGGAGGTATAATACCGTATAACTCTAGTCTAATATTAGTATAAATCTCTTACGATTCTAATATAAAGTCGGATTAATATTAACTCGATTCCAAAGGATAGGAATAGGGGAATCTCGTATATAAATATTAAGTCTTATTTATACGTTAAATAGAGAAGATAAGTATTTAGGACTAAAGTAAAAGTATACTTAGCGAGGATTACTATTAATAAGGGTACTTTATCCCTCCGTTATTTAATTAGTATATTACTATTATATTATACGTATATACGGGATTACTAAGTATAACTATATGTAAATATTAGGGCGTATTAACCCGCTATATTCGGTAGGGCGATAGAAATACCTAACTAATAAATATTTTATACTAAAAGACTAGGAATATTAAATTTAATTAAATAAAACATAGATAATAGGAGTACTAAAAAAAGGTTATATAATTCTTTTCGAGGGTATATAAAGTTATAATACTTTCCTCCCTTATTTAGCTTTTCTATATAAAGCTAATTAAATTTAAAATAATAACCCGAACGATTTTATATATATTATAATCCGGGCGTATAGGTAGATATTCTAGGGGTATTTCTATAGTCGGGAGAAAATAGGCTTTATCTAGGAGAAGGATTAGGGTATAATAACCTTAGAATCCTATTATAAGAAGATATTATCTCGTTTTATAGAGTTTTAGTACTAATAGCCTACCTTAGAATCTATTATTTAGTAGGATAATACCCTAGTATACTTATCTAAAGCTATAAAAGCGAGGATACCCGAATTCTTCCCCGGGGCTATATTTATCGACTAGCTAGCCCGGAGCCCGGATATCTCCCCGATCGAGAATATATAGGGGTAGATAAATAACTAGATCGATACTAAATTCCCGGGAAAAAGGCCTATAGGTAAGGCCCTTAAAAGGGCTATTATTAAAGCTTAGGAGGCTATACCGGGGGATTTCCTTCTTAAGCTTATATATAGGATACCTAGGAGGCTTAAGGCTATAATCGAGGCTTAAGGAGGTTATATTCGGTACTAGATAAATAAAAATAACCTTTAGGATCTTATTCGTATATTAAATAGAGAAAATAAGTATTTAGGACTAAAGTAAAAGTATACTTAGTAAGGATTACTATTAATAAGGGTACTTTATCCCTTTATTATTTAATAAGTATATTATTATTATATTATACGTATATACGGGATTACTAGTTATAGCTATACGTAAACGTTAGGGCGTATTAACCCGCTATATTTAGTAGGGCGATAAATATAATAGCTAAATAATAAGTAAATATATTAAGGTACTCTATACGAAGATTCTAAGTTAAAGAAGAGAAGAAGGAAAAGAGGAAATAGAAGAGGGGATCCTACTACTTTTATACGCGGGTAGTAAGGTCTAAATTATATAATAAGGACTCGGAGTAGGTTTTTCCAAGGTCCGCGTATAGGGTTAGTAGTTATTAAGGTAGTTAGTATATAATATTACCCCCTAACTAAGGCCTTAATATACGTATTAAGGTTAATACCTCCGGGTAGCTACTTTTCCTATAAAGGCTATAATATTATTATTATTATTATTTATATAGTCTTTATTTATTATTATAGCCTTAATTTAACATTATAAATTAATAGGAGGTCCTAGGGTACTTAACTATTAATTATAATATTATTTTAGCGCGTACTAGAAGTTTCTCGCGGGGTACTATATATTATTAGGATTATAGCCTCTTTAAGTAACCTAATATTCGAGTCTTTAGTATTAGCTAGTAATCCTATTATATAAGATATAGTCGACCTCCTATTCTAGTATACTATTAACTTTATTAGGCTTAGGAGGCGGCTATATTTAATCGGGTAATAGGTTAGTAATAGTTTTCCTTAGTTAATCGGCGTAGAAAAGATTTATTATTTTATAATTATCCGGTAAATCTAGTATATAATTATACCTTTTTTCGGTAGTAATAATAAAAGGGCCCGATTATTATATATTTAGTCGAGTAATTAGGGCGATTATACTAAATCCTTTTTTATTAAGAAAGACCTTATTATTAATCGTAAAATCTATAGGCTAGCGCTTTTTATTAGTTTACCGTTTTTATTATTATTATACGCTTATCGAAGCCTATAGTACCTATTATTATACTATTTAGGCTCGCTATACTAAATCTTATACGATAGTTATAAGTATTAAATAGTCCTATAACTCCGCGGTAATATTAATAAAAAGCGGGTTTTATAAGCTTTTATTTAGTACTATAATTAATAAGGCTATATTAATCGAAGTATACTAGGAGGAATTATATATAAAGTCGAGGGCTAGTAGGAAGTTATTCTAATCGTCCTAATACTTCCTAATATAAAATCATAAGTATTAATCTAAATATTAATTCGTAATTTTAATACTTCCTTATATTTAAGGGTAAAGAGTACTATTATACTAATACTTTATATTAATTAGATAATTAATCTTAGTAAAGAATACTAATATAAAGGGGCTAGTATTATTTATAATCTAAATAAGAGGTATCCTAAAGAAACGGTATAATAAGCGGAAGTAGTATACTATAAGGATTTTAGCGGTATTATTCTTTTTACTAAGTAGTATAATAATAATCCTACTAAGCTTATAAACGAAGGTCTAAATATAATCGTACTTATAGCGATCTTATAGTATTATCTTCCTATTATAAGCTATATACTCCTAGATAAAGGTTAGGATTAATAGTAGGTAAAGGAGTCTAAGGGTCTTATTATAGGGGATTTTATTCCTTTAGTAATTATAATAATTATAAATATAGCGATAAATATTTTACTTTATATTCGGCTAGTAATAATCCTATTATAAAAGCTTAAGCGTTTTATTTTAGCCATTATACGTAAAGAGCGCGGGCTTATAGGCGGTATAAATAAGAATAGTCTATAAAAAAATACTATTAATCGACTTCTCCAGTATAATTAGTTAACTCCCTCGTTAGTTAAGGTTTTATATCGTATTTTCTTATCGGATTAGGTTAACTAGGTTAATACCTAAGAGCTTAGTCTCCGCTTAAATAATAATAGAAGCGATAATAATAAGGATTAGGGTAGGGTTAAGGGTTATAAATAGGTTAAATCCGAGTCTTTTTAGCGGGATTATACTAAAAATATACTTTTCTTTTTCCTAGGCTTTAACTATTAGGAGCTTTATAATTTTCCGAAATAAAGTATTAATTATTATATTTAATCGGCTAGGGTAATAAAGGAAGTATATATCGAATTAAACTAAAAAGTTAGACTAATATACTTATTAGATAAATAAAAGCCTTTTTATTACGAAGTATATAAAAGCCTTATAATTAGTAATAATATTAAATTTCTACCTAAAAAACTTAGGGTAAAAGTACTCGAGGCTTTATATAACTACTAGGAACTCGTAGTCTTAGATCGGGTATACTTATTCGGTAGGGGCTATAGTTTTAAAGAAAAAGCTAATAGGTTTCTAGGTCTTATTATCGGGTTATTATTATTAAAGGACTCTAGTAATAGTATTATAAGAAGTATTAGTTTTAAGATAAATCGGGAGCTTAGGTTAGAAAAAAATAAGGATAAGAGCTTTTATAATAAGCCTTTTTAACTAGGTAAAGGCCTTATATTAATTAGGTCTAAGAGAAAACTCCGAGTCCTTCTTTAATAAATAGTTTAAGGGTTTAATAGTATTATTAGTATAATAGTAAAAGACCCGAATAAAGTTATAAAGGCCGAGAAAAGAGCGTATAGCCTTATAATTATTAAGGTCCTTAAATTTCTAATTAAAGATTATTTATATTTTACGGGGGTTAATACTAAGCCTAATACCTACTTTAAATATAATACTAAGATAGTTAACTTTAATAATATTAAACTAGGACTTTTTAATATCTCCTTAAAAATTTACTCGGTATAAATACTAAATAATCTTATAGGTTTTTTATTAATAAACCTCTTTTTTATTATTACTCGAGTAAATTAGTATATTATTTATATAGGTATTAGTATAGTAGTTTAATAGGTTATAAAGTTATATATTAATAAAATTCTAGAATTAAGTAGGCCTAACCTTTAAGCTAAAAGGGAGGATTTTCTAATAATATATACTAAATCTTATACGGAATATTATTAAATACTTAGAGTTAAGGTTAAGGCGGAATTAATAAAAAGCCTAAATAACGTTAATCTTAAAAAAGTATTAGGTAAAGCGGTATTAAAAGGTAATACCCTTTAGAAAAAGTATAGGTAAAACCTAGCCCTTAAGGTAATTATTTATTTAATAATAGTTAATATAAAAACGGTAGGCTATTAAATAGGGCTTTAGTATAAAAAGAATAGGAGTAGTATAAAGGCTAATATTAGGCTTAATAAATGTAATCTTTTTTAGGTAGTTAATAGTCTTTTTCTTTAGTAATAGGTATTTAACTAGTATTCTATATATAGGAAGGCTAATTGGATTAAAAGGCTTATTAAGCTCGAGTCTAATATTATAACTAGGATAATAATCTACTAGAGTATATACTTCCTTTTTACTAAAAAAGTCCTCGAGGTATAAGAAGGCTAAAGGAATTATACTATAGACTAGGGTAATATATTCTAGATCTTCGCCCGCTTCGGAAAGGAATCTTCTAACCTTTATAGGTAATATTCTCTAGGCTTAGGCGGGCGATTCCTATTATAAAGGGGTTAGGGCTATTATTATTATCCTTAAGGGGGATTAGGGTAATAAGTATTAATAGCTTTAATTCCTCCTAATATTTCCTATAGGGGTTAGCTTAGAGGGTTATAATTAACTTTACTTAGAATAGTAAGTTATTTAGTATAATAGTATTAGGATTAATAGGGTTATTAGGTCGGGGTATTATAGTCTTTTTCTTCGGGGGACTAGTTAGGAAGGTAATATTAAGGTTAGTCTAGGAATATTATAGGATCTTATATTAATACTTATCCTCCTTTAAGAGTTTATTCTAATATTCTATATTAGCTTATATAGCCGGGTTAAGCTATCGGCTTCCTAGGGGCGAATCCTATAAAATAATAAATAGGGAGTATTTAATAAGGGCTAATAAGTTATCCGGCTATATAAGTTTATAGGTAAAATAGTCGATAAGGAAGTATTTCTCGGCTATTTAGTAAAATCCGATAAAAATATCCTAGCTATAATCGGTTACTTAGAATATCTCCTAAGGAAATAAACGGCTATTAATTATAAGGGTTATTATAAGATATTAATATATAATACTAGTATTATAGCCTTAGAAGTTAATAAGGGGGATTAGGCGGGTAAAAATAAGTTTAACGCCGAGGCTTTTTATAGCCTTCTTAGTAAATCGGCGGAATATAAGGAAACGGGTATTTACTCTAGTATTATAAAGAGTAAAAGCTTAGAGATTAATACTATTAATCTAAATTATACTATTAATAGTAAAGGATTTTCCTAAACTTTCCTTCTTAAATAATATTTTTAAGATTATTATAAAAACTTTTAATAGCCTTAGTTTTTTCCTAACTCCTTATTATTAGAGTCCTCTTTTTTATTTATAAGTAGTATACCTAATCGTTAAAGGCTTATAACTTTTAGTTAGTCTAGGTAGTTTTTAGCTTAATAGCCCTTTTTATTATATATAAAATAAGTATTATTATCCTAATAAACTTTCTTTTCGGCCTTAAAAAGGGCCTAGCCCTTTCTCTTCGAATTAATAGGGCGTTTTTTTTTATTAGCGGCCGAGGAATTACTATAGGGTATACGAATAGTAGGTTAGGGGTTTTAAGTATTCGGCTAATAATAAAAAACGGCGTTTTTAATAGCCTTATAATATTCCTTATAGGGGATATAGTTATCCTTTAATAGTCGAAAAAGACTAGGGTTAAGGTTATTAAGAAAGCGTTTTAAAAGGGTATACTTTAGCTAATCCTCGAATACTCGAGTTTTTATAGTTAAATTATTAAACTCTATAATAAATTATAAAATATTCTATTTACTAATAAGAAAGAAATATAGCTTTTAAAAATAATCGATAAATTCCTTAAACTTATTTAGGTTATTAAAAGCGGACTCTAAACTCTAGATTATTTTAACTAAGTAGGAATATAAATAATCCTCGGATTTATAATAGGTTTTTAAGGTTTTTTATACCCTCCTATTAAGGCTTTAAAATAAAAATAATATATAATCCTATTTATTATAGAAGGTTATTTAATTAGTATATATTTTATTTTTAAGTTTAAATAAAAAAGTATTAAACTCTCCCTTTTTATTAATAAAAATACTAATATCCTTATAATAGGATTTAGTATTATTTAAGTATATAGGGTTAGGTTTACTTATAATTATAAAGTCTTTTTATATAGTTTTATTAATAACTATAAAATTAGCGGAGGGCTTTTTAAAAACCATAAAAACCGCCTACTAGGAAACGTTAGGGTTAGGTTATTAGTATAGTATTACTAGGTAAATTCTACTCTTATAATTATTATCTCCGCTAATAATACTTAAATATCGAGCTAATTCGAAAAGGAGGAGGCTATTTTAAATAGGTTCTTTTCGGGGTTTTTTATTAAGGGTAGGGGTATTTAGGCTAGGTCTTAGTCTAATTCTTTTACTAAGGATTCTTACTAGGGAGTCTTTAAAATAAGTCTAATAGAATAATAGACTTTTTTATTAATTATAGGGTTTAATTCTTAGTTTTATATAGTATTTTTTATCTTTATAAAACGTAAAAGGGAATACGTATTTATTAAATACTTATTAACGAGAAAAGTAAGCTTTTTATAGTATAATAGTTAAATAATAAGTAAATATATTAAAATACTCTATATAAAGATTCTAAGCTAAAGAAGAGAAGAAGGAAAAGAGGAAATAGAAAAGGGGATCCTACTACCTTTATACGCGGGTAATAAGGTCTAGATTATATAATAAGGACTCGGAGTAGGTTTCTCCGAGGTCCGCGTATAGGGTTAATAGCTACTAAGGTAGTGAAAGCGTAATAATAGAAATACCCAACCGATATTTATTATTAGGAGGCTTAGGTATTAGTAAGTTCCTACTAAAAGCGTATTACTTCGTTCTAAAGTTAGGAGATAACGATAGCCGTATTTAAAGGGGCGGGGTTTAAGAGTGAGAAACTAGCGAATTACTCCTTTACCCTAGCTATAGGGGAGTTATCCGAGGAAGCTATAAAAGAGGGAAGGCGAGGGAAAAAAGGAGAAAAAAGGGAAAAAAAAAGGAGTTTAACCTTAGATAATATTAAGGGGCTAAGGATAGGGTAAAAGCTCTAATAACTAAATTTAAACGAATTAATCTAAGGTACTAAGCCTAAAACTAGGCTAACCTATTTAGCTATATATCTATCTACTTTATAATAGTCTTTATTCCCCTAAGAATAGTAGTTAGCCCATACTATATTAGGTTAATCCCTAGAACCATAGTTTAAAGTATTATGGATATACGAGTATATAATCCGTACCGCGGGAGACGGGACCCGGTCTAGGCTCCGTACTAAGGTAAGTTTAAGTCCTAAGACTAGAATATAATTAAGGTCGAAAACTCTTATACTTAGGGTTATTTTATAACTTCTATAGATTTATTTAGTAATCTTATATGATTTACTTATACTATATAATCCTATAAGAAGATAAAAAATTATTATAAAATTATATAAAAGCTCTTCTTCTCTTCTTCTATATTCTAGATTAGAAAAAGTACTAATATATAAGTAGTTAGAATAATTACTCTTTAGATAAAGAGTTAAAGATAATTATTATATAGAGCTTACCCTAACTTTATATAAAGTATTAATCCCCTTACTCTCTATCTTTATTCCCTTTCCTTATATATAAAGCTAAACCTAATCCTAATATTATCTAATAAAATAGTACTTTTTACTAGTATTTATAGCCTAGATTATTATAATAGGCTAAATAATACCCTAGAGCTAGTAGCTAAAAAAGGTTAATAAAAAGAAAGAGGACTTAAAGCGAGGAAGATTAAGCTTTACCTTCTCTTAACCCGATATAGAGTATTATAATTCCCCTATTAAAAAGGCTATATTAATAAATATATTATATTTTCTTAAATAATATCTTTTCCTTATTACGCTTTTTTATAGTTTTTAATACCTAGGTTATAGGGTAATACGTACTTACCGTATTAATTATAGTATTTATAAAGGCTTTACTAAGGCTAAAAAAATATAAAGGAAAATACTAGCTTTAAAGCCGAATTAAAATAAAACCTACTCTAAATAATAAGGTAAGTATCTTTAGATAATATCTCCTAGTAATTACCTTTATTTACTTACTTTCTTCTACTTCTAGGTTAATTAGATTACGTAGAAAGATAATACCCTTATTCTTCTTCTATTAATAGTCTTTACGGGTAATAAGTTTAATACTAAGGCCCGTTAGCAGCCGATAATAATATAACCTTAAGTATACCTAATACTATAGTTTTTTAGTAAAAAAGCGTTTAAGGATATAAAAGTATTATTTATTATAGCTAAGTATAATAATTATATAAATAGTATTAATATTAATAATTAACTAAAAGTAGTAAAAAGGCTTAAATATTATATTTATAAGGGGAATTAGCGGGCTATTATATAGTACTTCTTTTTTAAGATTACCCTTCTTAATAGTTATCTTCTTTAGCTTTATAGTATACTTCCCTAAATAAAGTTTATAATATAATATACTTAATAATAATAAATTATAAAAGAGCTTTTTATTACCTATACTTAAACCGGTATTTTAAAGTAAAAGCTTTAAGCGGGAAATATCTTTATACCGCTTTTTATATATAATTATATTTAATTCTTAAAAGATATATTTTATATACCTTATTAAGGCTTTAAAACCGGTTAGCCTTATTAATATAGGCCGTTAGGGGAGGCTATAAATTGTAAAATACTAATAAAAACAAGGAAAGGTTATAATATTTATAAAGTCGTAATATATATAAGGCCTAGCTACTAGTACTTTTATTATAGTAATATATACTAGGAAAGAGAAGTACTCCTACTAACGCAGCGTCTAATTAGCTATAATCCCTGCCCGTAACCTAGGTACGGTATTACGGTACTTAAAGGGATGTTATATAAAATAAATTATTTTTCTAGCTAGCGTAATAATAAATAAAAAGAAAAAATAATAAAAAACGCTATAGTAATAGCTATATTTGCTAGTCTTTGTTCTAAAGCCTCTTCAAAACTTTGGGGGAGTAAGTAATAATCCATCTAGTAGAGGAGGTACTATAGGGACCTTATAATCTTTATAGTATTATCTTAGATCTTATTAGTCCCCAATAAGCCTATTAGATGTCTGTGTATTGAATAAACCACCTTCTTAAGTTAGGACGGGTTAGCCTAAACAAGCTCGGGATAAGAGAATTTTCTTTATTAATTAATTCATTAATTTCCTAAAAAATTTTTATAAATCTCCCGTAGCTACTAAAAAATTAATAATTCCTAATAGTACCGAGTCCCAGGATTATATAAAAAAAAAGCTAGTAAAAGGTAATATAAATACTTAATTTATTACTTTAATTACAAATTAAATAATTAAGGATAAAAAACTGCCACTCTTCTAACTTTGTTTCCCTTAATGTAAAGAGTATTACTATTGGCTGCACCCAGAATCTCTAGGGGCTGCACCCCCTTCCTAAACGGGATAACCGCCCCGCGCCAGCCTGCGCCACCTATCTCTAGTACAAAGGCGTGGCACAAGAGAGGTCACTTATTCACGCCGCCGTCAACGCCGCCGTCAACGCCGCCGCCTTACACATAAGGATCACGACCGGCCTCAACGCCGCTGCCTATACAGAGGGATCACGGCCGGCCTTACTACCGGTGCCTTGTACAGAGTGATCAGGGCCGGCCTTACTGCCGGTGCCTGCACAGAGGGATCAGGCCGGCGCTGCCCGCACAGAGTGATCACGGCCGGCCTCAACGCCGCTGCCTGCGCACACGGATCGCGGCCGGCCTACGACTTCAATTGAAGAGATAGGGAGGTACGGCGGCGCGACCAGTGACTCTAAGATCTGCTAGGTCTTTGTACCGTGGATAGGTGGCGCGGGCTGGTGCGGGGTGGTCTTCCCAGTCGGGAAGGAGGTATTCCTAATTGGGAAGGGGGTACAGCCCCTAGAGATTCTGGGTGCAGCCAATAGTAATACTCTTGATGAATACTAGTACCGCGGTACTACGAGCGACTTTCTAATCCGCCATGCCTTTATACCGCGGATAGGTAGCGTAGGCTGGTACGGGGTGCCCTTCCTAGTCGGGAAGTGGGTACCTCCTATTCGGGTAATGGGTATACCCCCTAGAGATTCTAGGTATACCTAATAGTAATACTTACCTAGAATATCTAGTAAGTACACCCTCTTCTTAATTAGGAATACCTCCTTCCCGACTTAGTAGACTACCTTATACTAGTCTATACTACCTATTCGCGGTATAAAGGTATTATAGATTAAAAAGTTACTTATAGTACTATAGTACTTATTAATTAAAGCCGCCTAGTAGGATTAGAATTATAATTAATCGTAGTAAGCTAATTCGTTTAAAAAAAAGTAGATTTCGTAAGATTTATCGCGAATTTACGGCTTATTAGTTAATCCGTCTTTTTATTTATATAAGGTAGTAGCGTTAAGGCCGACTATAATCCTTATATATAAGGTAGTAGCGTTAATAGCAGCGTTAACGGTAGCGTAAATAAGTAACCTCTCTTATACTACGCCTTTATACTAGAAATAGGTAGTATAGGCTAAGGCGGAGTAGTCTTCCTATTTAGGAAGGGGGTATACTTACTAGATATTCTAAGTATACTTAATAGTAGAGTATTATTATTAGGTATACTCGAGATATTTATTAGGTATACTTATAACCTAAATAGGAAGACTACCCCGCCCTAGCCGGTATTACCTATTTTTAGTATAAAGGCATAGTATAAGAGAGGTTACTTTTTTACGCTACCGTTAATACTGCCGTTAACGCTACCGCCTTATATATAAGGATTATAGCCGGCCTTAACGCCGGGGCTTATATATACGGATTATAGCTAGCCTTAATACCGCTACTTATATATATAGATTATAGCCGGCTATAATACTATTACTTAGGATTATAGCCTTAATACTACTACCTTATATATAGGGATTATAGCCGGCCTTAATATTACTACCTTATATATAAGGATTATAGCCGGCCTTAATACTACTACCTCGTACTATATAAGGATTATAGCCAGCCTATAGCTTTAATTAAAGAAATAGGGAGGTATAGTAGTATAATTAATAACTCTAAGATTTACTAGGTTTTTATACCTAAGTTAGGTAGTATAGGCTAATACAGGGTAGTCTTCCTAATCGGGAAGGTATACTTCCTATTTAGGCTATAGGTATACCTAATAGATATCTTAGATATACCTAATAGTAATACTCTAATAATAATACTTATTATTATTAACTATACCTAGAGTCTTTAGGGGTTATACTTACTACCTAAATAAGAAATACACCTTTCCTAACTAGGAAGACTACCCTATACTAGCCTATACTACCTAGGTAACTTAGGTATATAAACCTAGTAAATCTAGGAGTTACTTATCGTACTACTATACCTCCTTATCTTTTTAATTAAAGCCGGCTATAATCCGTATATATAGGTAGTAGTATTAAGGCCGGCTATAATCCCTCTATATAAGTAGTACTAGCCGTATTTCTCTTTTTTTTTATTTATTTATATATACGAGGTAGTAGTATTAAGGCTAGCTATAATCCTTATATATAAGGCGGCGGTATTAATAATAGTATAAAAAAGTAACCTCCCTTATACTATGCCTTTATACTAGAGATAAGTAGCGCTAACTAGGGTAAGATAGTCTTCCCGTTTAGGAAAGGGGTATAGCTCCTAGAGATTTTAGGTATAGCTAATAGTAATACTCTATTCTAATAATAAGTATTATTATTAAGTATACCCGAGATATTTATTAGGTATACCTATAACCTAAACGGGAAGACTACCCTATACTAGTTAACGCTACCTATCTCTAGTATAAAGGCATAGTATAAAAGAGGTTACTTTTTTACGCCGCTATTAATACCGCTACTATATAAGGATTATAGCCGGCCTTAACGCTATTGCCTATATATACGGATTACGGCCGGCCTTAACGCCGCTGCTTGTATATACGGATTATGGCTAGCCTTAACGCCGCTGCTTGTATATAAGGATAGCCGGCCTACGGCTTTAATTGAAGAGATAGGGAGGTACGGCGGTACGACTAGTAACTCCAAGATCTGCTAAGTCTTTATACCTACCTTACCGGGAGGCTATAGGGGTTTACGAGGCTTATATATAAAGTTATCCTTATACGAGGGAGGATAAGGTTATAAACAATTTAAAGTATAATTTATACTATAGTATTATTTCGATAATAAGCCTTATGGATATATTAAGCCTTATAAATATAATTAGCGTTACTCGCGTATATAAACTTATAATCTATAATAACCTTATTACTTAAATAAGCCTTATAGGGTAGAGAAAATACTAAGTATTAATTACTTATACGGGTAACGGAGTGCTTTTATAATTAGTCGGATTTTTTTTTAAACCTACTTAATTATTATTTTCGGCTATATATAAATCCCTTATACTCCCCTTTACGCGCTACTTATTCCCTCCTCCCTATTTCTTTATATCCTCCTTAGTCTACTACTTATATCCTATTAAAGGTATATAATTATTATATTATTATAATAAAAGAGTAGTATATATACCCGTTAAGGTTCTATTATACTATCTATATAGGCTTAGGATTATAGACTATATAGCCTATTAGTATAGATTTAGGGAATAGCGGGAAGATATATACTAACCTAGTAGAGGGTAGTTAATTACTATAAAAATAAACGAATTATCTATAAAGCTTTATATTAGAAGCGGTAGTATATTAGGCAAATACTAGGGAATAGTAGACTTACTTTATTATAGCTATTCGACCTATTATTTAACCTAGATAATATTAGTATTATTAATACGGATAATATAAACCTTACTTAGCTTAATTATATTAAGTCTAATAATAGCTAGATTATTAGAACGATATATTACCTTATATAGACTAAGAACCTCGTCTCTTTCGTCTAGTATATTAATAAGGATAATAAGGATAAAGATATAATAATTATTAAGCTTATAGATAAAGATCTAGTTAACCTATTTAAGTAGGCTACCCGAGTATTATATATAATTACTCTAAGAGAAGATATAGCGTTATAATTCCCTATACGGATATAATAGTTAGTATTATATTATTATTAATTATAGAGGATTTAAGTTGAAGGTAATATAAAAGGGATAAATAGTACTTATTTATAAAGCTAAACTTATTAGACTATTATATCTATTTATTACTAAAGTAATAAATCTTAAAAAAGCTATAGTATTAAACGTATACTTATTATAGGTTCTTATAGAATTACTAGGATATATTATTATACTTTATTAATAGTACTTTACCTTTATTTATCTAGTAAGCTATAAAGTAGATAATCCTAATAGGGATTTATTTAATAACTATTACTCGTCGATAGCCCCTATTAGTACTAGCGTAAACGTTTATTTCGAAGTTATTATTATTATTATTATTACGTATTATATCTTATTAGTTAATACGGGGTAGGATTATATTTAATAGCAATAAATACCTTTTATACAAAAGGCTTATCTACCGTATTAACTCCGTATCCTTATAATACAAGGCGTTTCTTAATAATAACTGGATTATTTTCTATATATTAACTTTAGTAAGTAATAGTTTCTTAATATTCAAGTAGTTTATTTTATATACTTTCTTTTTAAACTATTTATAATAATAATATTAATTAGTAAGTTTATTATAATTAATAATAGAATAGAATTTCCCTATACTAATTCTTACTAAATAACGTATTAATATTTATAGGTAAAATATATTCCTTTATAATTATAGGATAGTATATACTAAAGTAGATATTTAGCCTTATTATATTATATTCGTATTAGTTAGTATACTGAAGTTATAAAGTCTTATTATTATTATATTCGATTATTAGGATAAGTTAGGTACTAAGTAGCTATAGGAGCCCTATTAGCTTAACCGTTTAACGAGCGGCTAATTATTAATAAAATAGAATAGCCGAGTTAAATCGATTATATACGCAAGGGTTATTTACGATCGAACGAGATATATATATATAGAGTTACTAGTACCTTACCCTAGCCTCGAGGATAATCTAAAATATTGTCTTATAATTATTAAGTAAAACCTTAAGTTCTATTAAGATATTATTTAACTTAATAAGTTTAGTAAATAATATAATAATAAAGTCTACTATATTTTATAAATTATTTATTAAAAAGTATATTATCTAAATACTTATATAACGACTTAGACGGATTAGTAGGAATCTTAAATAGGAGGTATAATATCGTATAATACCGTATAATTATATACTTAGTATTTATATAACTCTAGTCTAACGTTAGTAGAAATCTTTTACGATTCTAATATAAAGTCGGATCGATATTAACTCGATTCCGAAGGATAAAAATAAGGGAATCTCGTATATAAAGATTAGGTCTTATTTATATATTAAATAGAAAAAATAAGTATTTAGGACTAAAGTAAAAGTATACTTAATAAGGATTATTATTAATAAGGGTATTTTATCCCTTTATTATTTAATTAATATATTATTATTATATTATACGTATATATAGGATTATTAATTATAATTATATATAATTATTAGGGTATATTAACTTATTATATTTAATAGGGTAATAAAAATACTTAATTAATACTAATTAATATTAGGAATAACTATATATAGTATATAATACTAAACTTAATACTATTTTACTAAATATAAAAATAGTTTAAATAATAAAAGACTTATACTTTATAAAACTTAAAAAGCTATAATTATTTTTAATAATTTTAAATATACTTTTATTAGTATTTAGTTTAATTTTAATAAAACGGTTTTATAGTACGTAGTAAATACTTATTATAAGTTAATACTATTTACCTTTTTTTTAAATCGGCTTTTTTCTAGTTTTAGTTAGAATTTTTATTAATTTAGATTTAATTTATCTTTAAATCTTTTTTAATATATACTTAAAGTCGATTTAATTTTAATTTCAAATCGACTCTTATTTAAATTAATTTTAATTATACTTATTTTATAAAATACGTTTTTATTAAATAATTATAATATTAATACTACGAATATATAGACTTTTAAATATATAAAAACAGGTATATTCGAATAAAAGTAAAAAGGAAAAATAAAAGAAAAGAAAAAAATAAAGGAAAAATAATAAGGATAAAAGAAAAATTAAGAATAACTATAAGTATTCTAATAAACGGTTAATATAGGATAAGTTATATTTAAATACTATTTAGTATTAGCTTAAGTTTAGTATAATTTCGAATTAAGTTTAATAAAATATTAAAATAAGATTAAATATACTTTATTCTTTTACTCTATATTTAATAGGTAATTCGCTAAAACGAACTTATTAAAAACGGTAAAAGGACTTATAATTAATACTAAGGATTATATTTTTAAAATTAATTAACGATTTTATAAGTTTTATATACTTAAGGAGGAGTTTATATTATATTATAATATATCCCCCCCTTTTTAAAAGGATAGTAGGCTTTTACTTTCGCTAATACTTATTCTTAATACGTATAAATCGAAAAAGGCTATTCTAATAATCTATTAATATATAATAAATAGGGGATAGCCTAAGAAACTATCCTACGTATTATAGTATACTATTAAACGGATAATAGTATTATAAGGGGGGGGTAGGGGTTAGTATAATAGGGGTTAGGGTTAAGAATCGAAACGCCTAAGGTATTAATAAAATAGAAGGAAAAGGGGTAAGAGCCCGACTAAGAGTAAAACTACTATAACTATAAGTAAAGGTAAAGGTAAACGCTATATCGACTAAAAATTAATATAATTTTAATTCTAAACCTAATTAATATTAATTTAATTTTAATATTATTTTATTCTAAGTTTATACTTATTCTTAGCTTATTCTAGGATAATTCCTAAATAAATAAAAATAAGCCTTAGATAATATAAGAATAGGGTTATAATAAATAATAACTTATTATAATAAGGGGGGGGAGAGGGATAAGGTTAAGCTTATTATTATTATTTTTATTATTATTATTATTATTATTATTATTATTATTATTATTATTTTTATTATTTTTATTATTTTTATTATTTTTATTATTTTTATTATTTTTATTATTTTTATTATTTTTATTATTTTTATTATTTTTATTCATTTTATTATTATTATTATTATTACTATTAATACTATTATTAATACTATTATTATTATTATTATTAAAAAGTAATAACTATCTACTATTATTACTATAGTTATTATTACTATTACTATTATATTTATTATAGTTATTACTATTATTATACTTATTATAACTTAAAGGAGATAGTATTATTAGTATTATTATACTTTATCTTAAGTATATATTTATTATAATTTAATTTCTATTCGATATTAGCTTAATTCTTACTCGAATTTAACTTAAAATTATAATAAAATCGGCTTAAACTTATATTAGGGGGGAGGATAATAATAATAATAATAATAATAGTATAGAGGGAAAAAAACGATTTTAGAGAATTTTTTTTATACGGGGTTATAAGCCTTATAGGGTTATATAAGGCTCGAGTATTAGTTATTTACCCTATCCTATTATATTTTACTTAGTATACTTATAAAAATTTTTTTAACCTTTTAATTTAACTCGGTTTTTCTTTTTTCTAGTTTTTCGATTATTTTTCCTTCGTATTTATTTTTATTTTCTTCTTTATTTTTCGTTCTAATAAATATATAATCCTTTATATAAAAGAAATTCTACTAGGAGTATAGGATTTAATTATAGTTTTAACCTAATTTTAATACGATTTTAATATAACTTTAAAATAATTTTAATACGTTTTTAACTTAAGTCCTTAGGATATATAATATAATAAAATAACGTATCCTAAGGATATATAAAACTACTAAATATTATACTCGTAAATATATAATATAATAAAATAATATATACTAGGAAAAACCTATTTAAGCTTAATCCGAATTAGTCTTTTATTCGACTAAACCTTTAAATCTAGATAAAAAAATACCTAGGGATATAATAATAGTTTATATTACCTTTTTATTTAATTATAAAAGAAAAGTTATTAGTATTTAATTACTCGTATAACGATTTAAACGGATTAGTAGGAATCTTAAATAGGAGGTATAATATTATATAATACTATATAATTATATACTTAGTATTTATATAACTCTAGTCTAATATTAGTATAAATCTTTTACGATTCTAATATAATATTAAATCGATATTAACTTAATTCTAAAGGATAGGAATAGAGGAATCTTATATATAAAAATTAAGTCTTATTCGTATATTAAATAGAGAAAAGAAGTATTTAAGACTAAAGTAAAAATATACTTAGTAAGGATTATTATTAGTAAGGGTACTTTATCCCTTTATTATTTAATTAGTATATTACTATTATATTATACGTATATACGGAATTACTAACTATAGCTATATATAATCGTTAGAGCGTATTAACCTATTATACTCGGTAGGGCGATAGAAATACCTAATTAATATATATAAGGCCCTTTTTTATTATAGATAATAAATATAATTAGGCTAGAGCTAGTTATAAAAAAGTCTAGGGATAATAACCGATTATCTAGTATAAGTAGTTAATAAGTAACTTCTTAAGTAATAGATTAGGGATATTAAACGTTCTTAACTAAGTAGGAAAGGCTAAGTCCAAAGCTCCCTACTATAGGCCTTACTAGTAATTTTAGTTAGAATACTATTAAAAAATAAGCTATATATAAGCTTAGAAAGACTATTATATTCTAAATAGGTAAGATCCGGTAATCGTAATAGTATAAGATCGAGTACTAGGCTACTTTCTATAAGTATTAGTTAGTCCTTTTTAAGGCTTTACTAAGTAGTATATACCTTTTATAATATACTAGTATTAAGCGTCTTTATATAGCGTTTTATTTCTACTAACTAATAATAATACCGGCTATATATTCAAATATTAAAATCTAGAATTATATTAGGCTAGCCTAATTTAATTACTTATTACCTAATTATATAAAACTAATAAAACTTTAGGGCTTTAGGACCTCGTAAACTAGAATTCTTATCTTACTAAAGTATATTTCTAATATAGTATAAGGTCGGGATATAGATAATAATATCCTCTTTATCGATATATACCTCTATACCCCGGTCGAGAGTACTTAAGGACTATAAAGCGCGGATTATATTATTAAAATTTAAACTATATAGGCTTAGTATAATAGGGAATCCATTAGCCTATTAATAATAATCCTAGCTATTTAGAGTAGTAATAATAGCGTAAATACTAATTAGGGAATAGTAGGAATTATAATAAAGGCTAAATCTATCGATAAAGATTATAATTAGTTAAGAAATAATTAGCTAATAGTCCTAAGCTTCGAATATTATACGTTTATATACCTCGATCTCGAGCTTAGTATAAATAGAATAAGTATAGTAAAGAGGGATTAACTAATATATCCTATTAACGCTACGTTTAATAATAAATAGTATATTTAATAAAGGGGGTTATCCTTATTCTTTATACTTAGGGAATTCCTTTTTAGTCTTAGCCTTACCTTTACCTCGACTAATAACTAGGCTCGGGTTATTGTATAGTCACTGGAAAAAAGTTCCGACCAACTCAGATTTCCCGGAATTTTAAGTATTAAATTTCTAAAAAGAAATAGTATATATATACCTATTTAGTATTTTATATTTTTCCTCCCTATAATTATAATAGCCTTTATCTTTTCTTATACTAAATTTTTTAAGTTTTTAATACTCTATTTTTAATTAATTCCTATACCTTTACTATTACCCTATAGAGCCTTTAACTAAAGGTAGTATTAGAAAAGAAGGTAATATACTTAGAGTATATCTTAATTATTTTTTATTTCAAAGTCTTTTGTAGTAATTATTAGAAGAAAGTTATAATTAATTTTTTATTTTTCTTTAAAAAAGGTATTATATATTTAAACTATTATTTAGGGTTTATTAAATAAGATATCGCTTAGTAATCCTTATTATAGATAAATACGTTTAAAATAAATAAGAAAAGAAATTTATTTTATTTTTAGGTTTCTTAATTAAACTATTATATAATAATAAAAAAAATTACGTTTTTTAGGAAAAATAAAAAAAGTTTAAAATATCTTAAAAATTCAGTATAAAGTTAGGAGATTTACTTAAAGCTTATTAAAAACTCTACTAATATAGCCTAACCTTAATATAGTATAGAAAATCTTTTTTTACCTTTTTAGGTATTTTATTTCTTCTTAAATAAATACTTTTATTAATAGACTTTAAAAAATTAATAAAAAAACCTATCTTAGAAAAGTACTTATAATTTAATATATATTAGACTTATAATTTAAAGAACTATATATATAGTAAATAAGATAAATTCTAGTTCTATAAGATTTTTACCCTATTTTTATATTAATTATATTTAATCTTATAGCTTTTTAAAACGTAGAGTAATACTTTAGGGTAGGTAAATTTTCCGAGTTAGTCGGAACTTTTTACAGGCCACTGTATATCTCTCTCTAGTAGTAATCGTAGGCGATTTTATAGTAATTAATATAGTTTATAAGGCAATTTTAAGAAATAAAGACTATAATAAGGCTAAGGATAAACTCCTTCTCGTTTTATAAAATACTAAGGTCCTATTAAATAGGATACGATAGGATAAGACTAGTATAATAATAATATACTTAACCAAATACCTTTTATATTTATAGGATAATACTACCCTTTATAGTATAAAGTATAGAATAAAAGTCTCTCCTTATACTATAAATACGGCTAAGATAGGTTAGGTTTAGATTATTAATAAACGTATTTTAATAAATATAAGACTTAATAGTATAATAATAAAGTACGAAGTTAGATAGGAAGATAGTCGCTTTAAATACCTTGTATTTATTTTTATCTAGATTAATAGTAATAATATAGGCGAATTCTCTAAACATTATTTGGATAAATAATACTTAGTAATATAAGTAGAAAAACTCGATAGGTTTATCGATAAAATAGGCTAAGCTATAGTATATATTATAAACTACGTTTAATACGAGGAATTTAATAAAAAGGCTAACCGGGTTAATAAAATAAAGGTTTACTATAATTTCCTTACTAGTCCTCTCTTATTCTTCGATCTTATAAAGTATATATTCGGTTACTAATTTCTCGACGTATAGTAGTACCTTAGCCTAGTATATATTAAATATTAGGAAATATAAGGTAATCCTAGTCTTTAGGGTAGATAGTTAATTTAGTAGGTTTTAAACTTATTATAGAACCTTATTAAATAAGCCCCTATATAGTAGAGTTATAACCTTATAGAGCGCTATATATTACGTACGATTTAAGCCGAAATTATAAGTAGAAAGACTATAGGTAAGTTCGAAATCTAATAACTCGAGAAACTTATTCTAGCGATATAAAATAAGGATTAATAGATTATTTAACTATCCTACTATAGCTAAACTTTATCTATTTAGGTCTAGTTTTAGCTCCCTAAATACGAGTACTTTATTCTAAAATACTTTATATTAAGTAGTATTATTTAATAGCTCTAAGTAATAATCGATAGAGCGGCTTATTATATTATCTTCTTTATTTTTTAACTCTACTTATTTATTAAACGCTAAGACCTTTAGGGCTAGAGCTATATTATTAAGAATAGTATTATAGTCGATAGCCCTCTATAGCTTATAATAGAATCATTATATGGCGAGGCGCGGGGCATAGCCCGGCGGTATTGTGTCCTTAATAAGCGTAGAGAGTAGTAACGTTAGCGACCTATCGTACGCAGGCTTTATAAAAAATCATAAGTAAGTGATTATTGAGTGATTTTATAAAATCATATAGGGTAGAGGGGTAAAATCACTCATAATTTGATTTTAAAAATGATTTTATAAAATCACTTATAGAAAATTACTTATAATTATAAGTAATTTTGAAAATTATAAAAATTACTATAAAATTATAATAAAATAATATTTTTATTATAAGATTATAAGCTTACGTAAGTTTAAAGACTATAAAAAATAGTTATAAGGAAAATATATACTCTATATAATTTTTTAAAAAAAATAATAAG